>JARHVA010003674.1:1855000-1882829 GCA_037957365.1 Torreya grandis | reverse complement strand
GGTACTCACTTGACTACCAATTTTTATAATTAAATATTTTATACAAAATAATATGTAATCTTACCCATCTTTAAATTAAAAAATTTGAGTTCTAAGGCTCTATGTTATATCTCATATGTACACTGGTCTTTTTAAAATCATTCATATCATATAGGTTTACATAATTTAATATATACTCGTCTCATAAATATAGTGGTAAATCTCAATATAAATTGTAATTGGTATTTCAAATCACTATTCTCAAATATACATGTATCTAGGTTATTAATCATAAAAATAAATATACTGATGAACTACTTAAAGTGAATTTTGTCTAGTAGTTTGAAAACCAAGTTATTTATGCACAAATTACTATATCTATGAAATCCAAATTTAGGCTGACAAACATCCTCTTGAATGTGTGTGTGTGTGTGTGTGTGTGTGTGTGTGTGTGTGTGTGTGTGTGTGTGTGTGTGTGTGTGTGTGTGTGTGTGTGTGTGTGTGTGTGTGTGTGTGTGTGTGTGTGTGTGTGTGTGTGTGTGTGTGTGTGTGTGTGTGTGCGCGCGTGCGCGCGCGCGTGCATGTGCATGTGTGTACGCGCATGTGTATCCACACAAAATTAAAATTCTATCATGTGTGTGCATTTGTCTTCATGTACATGCACACAAGATTAAACATAAGACCATTTATAAAATATTCACCTAGTAAATTAACTTAGTAGATGGACATGATTTCCTAATCATCAAAATTATTTACCTAGATTTTTAAAACTTCCTATGTTCATATCTTTAGGATAACTCAACTATAATGCCATTAATAAATAATTTTGAACAAGAATGTTAGGGTAGGATCATTTAAAATAATAACCCCAATTTTTAATGACCCACAAGATTTCAATAAAAAATATTTGGATATTATTCAAGATAATGAATATATGAAATAATACAAACTATAGAATGTCTTTTTTATTTTAATTTAGATGAGGTGCAACTAAAGTTATTTCTCAGATAATATCCAACATAAATTAAGTTTTTTCCTCTCAAAAATAGCCATATTTTTTACTATACATGATTAATTATATGCATGTAAAGTTATAATACAATATTCAAACCAAAATTATGTGTTTTGCCTATGTATGGAACTGTGTTCTATCCCCTGGTCAATATACATAAATCTTAGATTCATATTATTTTACAAAGCTACCAGTTCATATAAAAAATATAAACCTCTTCCAAAGAATTTATTTTTATTTACAAATCTCAGCATACAATCAAAATCAAAGGATAATTCAAAATACAACCAAATAGGTCTTGAAAGTGGGATTTGTACAATTGAGCAAAATGGTATTTTTTCCCACCTTCTTGCTGAGATCCCAATTATTTTCCCTTTATAAGATATTTTATTCTACATTTACCATCCATCATTATTTTTTCCCCTTATCCCCCTTCCCTTCTTATTATTTTCCTTTTTTCCATTCACACCTTGATTAACACCATAATCTCCTGCAATTCTACCAATGAACATCATGCAACTACCCTATTCAATACACCACTCCTTGTTTTTACTTAATTAACCCTACAATCATATTTTAAACACCATGAATGATGGATACATAATCTCACTCCCTTGTTTATGAGGTTAAACCTTGAAATTATAATGATAAAAAAATAAAATCCTAATTCTACTTACATTTACCTTTTTCCATTTTACAATTACAACATGATCATAAGTTTTCACAAAGGATCCACACCAAAACCCAATTTTAATCTATCCACTAAAGCATGAAAATTTTATTATGTATACATATTTGAATGAATATCATAACAAATTTCCTTATATAATTATTTTTTCTTACGTTTGACCTTCATGCATTTTCCCCAATACAATATCATTATCAATGATCAAGGTAATTAAGTAATAACATAATTAATAATTATAACCTCTAATAAATAGAAACATAATAAAGGTTATAAAAATATAGTTCTATGATAAAATCAACCATCCTAACCTAATATAAGTTTTATCATAGAAGCATCATGTAATTATTTAATAAAAATTCATAAGCATATCCACCGAATCATGCACTCGAGCTCATATCAAATACAATCTAGTGAAAAAAATCATAACATATCAAGGGATTAGCATAAATATGAAATTCATGACCCAAAATTAAATTAAGGCATGCAAGATTAGGATAATCAATGATAATATCATGTATTTCATTCAAACAATTAACTATGGTGTGTGTATAGTCCTCAAAGTTCTCTCTCAATCCCTATTGTCTATATTCGTGCCCCCATCTCCAATGATACTCTCCCTCTAAACTAACTATGAGGGTAGAAAATTATTGCATCCACCTAATAAAAAAACTAGTAGTTATCCTGAATCATGATAATAATTCATAATAACTACTAAATACATGTAATCTATAAAAATCATGATCACAAGCATAACAAAAAATATGTAACAACTATCTATCTAAATATTGATCATGAAGTAAGTAATGTATATATCAACCAAACACCATATACAAATGTAAATAATAGATATAATAACCATTAACCACACAATCCTCTAATTAATGATTTAAATAATCCATATGGAAAATTGGTTGTGACATCATTCTATCTTAGAAAAGTTTTCTAATCCTTCCAACTTGGATGACGTGTTAGGTAAATTGAATTTAATGCATGCATTGGAAGGGAAGGTAGTTTCACCCATTATAATTGTGTAACCAAGATTTGAGTGAAACTTTAATTCTAAAAAATATGGTTTTTGGAAAATGTAGAAGGTTGTTTGGCTTAAGCTTTATGAATTTACTATTTTTTAATAGAAATCGTTAGTAGGTATGGCATTTCAGTTCATTATTTTAATTGATTCACTTGTTAAATGAATGTGATTTATTGATTTTAAGTGTTTAAAATTATTGTGCATGTCATTTTAACTTGAATAATGTGAGTCTCTCTATTAATATATGTAGTAATGTTTTTGTAGTAAGGTATATTATATGTGAATATTTTGTGATCATTTGATCTATGTTTTTTATTTTCATATATATGTCTGAGATTCATTTATAAACCTTATAATGGTTGATAAGGAATATTTTTATTTATATTTACAAAACATTATTTATTTATTTCAAATGTTAAAAGTTTGAATTGGAAACTATGGATAAATGTGAAGATTTGGTCTTCATGCATGAGCAGGGAAATAAGGATGTGCTTGATTTGAAAGTTAATTATTAATTATATAGATGCATCTTCATTATAATTTTAGTATTTTGGGTTATTTACTTGCATTAAATTTCTAGCATAAATTTATATTTTTAGTTGTTCTAGATAAACTATGAAGATATTTTCAAAGATAAACAAGTTATAATGTTCATATTAGTCAAAATGCTTATTTTTCATTTTCTTATTTGTCTAGGTTTTCTAGATGCATGAAAATTATTTTTCAGATTACTTGAGGTGAATTTTTTTTTAAAAAGGAATACAGGAAATATGTTTTGTAATTTCTATTTCTATTTTTATCTTTCTCAATTTCTTCGAAATGAAGCATTGATTATTGTTATCATTTGGTTTGGTTTCAAATGTTTGTCCAAATAAATAATCAGTCTAATTTATTCAATTTGATATAATAATTTATATTAAATGGGACTATTTTGTGATCCATACCATGATTTTTTTAGGTTTTGTAAAGGATAAGTGATGATTTTATTTTCTATAAACTAAAAATGTTCTTAGGGTTTGGCTATTAGTATTGCACTTGAAAATATATTTTTTCATACTTGATCTTGGTCATATTTTATTTTAAATTTATAGAGATAAAATATAGGTCATATTTTATAATGTTTGTAAATAAATTTTATCTTTTTTGATGGAATTTTTATTTGGTAGTTTTATCTTGAGAACTCATTTCATGTTAAAATTAGAATTACTAAGAAGATAGAGATTATGGTGACAGGGTTTCATAATAGTATTCAGTCAAAAAGATATTAATTTGATTTAATTCCTAATTGACTTTGTTGAAAAATTGAAAATAATTTTTATTTCCTCTTAATTCATAATCTTTCTAGTTGCATTGTCAAATTAAGTTTATTACATGAGGTTGGGATTTATGATTCAGTCATGTTTATGGATTACAAGCTAAATAAAGAATGAAATATAGATGAAATATCTTATGTATTTCAAAGGTATTAGATGATTTTAGACTAGTTGTGATCTTGGATAAATTGATGATTATATGATAATTAAAATGCATTCATGTTTTTAATTTGATATCAGTTATGAATTATTCTTAGAATTTTAAACTATATTTAAATATTTAAAGTACTATGAGTAATTATTTTTGAATTTATTTCAAGATAGATAAATGTAGAGTTGGATTCAAGGTGTACAATGTTTTAATATAAATTTATGGGTAAGGGAAGCATGCATCAAAATATCATAACTCCTTCTTGATCTAGTCATTAGGACATACCTTTTTGGAGTCGCAAGAATGATAATGCATTTTATTGTCATTTTCATTATGGAACCTAAATTTATCTAAAATTTGATACAAATGACCAAAATTTATAAACTCTTATATAAAATTCCACCTACATCACTGACCATACGAGGAAATATAATTCATAAAGGATAAATATAATATATCTATCAATCTTGTCCATTCGGATGATTTGATCCTAATTACTCTTCTCAATAAATGCACACAACCCATAATATTTTACCTAATTTAGATATTGTATTTCATCATTCAAAATTATTCTAATAAATTAAACCTAATCTTTCTAAAACTACACTTTTTGTGTTCCTAAGATTGTTTCATATTCTTCTAACAAATTTACATCATCCAATAGAAAACACATGATTAGTCCTTTGTCTAACCTTGTAGCCACTCATGTGATGAAAATGGTTAAGATTGAGGTGGATGAAAACCATGGTTGAATTAATTTCATAGATTTTCCATCTTAACCTCTTGAATATAATAAGTTTTAGATAGATAAAGGGGATCCACTAATTGATTTAGTTTCAAAGGATCGTGATTCTAAGAAGGAACACTTGTGAATTTTTAATCTTGTTTCATTTTTTGTTTAGTGATTTCATTTTTGTAGGATTTGGTAGTTGTCAGATATAATTATTATGTTCTTAAGTTTAGTAATTTTTAGTTTCTAAATAGTTTGATAATTTATGTTATCAATATACTTGATTTAGTTTTAGTTTTTTGATGATATTATCAATTCAGTGGTTTTAGCACTTTGAACATGTGGATATATGGATGTTAAAATGTTGATATGGTTATAATTTATGCATTTTGATTAATTGTGTAATTTGGATAAATCATTATGCATGGTTATATTAAGAATTAAATTATATGGAAACATGTTAGTGAGTTATTATTTTTTTATTATACAAGTTAGAAGGGCCCCCACCCAGTATAAATGTTTATGTTGGTATATATTATAATTTTATTCTAGAGTCTTATGACATTTATTAATAAAATTCAAATTTAAACTTTATAATTTATAAATAAATTAATTATAAAGTGACTAAATTTATTTTAAAGTTAATTAACTATATAAATATAACTAAATAAGAGTTTTTTGCAACTTAAAAACACAACTACCTCTAATGAAGAAGCTTTATAATGAAACTTAAAGAACATAAAAAATGGAGAAAACATGTACGTGAACAAGATCTATATAATTTTTAAAATTTCATACTAAACTTATTTCAATGAATCATAACTAAGATTAATCATCACTTATAAATAAAACAAACAACACCTTCTCTAATAGTAAATAAAACTGCTTGATAAATGTAAGTATATCCTAGTTTATTCTTAATTTATAATTAATAATCTAATTTTTTAGGTATTAATTCATTTGATGATTATAGATATGAATTCATATCTTCACAAATCATTGTACTTTGCCTAAATAATGATGAATACATCATATGTTATGACATATTGTTAAAATATCAATTGTATAATGATTTTTATTTTGAAGAAACAATTGTAAACAATTTTACTGATATAGTTTTCTCAATCAATCTCTTATTTATAAAATTTTATATTAGAATCCTCGTATACTTTCATTTTTTCATTTTAATTAGTCTATTTCTCTTTTCCTTATTTACTAATTAGTTTTTAGATTATTATGTTTAATCTTAGATTATTTTTTACTAACTTGCTTTGTTAACTTCAATTTAAGATTATATATTATCTTTAGTCTCATTTTTATTCTTAAATCTTTAGTTTTGATTAACTTTTGATTGTAGCTTCTGATACTAAATAGTTCTCTAATCGCTAATAGTTATAGTTTAGATCTTATTTTTAATATTGATATTCATTTAGTTTGACTTTTTTTGGCTAAATGAAGATTTGTATGACTAAATATAGTACATAAGGTTGCCTCTAATGTATTTCTTAGTAACTAATTATTTAAATCTTTCAACTATTGTAACATGTTTAGGTTAATGTTAATTATAGTTAGCATGTATTTAATCAATTTCAATTTTTATTTCTTTTATCTTTATTTCGGTTTCATGTGTTACTTTTATTTTGGTTTATTTTAGTTTTGTTTTAGAATTGAAGATATTGATTTTAGAAAAGATATTTTATTGATTTGAGAGATTAATATGAATGAAGGTTCTTTCCTTTAAGATATTTCATCTTTCATATTTTATAATTGATTGGATACATTAGACCATATTTATAGATTTGATTTAAAATTAATATATATGTTAAAGTGTTTAAATTGATTATTTGAATAATGAAGTTTGAGGTATTTTTTTATAAGATAATTTATTCTAATAATATTTAAAAAAAATCTTGTTCATGTGTTAGGACCAATTCTTTTTTGATATGTACCTTAAATTTAAAATAGTGTGATTCCAACTTGACCTTCATGAGAAGTGAAAGGTTTTATTCATTGACATGACATTTTCACTGTCAACAAAACTTGGAGAAGGAAATTTTATAAAGAACAATGTACAATATAATGTGGTATAATTACATATCATTATAAACATGTATGGATAAAAAAAGGTGAATAGAATACATAGATTAAAGGAAAGTGTAAGGAACCAATATTATGATAACAACAAAAGAGATTTATTCAATTTATTCCATAACAATATCAATAACTAGTTTGACAAGACTATAGTAACTTATTATTATATAGTGAATGGTATGATTAATTTTGAGTATCAAGATAGCATACAATATTATAAAATTATATCATATAATATAATACATGATAATACAAATAATACATACAATAAATGATAATACAAATTCAAATAAGGTAATAAAAATTAACTATTAAAAATATGTGATATCAAATAAATAATAATCAATGCATAAATTAAAACCATATGCGATCATAACAATTGAAATACATGAGATAAAAATAAATAAAAATCATCATATATAATGGATTAAAGTTTATAATAAATGAAATTCAACTAGTAATCATGGAAACATCTCTTGATGTATATAAATCATCACTATCAATACATCTACTTGCTCTAGGATTAGAGGCTCAATTATTTGTTCTTCACCTACATGATCGAGAGATATATCATTTCACACACTCTAGAAATAATCTCAACTCCACCATCATCTATTTTTTTTTCTACCTATAGATCAATCTTAGGCATGACTACTAGTTATATATATATATATATATATATATATATATATATATATATATATATATATATATATATATATATATATATAAATACTTGTAGATTATCTCGCACACCAAAACTATAGTGAAGGTAGTTATATAGTGGAAATGTGATTTAAAAGGGTGCATATACACTCAATATATGACCTGATCTCCTAAGAAACACACTTCCAACTATAATTTAAAATGACATCCTTAATAAATTTTTGAATAGACACACCTACCATCATAGACCAATACTCATCAACTCCATGATAAATACACAAGATATTATAAAAATACATATAAAAAATAAACACTCAAAAATAAATACAAGAACACATATATAATTGGGGAATATAAAAAATTTATAACATAAATGGTAGTCTACTATGTTCTTTTATCTCCTCCTCCTTAAACTAGAGGCATATGGACTAGACCTTCAACAATAGAAAAGATAATAGGTTGAATACCTCATACCCACCATTGGGTAATATGGTGGTGCACTCTACATCATCCATCTCTATGGCTATAAGTGGAGGATCCACATCCCATATAGGAAGTGGTTACACATGTGAACCATTGTTCCCTGACCTATCACTTAGTTGATGAGTTGAATTTATAGTCCTAGTCCATGGGTATGTGTCTAGTGTCTCATATTATTTAATACCAAATTGACATGTCACCCTATCAAAATTAGAAATATCTATAACCCTAATAAATAGGTCATGGATACAAATAATGACATGCATTTTTCACAAATATGTTACATGCTCATTCCACTTACCTTAACCATGATATGACCTCCATAATATGTTGGTATGTGTGAGCCTATGAAGTATCATAAGATAATCCATCATGCTCCAAACTTGATGCCTCTCTATAACCCACCATTATACAAAAATATGAGATTAGACCTAACCCCTAAGATGTCATCCAATCTATTGAATAACAATTATGTACTCATAGACTTAGATATATAATAAGGTCACTTCACCATGGCCTCCACCATGACCCTCCAATTTATATTTATAGATATCCCTATACAAATGGACCAATATGATGGGAAGGTAAAATTATCTCTTGTTTTTTCCTCATCAACATGAAAAAAATCATACATCAAATGGTAAATATCTACAACACTACCATCCATAAAAATTAATGAAGTAAACAACACACAAAAATTCACAATCCCATAAAACCAAAAGTATAAATATCCCCTATTAGTATAGAGGAATCATTTATTCTTTAGTCATATACATGATCATGATTAGTCATGTATCTATGTTGATGAAGAGTATATCCCCTCTCCATGGTTGAATGTAATATGAATCACTTTCTAACCACTAGAAATATCAGTATTTTCTATACATCCTCTAATGTAATAGTGATCTCCCCTGTGGGAAGCTAAAATTTACATGTATCAGGGTTCTACTTCTTAGTCAAGATGGTCATAAAATGCATATCATATGGAATATTCCCTAATTTTTCCATTTTTAAACCATTTTATAAAATATTTAGGGGAATAATAGCTTAATAAAACAAATGTCAAAGTTATTCTAAAAGTAGGGAAATTAAATGATTCAAATTCACAATATTCTGATACAATGTTAAATTATGAAAATGTGATCAATATATAAATTAAAATGTAAAATAGTAAATCAAATGTAAAAACATGAATAATAAACAATACTTAGAATATTTTATTATGCATACGTAGATATGGGAAATACATGTGTAGGATAAGATAGTCTGATGTTATACTCTAATTTGTCATATTTTAAAAATTATCTCTCTGATAGCCTACACACTAATGTAAATTATTCTATCATGTATGAAATATAGGTAATTTTATATATTAACCAATGGTGAATTTTAGGGTTCACTATCACCTTTCATAATCTCTATTCATATCATACACACAAGTTCTATATATCAATATATATCTCAAAACCCTAGGTTATCTAACTTGGGCATGCCACATTGATAAACATGTGTTAGTAAACTCAAGTGAAGTTGAGATGACTTTAAATAAAAATATGTAAATTATCACTACCTACATATCCATATACTCTGAAGAGGGCCTGAAAATGATGTATTTCTCACCCTTATGTGGGATTGTTTATGAAAATTTATACAATATGCTATATTTAAGTGCATTTATTGATCTCCATTATAAATTGACAAATATTTCTCATGGGATACTATTTTAATTATTTATACATGTAATAAAAATTTTCATATTATTAATTTTGAAATAGGGAATAATAGGGGAATTTTGTAAGCTTGAGATGTGATTTTGGTTGGTATAAGATGTATGTGTGCTTGTTGTATAATTGATGATAATAAATGAGTTTTTAATTTTATTTATACCACACATTTTGAAATTATGTCATTTGAGGGTTAATAATAAAAATAGGATAACCCATCATATTTTAAAAAAAATCAAATTTAATCGTTGGTCAAGATAAGACACTAACATCAGACCTGTGACACTAGAAACAATGCTAGTGTCCTAGTCTAGATGATAATGTCTACTAAGATAGAAATTTATTAAATAATGTAACTACCAAAGTAATGTATTAATTATGTTTTATTTATATTTTGGTATATATTTTATTTGGGTAACAAAAATATTAGGGTAAGACTATAGGATAAAAATTTAGGCACATTGAAATGGTAAACATAAGCCTTTTTGAAGTGGGAAGGTCCTGAACTGAAGGGTTTAGCCATGAGTTATGTTTTTCAAGTGTAAAATGCTATTTTATCATATATAATCATTTTTTATTATTTAAATTCCCCTCTTTAATATAGTAATTTATAAGGATTAAATTAATAGTTTAAAGAAAAAAAATATGTACCATAGTGTGTAAAACATACCTTTATTTATATTTGAGTCTTATTTGAATTTATATTTATATGTTACCTATAACCAATATCATGTTAAAATTTTTTGAGTGCATATAATTTAAAAATTGAATAGTTTAAATACTTTAAATAAAAGTGAGCAAGGAAGGAGTACACCTATGTTAATGTAATCATGTTTCCCCTTGGTAATTTTATTTAATAATGAAGCTTCCTTGCTAAATAATTAAAGAGATAGGTTCAAAAGTGAAACTTGGATGTGTGAATATTATAATTAGAGGGTGATATTTCACCCAATCTTATGAAAGGATGAGTTATAACAAGGCCATTGAGATCACTAAATCTCAATCACACAACTCAAGTGCATACATAATATATCCAATCTAGCTAATATTACCCAGGTCAATTGGTGTAACCATATCAATCTACAAAAATGGAATTAGTGTCAATGTTGTTAAGGGTGTTGAGTGTAAACCACAATAGTCAAGGGCTACACTACTATAGACATATACAAATTTATTGGTGCATCTTGGTAAGCTCGATTCATAAATGTGTATATAATCTTATTTTTTATCTATGATTTGGTGTATTTACATGGAATATGCACCTCTAATGTGTCTCAAGATAAATTATCTATAAAAATGTAATATCTAATCTATAAATTATGTATAATATATGTCAAAAATCTAAAAGTAATGTCAAAAATAAGTGTAAATTAGTGTCAAACGCATAAGATATGACCCACGTGTATATTTGAATCATGTGAATAACATAAAATTAATGGAAATTTTTTAACTATGTGTATGGATGTATCTATGACATGCTCTACTGATATGCCCCCTCTTTTGAGGTGAAGGTAATGCAATGTGATAGTCACCTTATCTCAAAAGGATAATATAAACATGTTATATCTATATAAATCATGTAGCAACTAATCATATAGTGGTATCATGTCTAAGTATATGTATCAAGAAAGCTCATAATATCCAATCATAATAATCCCTACTATTCATGATATGGATCATGAAAATATCTAGTAGTAACAATCACAAGCATAAAAAAATAAAGTGCACACACAAGAACACTCAATGTCATGCAAAAGGGGTATAAATAGAATAAAAAATAGGGTATGTTAAAATTCCACACACTCACTAGGAAGACATGTTAAAATTTACACACACTAAGGGAATAATAATTAATGAAACTATGGCCAACAAAAAATAGCATGTTTAAATGTCTCACAATCAAAAAATGGTATCAAAAAATAAGAACCCTCAAGTAATCTATGATATAAGATTAAAAAGTTCAATATAAGTATCTAACATAAACATATCATACTATTCCTTGCATACATGTGTTAGTAAAATGTCCTATAGCATAACATATATAGAACATTGTGTAAGATGTAAGTATTAGTATAGAAACATGTAAGAATTAATATACAAGATCAAAATGATTATTTAAAGGGATCCCAAAATAATTTAACATGTATAAATCATGATCCATAGAATCAAATGCCCCTACTTTAGTGTGTCACATGGGTAGAGGAAAGGTCCAAATTTTTTAAGATCATGTATTATGGATCTAGTGCATGCCTATATCACAATCAAGCACACATGAAAAATATGTATATAAAAAGGTAAAATTATATGCTCTCTACTAACATAAATTAAAAACATATGAAAAATCTAATAAACATGTAAATGCTAAGCATTTTTGAATTTTTTATTTATTTTAATGTTTTTATATTTTATTATTTTGTAAAACTATTTTCAATATAAATATGATTTTAAAAGGTATTAGAGACAAGGTAAAATTTTTACTATAAGACAAATATGTTATCAAATGGATGTCTCTCTTAATTCCATGTATCATGTGTTTCATAACCATAAATTATATTACCATATTCATCTTGCATATTAGTTGTGTCGTTCCAATAATCTTATGCATAACCACAATTATCATAGGAAATGACTAACTTATTAGGTTGTTATTGAACTTTTGATGTAGCATTTTGATCATCTATATATGAAGAACCAATTTCACCACAAATTTGAGTTGACTTCCTGAACATTTCTTTTCTTGAGTATGTTAATCATTGTAAAAATATTGCATCTCATTATGGGATAGAGAAAAGTCATGTAAATTTTCTTGAACACTAGGAATAAATGCAATTTGGCTTTAAATTATTTATCTTGTTGTAACAATGCTTACTCTAGATTTCCTTTTTAATCATTTCCTTCTCTAATATTTCCTTTTGATTATTTTTTCTCTATTTTTTTCATTTAAAACTATTTTTTATTTTAAGTATCCTTTAGTATCAATATTTTTCTCTTTTTCATTTGTGTTTTAGGAGATGTACTTATAGTGAGTGGGTTTCTTGATTATCTATTATAGGATCACCATTGTCAATTATACTTTGTATTTTCTTCTTCAAATCTAAACAAAAATCTATATGATGTTAATGTATCATATGATATACATGATAGTATTTTTATCTCGTTAGAGGATATAGATGGGGTAGTTTAATAAACTTATTTATAATCATTTCTCTTAGAATATCACTTAAAATATTATTATTATTTTGTATAATTATTAAATCAATTATTGTATATTAAGTCATTTTTAGTTTCTTATTTTGATATGAAACCTTGTTTGGAAAAAAATTACTAGATGAAGATGAAAACACAAGATTAACACTATCATATTTTGTATTATTTGTTCAAGTGATCTTATTTTCCAATGGTACGATCTTTAAATTGAAATGTTAATTTTTATTTTGAAACTCTTATATGATCAATCCCATAGTGATTATTTAATCATTAAATTATTTAAAAGCACAAAACCTAGGTAATTTGTAGTTAATATGTATGCACACACCATCTAGGGAAGATGTGGGAAGTGGAAGGACTTAAAAAAGGTTATTTTGGTTGTCTTAATAAGAAACTATATGGTTTCTAAATTTATCTCTTATGATAATGATAACATGGACCTAGTTATAGGTATGTTTATTATCACCTTTATAGAGATAATAGGAGGTTTTATATAATCTTAAATATATGATTTATATTATTCCCATGTCTTATTTTGTTTGACATAAATTTTGAATTAATGGAGATTGGATAGTTATTGCATCATAGAGTCATCAAAAATATCTATATCATCCATGAAGAAGAAAGGAAAGATAATGAAGGATAAGTAAATAATTAGAACAAGCATCACCCATATTGAAACTATGCAAAAAATATATCTAGAAAATAAATGCAACAATATGCATCTCTAGAAGTTTGAAACCCTAGGGAAAATTAGGGAAATATAGGAAGATTTATAGGTCAAGTTCACAAAATGTTCAACCCTTTTTGGTATTGGTTAGAAAGATAATATCCTAATCAAATAGATGGCTAAGTTAATTTAAAAACAATATAATTAAATAATTGTGATTCATATTATTTTGATATAGTGTTGAATTATAAAAGTATGCTAAATATATAAATTGTAATGTTAAATAATATCTTGAATGCATAAACATGAATATGAAACAATACTTATCTTATTTTTTAATGTGCAAGTAGATACTTGGATATATATATATATATATATATATATATATATATATATATATATATATGTATATATATACAAGATAATATAGTCTAAATTTGCACTCTACTTTATTAGATTCTAAAAAATTAGCTCTCTAACAACCTAGACACTACCATCGGGATCTAGACACTACTATCAACACTTATATACCAGTTTCTACATTTTTATCTTGTAAGGAATATAATTCATTTTATTTAGTGATAAATTATGACTATTAGGTTTGAATTTCACCTTACATATTTTATTTTTAGATCACACACAGAGGTTTTAAATATCATAATATACCTCAATACCCTATGTCCTCTAACTTAAGCATGACATCTTTAAAAATAGGGATTAGTGGGCTATAGTTAGTTGAATCTAACATAAAATACCTAAATGTCAATTATAACTACCTACATAACCATATACTCTTATGAGGGCCTCATATTGATGTAATTCTCTCCCTTATGTGGGTTTGTGTGTGAAAAATTATACAATATGCTATATGTGATTACATGTAGTGATATATATTATAACATGATAAATACTACTCACTATATGATATTTGGATTCTTAAAACTTTTACTAAGACCTCTCTTATGACTAATTTATATTTATGGAAGAATGGGTTATTTTTGTAAGCTTGGGAGGTATTTTTTCTTGATATAAGATATATGTGTTCTTGATTTTTAAATGATGATAATGAATGGTCTCTTACTTATATTTACATCACACATTTTTAAGTTATCTCATTTAAGGGTTAATTAATACAAATATTCCAACCCATACATGTTGAAGGATTTACAAATTTGACCATTTGTAAGGCTCATACACTTATATCAAACCTAAGACACTAGCATTAACACTAGTGTCCTAGTCTAAAATGATAGTGTCTACGAGGATATAAATTTATTGAATATTTTTAACTACCATAGTATGATAATAATAATAATAATTTATGTATACTTTTGGATAGATATGATATGGGTAATCATAATATTAAGGTTGGATAATACGATAAGTATTTTGGCATAGTGGGATGTTGAATGAGAGCATTTTGGTAGTGGGAAGGTCCTAAAATAAAGGGTTAAGCCATGACTAATATTTTTCAAGTGTACAAGACAATTCAATCATATATAGTCATATTTTAGTATCTACAACCATATGTCCAATCCCAACTCTATCTATAATCTTATAATGGAATAAATTAAATAAAGCTCAATCATGGTCTCCATATATAAACCATATAAAAACTCCCTCACATGTAAATAATTTTGAAAATAGATAATATAAAGTGACATTATATACTAATAATTAAAATTTGAATCAACATGGAAAAATTAAGTCAAATCAATAAATGTCAAAGGTTAGAATAAACTTTCTAGGTCAATAACATCAAACATTAACGTCATGTTTAGTTTTTTTTATGATGGTTAATACAATTAGAACAAAGGATAATTTTGTACATTCCTAAAGGTACTAACCTCTTAATTTTATTATAATTTTTTGTTAAAACCACTTTAAAATGCATAAAAATAGATAAAAGTTCAAAATTGAAATATCTAAATTTTTTTTGAAAAGAATGGAAAGTTAAAATTTTGATACATACCGGGTCCTCAAGTTGATAGCCTATAGGGTAGTATTTAAAAGATGAAAATTATTGGGTAAATCATCTCAAAAACTCAACATGATGATAACTCAAATCTAAAAATCACAATCAATAGTTTAAACAT
Organism: Torreya grandis; assembly: GCA_037957365.1. Classification (NCBI taxonomy): domain Eukaryota; kingdom Viridiplantae; phylum Streptophyta; class Pinopsida; order Cupressales; family Taxaceae; genus Torreya; species Torreya grandis. Next base: position 1,866,992 of record JARHVA010003674.1, on the reverse strand, counting down.
AAATTCTAAAATTCTAAAAAATCAACATATTTATATGGTTGAATTTTCAACAATGCATTATACTAAATCTAATTTTTAAGTTAATACTTGTGAACAGCCTATGCATGGTATCTCAATCTCCATATATTTAAATCACTCCATTTTAGTTGCATTGGAACACGTGTAATTCATTCTCCTTTAGGGTAACATTTCAAAGACTATTAGTGATAATCCATTAAACATAATTTTTATGGTTGTTCTCCTTCAACACTAATGTGGCCCTAATTTTTCAAAATGGGGAAAATTTTTGACTCTTGATATATGATATTTACTTTGGAAATTATCTTTTATTATCTAATAAATATGTTTAATGATATATATAATGGAAATCAAGACATGAAAAATCCATAATACAAAGATACATATTCATATAATGAACATTTTAAATAACCAATTCATATAAATAAATTAAATTATACAAATAATCAAGCTATCTTATTACATAGATTTTTTAGATCGATCTATCTACCCCTCAGATCCTTCACATAAAAATTTGGGCATAAATTGGGATTATAACATATTTTCATATTATTTTATTTTGTCAAAATATACATGATTCATATAATAAAAGTTGGCACTTTTCTTAAGTTTCAAAATGGTTTAGATATCTCACTTACATGATAGATATTGGCATATTGATACATATTAAAGGGGAAGATTCCATGTATATAAAATCACTTTATACACACTTGGGTGCATATGCATGGGTAGATGCACAAAAAATTAAAATATTACAAGGTTTCACATATATTGTTAGACCCAAAGTTGACACAATGAAACACACACAAAAATGAGCCATTTATTGTTGAAAAATATATAACACACATTCTACATAAATGTATTACTTATTATCCAAACAATAACATGTAAAAATATGCACAATGTATCTAGACAAACTTTATGCCTAAATGGAATGAAACTTAATGCACAAGTGGTCACATGGTTATTATGTAACTATAATGGCCCCACTTTATCTAAATAGCCTATAGGATATATATAAGCATAGAAATCTCTAAGTTGGCCTTTTGGACAACATGGACCCAATGCCCAAAAATAATGTTCATTTAAACTAATGTGGGTTTGAGAAACCACTTCCTTAAATGAGACATCCTAACTCAAAATAGAGTTCAAGGAGGTTATCAAGTGATTTTGACCAATCACATGGCTCAGTTTCATTTTAGTCAAAAATGAATTCCAATTTTTAATTGAATGTAATTCACTAAATTTATATAATACATATCAAATATACCTTACATGACCTCATAATGTACATAAAATATCATGTTTAATCCCTTTGGTATTGGTGGACCCAATCTCCATTGTTGGATCAAATTGATCTCAACTGTTAGACCAAGTCAAAGTAAAAAGGGGACACAAAATTATCATGGAGTATATGAGGTTTCCAAATAATCTCTTTAGTTGAAAAACATAGACTTTATAGTATGGAGGAGGTGTTTGAGGATATCTTTTTTACAATAATCATTCCTCTTCTTCCTCATCCCTAGACGACTACCATTAATGGAGTTTCCAAGATTTTGGCCAAAACTAATATTTATCACTTATAATTTTATTAATCAATAATAATATTCATGTGTGATTTTTTTAGGTACCTATATTTCTAGATTTATCATAATAGGTCTAAGTCTCTTATAATTATTTAAAATGTTCTCAAACCTTCAAGCTCCTCCATGGCCATTAATGGTTTCCACAAGGTAAAAAATTAGAAAAAATTTAGTTTTAAATTTATATTTTCATCTTAAACTAAAGGTGACTTGAAAAAAAAGTATCTCCTTTTGGATCAAACCATTTCAAGGCTCCTAGGATCCTGTGGTAGCCAATAAGACCCAAATAGGCCTCCCTGAGATAAAATAATCTCAAAGTGGAAACTATAAAGTTTTAGGTCCCAAAAAAATTAGATGTAGAAGGGGGATTTTTTCTTTTTTTTTTTTAGTAGGGAGGGGGGGGGTGGTGTTTGGCATGGGGTGAGGATGTATTATTTTGTTTCCAACCACTTATAAGCCATCGGGTCTACTTAACTATGGCTACCAAACATGGCTACTAGGTTACAAATAGGTCCAAGGCATATTTAAAAAGAAAAGATGTATAACTAAAAAAGTACATAATTTTATTCTTAAATTTTTTTGTGAAAAATATAAAAAATGGAAGGGTGTCCTTTTGCATCACCCCACCTCTAGATCCCTGGATAGCTAAAACTGGCTTCACAAAATAGTTGATCTTAGTTATATAAGTTTTGGTTTCAATTCAAAATAGTTGTAGCTTATAAACCTTAATAAAAATAAAAGTTTTAATAATATACAATTTAAATAAAATAAAAACATTCATTGTTTTATTTTTATTATAACCATGATATTGATGGTTGTCAATGTATATTGTGTCAAAGTATAAGGGGTTGGGTTTACTAGTGGTTAAAACCACATGGTTTCCCCCACCAAACCACCAAAAAAAGATTTTCGAGGGCCTAAACCATGGCACTCAATTTTATATCCCCTTTAGTTATTTTCCATTTGTCAATTAGTCACATGAGTGACCACTAACAACTAGTCTAAATACCTTATAAGAAGTGGCATGTACCCTTTTGAAGGCCCTGAATTTTAAATAAATTTCCATGTAGACCATTTTTTTTAAAAAAAATCATTGTGGACAAACCAAGAACTCAAAAAATAAAAAACAAATTGCATTGGCTCCTAAAATTGTAAATTTAATTTAAAATTAACTTTTACACCTAAATTTCTCATATTTCATGCAAATAAATTAAGCAAAAATGGGTTTATTTATAAAGGAAATGAGTACTTTTTAGTGGTCATGGCTTAACAATTCATATCTTTTAAATGGTAACCCCTAAAAATATTTTTAAAATTAGTAAAAAATCCTAAGAAATCCAATTTTTTAATAAAATTGATTTATGGAAAAATAGGCAAGTGTAAAATTGTATAAAAATTTTAAACATGCTATGGTCTTTCAATGGGCTCATCTATGAAATAAAAATAAAGCATATTATCTCACTTTATTTTACTTTTTCCATAGTAATGTAGAGATATATAATAAATAAAATAATTTATAGTATAAATTTTATACTAACATTTCATTTTAATAAAATTTCATTTGATACAATCATTTTCCTCTTCTCCAACAAAGTATACAAACTAAATCAAGCACTAGTTCACATAATGTACATCATGATGAAAAATTAACATTTATTGATAATTTAATGAAAAGTATTAAATATTTAAGAATTTATAATATCTAATTAAATTTTAACAATAATTAAAAAAATTTGAGTCACAAATATTCTCCAAGTTATTTCACAAGTCTTCTACAAGTCCAATCAAAGGAGGGTTCACCTCCCATCCTATTTCCATAATCAAGCGACTGCCCTAGGCACTTGAGCCTAAGACTCCCAACTATTGGCATAAAAAAATTATTTTTTAGGTAGATAATTTGGTAAAATAGGTTTAGGTATTAACCATACCATGAAAACAATGATCACTATAAATAACACATTAAGAAACAACACTCAAAAATTAAGTCTTAACACTCAAAAATCCTAAATAATCCAAACATAACAAGTCCCTTAATCAGTCTTTTGTATATTATAATTTACACTCTCTACACCTTGGGTGGAAGGAAAAGAACCTTAGAAACATTTTGTTTCCTAAACCCACGTAGTGATGCATACATAAATAATTCAATACAAGCTCATTTAGGAAACATAAAAAATACCATTTTAGGTCAATATAAAGGTATTAAAAATATCCAAAAACCATAGGATGGATGCTACATATCTAATCCAAAAAATTAATTAAAACCACATGGTGGGATTAACACTAACCATGGAAACAAGTAAAGGAAGAGGGCTAGCTAAATGGCATCACCCCTTTTTAAAATTGAACTTAAGATTAGAGAGAAGATAATCCTAACAATGTTACATTGAAATAAAAATAGGCAATGGAATCTACCATGGCTCCACCTCTTGAGTCAATTCAATAAATCCACTTAAAATTCATGTACACTATTAATCATCTCTTCTCTAAGATCTTCCTCTAAGCTTCTTTTTCTCTCCTTCACTTATGGTTTTTACAAAAGTTGAAATGATAAGATTCCTATAAATTAAGGCTCCCACATCTCATTAAGACTAAAATTCCCACTCTAAAATATAATGGGAGGGTGACATGTGTCCCTCCCCATCCATTATCTTAAGGTCAAAAAATATTACCTCTTCATAACTCCACTTGAAATTCCATGTGGGATAGCAAACAAGTCCATAATTGATAAATGGAATCAATATCCCAAGACCTAAATGACATATTGTCTACCTCAAAAGTCCTCTAAGGCTTCTTTAAATACTCTGCTAACCTCTTATTTTTTTAAGGACACAAAAGTGAAAAACAAATATCTAAAACCTATTTTATGACTCAATCTAAAATTGACTCTATCAATCCATCTGAGTTTTGAGTCAAAGGAGGGAACTTAAGTGGCTTAAAACTACTTTAATAATGAGAAATAACTTAAAAATTAACTCATAAGGTTGAATGAAATGTGTGAATAGTATCCAAGAGGGTGAATAGTGAAATATATTTTATAGACATCTACACTTCCTATTAAACCCAAAAAAAGGTATAAGGATTGGTTTGGATCACAATAAGGTCAAAAATACATGTCACCACTCCATGATGTGTTCATACCTAGTGTAGTCCTAGTTCCCTTGTCATCTATCCCTATCACTCACACAAAATTGTACATATAAAATTCCCTACCATAGGTAGCTTAAGCTAAAGAATGTAAGAAATAAAATTGATTTCAATCAACATAAGGTTCCCATGATATGTCCAAGGCACAACATATCAATGGTATTAAACTCATACCATTCGTATAAACATATGAATAATTAAATACATGGTTAAAAACAAAATATCGATTAGTATATAATTAATACTCCTCACAAAGGATAACCAAAATAACATAAGTAAAACTAATTCATAATGCATAAAAACTAATATAATCTAAGCATATAATAGTTCTTTTGTAAGTAAAACATAGAATATCATAACACACACACACACACACACATAGATAGACATATATATATATATATATATATATATATATATATATATATATATATATATATATATATATATATATATATAGATATATATATATATATATATATATATATATATATATATATATATATATATCAGTCATAAAGATTCAATAACATATTGTATCTAAATAACACATAAGGCACGTCTCAATAGGATGCATGCACAACACCAAATGTCTAATGGTAAGCACTATGAAAGTTAGGGGTCTCACATCTCCCTCATATTATGAATACTTCATTTTAATATAAATCATATTAATTTTTGAAATGAAATGAATAGTAGATATTGATTAGCAACCAATTCAAGAAAAGCAAGTCAACATCAAAATTGACCTTTTTGTGAAACATAAAAGAATTTTTAATGACAACCAACATGGTAAGGATAAAATATTACATGAATAATGGAATAAAAAAATGTATATAAACAAAATTACATGCTAATATCATCTAAGTGAATAATATTAACATGAGAGGTATTATATGCACATAAATTCGAGATACAGATTCTCAAATTTAACATATATATGCATGGCATTTTATGTTAGTTGGTACATATTAAAGGTATCATGGTATTGATTCATGCACACTTATATATTTAGTGGGCATGTTACTAATTTAAGAAAACTTAAATATTTAGGGGGCATGATATTGATTCATGCACACTCATATATTCAATGTAAATTATATGTATTCATGTACATTTATGGATTCATAGGGCATGATATTGATTTTTGTACATATGCACACTTTTAGATTTATGGGGAATGATACTTGTTCATGCTTACACACAATAATCTAGTTTAAATTTAAATGCTAAATTGATTGTCATTCCACTTCACACTCATCATATATCCAATCATGTTGTGGGTATGGAAATTGTCCATTCTATTTTGATAATTAATTACATTCTACATTGAGTGAAACTACAAACTCAAAACCTACAATCATGATGGGGGAATGAAAATTGTTCATATCCTTTAGATAATGCATTTTTTTTACATGGATTTAACTAAATTTAAATGGAGTGAAAATTTATAATTGAATATTTAATACATATGTGATGGTTTATTCAATTTTATTGATGTGTTAAGGTTAAACACCAGTTAACACATCACTCCTTAGCCTAACATAGATTTTTCATTTAATATTTGAACTCTTTTTAAAATAAACACTTGTAAGTTTTCCATTTCCATTGATAGGAAATTAAAAAGACTAAAATCCAACTTTTATTATCCATAGTGTCTAGTTCAATTGTTGACCCTCGGCATTTACACTATTGAGCACACTCCATGAAAATACTCCATGAGTAACACCATATATTAGACATATAAATTTAGTTTTTCTTATAATTATGCTTTTAAATTACAATTATATTATATATATATATATATATATATATATATATATATATAATCCCAAACATCATCTCTTACATGAACACATGGAAAACATTAGAACAAACTAAAAGCCTAGATCCACTAAAATGATATATTAAATCTTGGGGAAATGTATATTCCAAAATCTGGTACAAGCCTTATTTCATAACATTTAAAGCAAATTTTCATGTATAAATCTCAAACCGCAAATTATGTACTTGGTGGCACATTTTTTTTGATATTTTGACTACCTTACTAATTATATTTGAATTTATGAAACTAATCTTATCATTAATATATTTACATGACATATGAAGGAGATACATATCCCTACCTCTTTCCATTCGAGTGTTTTGAATGGTGGGTTAGTTTGGATAATTAGGTCAACATTGACTACTGGTACTGATAACAAATATTGAAATTGTTAAAACCCCAACTCAATTACATAAAGTTACACCAATGTTTTTTAAAATCCAAATGTTTTACTTATAAAATATTCCATAAATATATGCAAAATTTTTATTTTACTTATAAATCTATTCAACATTATGTATCAACCCACTAGTTAATAAAATGATCCATTTAGTTTTCAAAAAAGCTATAACCAATTACAAGATGAATATTTCTCTTAAAATGAATAGTGGAAATAATCAAGTAAATCAAATCAATTATATAATCCACAATATAAATATAAATAAACATACAACCACTGTTGTCAATGATCCATATATATATTCATGAGTATGATCCTAAATTGTTGAATTGATGAAAAAAGGGATAAAATCATCCAAGTGTTTTACCTCCAACCACAAACGATTGGTCTCTCACACACCTCCCCACTAGGAGTGTCCCTTCCCTTCATAGAGGGAAAGATAATAATAGTGAGGATATCAAGAAATAAACTGGAATATATGGGTCTACAATCACTAATACATGTAATAGTCGCGTAGACCATGTAAACCAATCTTATATTTAATATGACATTAATAAATACATGTAAACTAGAAGGTATAGTGCAATGACAATGTCTCAACTATAACATTAATTTTTCCAAATTTTTAATTATATAAATTATATCTTATATATATTTGAGTCAATTCCACTCATATAAACTCTACTAATGAATAACATACTATCAGATGATATCATGGAATTGATATATGATTTAGAAGGCAACTCCCACATATATCTAACTCCTTCTATCAAATGAAGCATGTCATATGATTCATCAAATTGAATCATGAAATAATAAATATAGGTTGTATCATATAATAAATTAAGTAAAGAAAGGAATAAGCAATCATCATTTAATAATCACATTGTTTCAAACTCATGGAAGTCATGTATACGTTCTTCCACATTCAAACAAAATTTCATAAAGGACTAAAACAAGAATCCAAGAACATTAAATCCATTCCAAAACATATATTTCTTTCCTATCAAACATAATTCATATATATCTAATGATATAAAACTCAATCAACAATATAAACTAATAAGTCTCAAAATAACTCATATAACTAAGCTTATTCCATACTTTAGCGATAAGTTTATCCATTCTGAACTTGTTCCATCATTTCATTAATACAAGAAATCCTCATATCTTAAATAATACGTGTACATCCTATATATTTTTTATTTACTAGGACTACCATATTTACTATAAATATATCAAGAGACCATTCCACATATTACAACTCAGATAAACTCATAATAGCTTATAAACACAAAACAATTTACTTAATATTTTTTATACACCTTAAATAATTTCTTTTTGGATATTAATTCCAACATTCCTTATTGTAATTTTTTTTAATGCTTTATCCAATTAAAGTATAGCCTATTATATATATTTTATGTATGTTCAATGCATCTAGTATACAATTTTTGGTACAACCTGACTAGGTTAGACAAAGAAATACGTAATTTTTTTTCAAACAACACATATACTATAAATAGATTACACCATGAGAATCTAAGTAGTGATAAAACAAAATATTATAAGATAGATAACTAAAAATGAATTATACCATGGAATACATCTTAAATCACTATCAACATAGGAAAACACATCATAATACAAACATAGAAAGTAATTAAAAATAGCCAACCACTATTGGTTCAATACATAATCACTATTGACAATCCTCAGTAAATAAGTAATTACAACTCTTCATGATAATGTTTATAATAATAATAATACAATATAATATAGTTTACATAAATAAGATACATGGATCCCCAGAGCATGGGATCCCTAGACTCTCAAGTATCTATGGCAATCTCAAGTATCATCTCAAAAGTAGTACTATTATGGGGAGGGATAACATCATCCAAGTGATTTTACACACTAATTATAGACCAAAAATACCCTACACTAATATCATTAGGGAATGGCCCTCCCTTCATAGATGAGTAGATAGTGATGGTGCAGGAATCTAGAGAGACAAGCAAGTATCCATGTGTTGTATGATTTCTAGAACTAAACATGCAGTGTATCATAGAAAACCTATTCTATTATAAGATATTTCACAAACATGTATTACACTCATGAAATGATAATGTCTCACTAAACATACTTTGATCAAATTTTTCAATAATAATAAATAATAGTGATTTATAAATCAATCAAATTTATACACACCACTTGATCGGATTGCTTTCATCTGGCATTGTGATGTTAATAAGCTAGTGAAGTTCATCTCAATCCATAGTATCAAAAATGTGAGATTAGTTAAAAATAATTTAACCACAATATTCATACAATTTACATTTTATTATAATATCACATAACCTAATAAACATAGGAGTAATTAAAGCATACATTTATTTCATCAAACTTATGAATGAATCTTACATTATTATTCATCGCATACTAAAAATAATGACCATAGTAAAACCATCTAGGTAAAATATACATTTAACTATAGATTCTAACTACCACAATTAATTTCCAAACATACTACACCCTATGATAACCCATATTATCATAGTCTAGTGTTCTAAGACATAACTACTAACTTTCCACAATCAGTCATATAAGTAGTCTTAAATAAATTGAAACTCAAGATTCTATTCATGTAATTATATATATCAAAGTAAGTCATAGTTTCCATGAAACACATAATATTCTATCCAATCATTGCTATACTCTCAAAAAAATTATATACACACATAAAATGGTCTCTACTAACTATCATAAAACATGTTATTCATTGAAATAAGCAACTCTCATACATCTAGTCTATCAAATATATGAATGAGTTTTAAGTATATTAATTGTATTTTGTACCCCTAGGTACAACATACATTTATAATGTATTACTCTATGACATCCCATAATATCATAACTCATAACTACATAACTACAAATAACCATTCCTATAATTCCAAGAAATAACCGACCCAGAATCACAAATAATAATCTAACAAGCATAAGTTTACACCAATCAGGTATATCATATGGTTAAAATAAGTAATCTAATATCTATAATTAGATCAAAGTATATAACATGAGTAGTAATAATATAGTCTACTATTTTATGTCCATGCTACTAACTTTAGGTAGTCAATCATAATACTTTTAAAGAATAGATAACTTTTAAACCCATTATAATATTTACATTTAACACTTACTCCAATTTCTAGGAGACTATTCTCACATGGCTATAGTTTTGGTCCATCAGACACTTTCTGACTCATTCTAACCATCTATTAATTATAGGTATCATCCATATATACGAGTACTTGTACATAATCCCATGCACCACATGTACATACTCAAATGACATGTAAATATAATTGAAAAAACCTCATTTTTTTCTTGGAATCATATATCAGATTACAAATTGGACACATGTTAGGCCCACCTACAATACTTATGTAATAAAATGTTTGACATACAATCTATTAATCTGATTGAAATTGGAGGGGAACTAAGGCAATTCACTAGAGGTAAACACATACAAAAGGCATTATGGGGAAGATAGTTATTGTTTATAAGGATTATGAAATTTGGGGCATATTAATGTATACATACATTGATAAGTCTTGAGCACCATAATTGGCCCTCATACTTCCTCTTAAGACCATTTCTAAGTCCTTAACCCTAGGTAATTACCTCACTCTCATTAGTGGGTTTCAGTCCCATTCAAGGATGGTTAAGTTAAAGGATTAATTTAATGGAGAAGGGTAGACTTATAGTTCTTAAGTGATCATTTAGGTTATTCATGTGTTCAAATCAAGATTCATGTAAGACAAGCATTCAAACATTAACAACAAAATTAATTTCATACTTGTAGATTTCTATTTATTCAAGTAGTAATTATATTAAAGAATACAAGGATAGATATAGTACAAAATTATTTAGCTATTTCAGATGGGTTACAACTTCTTATAACCTTTAAGGTTATTTAAATATTCATACATCATTCATATCAAACATACTTTGTTCATAATAGTTCATAACTTAACATTGTCTTTCTATAATCCATGTAACTACTTAAATTAGCATAACCAATGCTAAAAAGAGTTTACACACATAAATCTACTCTTTCTAAATGAAAATAATATCTTTCACAATCAAAACTAATTAATTCAAGTAGATAACTACTAAATAAATTTATTAAGTCATAAGTGAATGTTTTAAAAAAACATACCCATGATATGAATTCATTGCACTTCAACTAGACAAACTCAAAACCAACAAGCATACAAAGGTATAATTCAATAAAAATAAACAATTGGGTTCATTAAAGTTTCAAGATGATTGAAACCCAAATAAAAGGTTCGACTTAAATAACTCTTATAAAAAAATTTGTTGGCAGACGAGGTAAACAACCAACAAGTTCAGCTTATGGGTAGGAAACTAAGGGAATAATGAAGTATAGATTTTATACTATTTATGATGTTGGGATAAATATTTATCATTTTTGGAATTCATTATAATTTTGTATAAGGTATTCATCTTATTAATTATATAAAGAAAACATTGTTAATGATCATTCATTTATTAGTTCCCTTGTCATTTGATATAATTGTTTATGAATTACTTTTAGATTTCATAATCATACATAAATTAGAAAAATGATATTTTATAATTGAAAACATATGTTCCATGTAACCAATAAGTGTGTAGTACATGTTAGAAGAACATATTTATTTTATTTTTATTTTAGTCCCACTACCAAGCTTATGCATTGTTGTAAGGGTTAGATTCTCCAAATGCAACTATATATTTATAAATGAGAGTTACCAGCTATTCAATTTATAATCCAAATAAGGTAAATGTTGTTCCAATTTTATCTTTTTCATTTTGAATTTAAACAACTAATTTAAAGTATCCATATGTATGTATTCCATGGTAAAACTTGAAAAAAATATTAACTTCTTTTTTATTACCATCAAACCTACTTATTCTAATTTATATAGCTATGGAGTTAATAAAAAAAAT
>JARHVA010003674.1:1807500-1850000 GCA_037957365.1 Torreya grandis | reverse complement strand
CAACTTCTATGTCATGCATAGGATAATTTTTTTCATGCTCTTTCAACTTTCCTAACTCATAGGCCACAACCTTTCCATCTTGAGTCAAGATTACTTCATAGCCTTCTTTAAGAGCATCAACCCAAACTTCAAAGTTACCATTTGGGTCTAGTATGATCAAAATAAGAACTATAGTAAGCAACCCCTTCAAACTAACAAAATCTTCCTCACACTAAGGAGTCCATTTAAATTTCTTTCCTTTGCACAATAAATAAATGATAAGATAGGGCACACTAGAAAAAATTTTAACAAAACATCAGTAATAACCAACCAAACCCATGAAGCTTCGTACTTCATGTACATTAGAAGGACCATGCCAATATTAGATATCTTTGATCTTGGATGGGTCAACAAAAATGACTTCCTTGGAAATAATGTGTCCTAAATAATTATTTTTAGATTCATAAAATTCCCATTTGAATGATTTTACATAAATCTTATGTTGTCTTAGTATTTTTAAGACTAGATGGAGGTGTTGATCATGTTCAACCTCATCTTTAGAATAAATCAGAATATCATCAAAAAAAATTAGCATAAACTTATCCAAGTAATCTCTAAATATGATGTTCATAAGGTTCATGAAGGTTGTTGGTGCATTGATTAATTTGAAAGGTATAAATTTAAATTCATGGTGTCTATAATGGGTCCTAAAGGTAGTTTTATGAATGTCCTCTTCCTTGATGGATAGTTGATGGTAATCGGACCTCATGTCAATCTTAGAAAATATTATAGCACCCTTTATTTAGTCAAACAAATAATAAATTATTGGAAAAGGATAGCAAATTTTTATTGTTACCTTGTTTAACATGAGGTAGTCAATACAAATCCTTAGAATACCATACTTATTCTTTACAAAGACTATCGATACACCTCAAGGGAGCACACTTGGTTGTATAATTCCACTATCTAAAAGTTTGTATAGCTAAACTTTTAATTCTTGTAGATCAACCACATTCATGTAGTAATATGCTTTAGATGCAAGGGTAAATCTAGGTATGATGTCAATATAAAAATCAAACTCTCATTTGGGTGTTAAATTTAGCAATGTTTTCGGAAAGACATCTATAAACTCCCTTAGTATAGGAAAATCTACATGTTCCATCTCCTTCTCATTAGAAATTTCTTGCAGTTGGACTTCATAGAGATTACAACCTTTCCTAATAGCTCTTTTTAGTTGTATGGTTAAAAGTTTTTTACATCTCATGGACCTGTGCATACCTTGAAATTATATAATTTGGCCAAGGTCATTGGTACATCACACTCTTTTAACCACATAATAAAGTGTGGCTTCATGTTCATGTAGTTAATCTATCTCAAGGCTGAGATCATAAGACCATAATGATGTGAGAAACATATTTAACTTGGTCTTAAAGACACCAAGATCCAAATTTTCTTGTTCCAAGATTTCAAGAATAGGCACTTTTTAATCGGTACTGAATTCCACTTGCTAACCTCTCTTATCAAGATGGGTTTAATATTACACTATTTAACAGCAAAAGGAGAAATAAAATAGTCTGTTACACCAAAATCAATAAAAATAGTTAAAGGAAAATCATTAATTGTACCCTAGGTCTTAATTGGAGTGGCCTATAAATCAACATTATGATTATCAACAATAACTTACACTCTATGGTTTGTTGTTTGGCCTAATTTTAGCATAGGATAGTCCTTTTTATAATGATTGTCACCACACTCCCAACATAAAAATAGCATAAAATATGCTACTAAAATAGTGTTATCACCCATGGTAAGTCCATGTGGATTATTTTGATGTTATTCCTTCTTGTAAGAACCATATTTGGAAGGTTTATGAGATTTTAAATTCTTGTTCTAATTAGAAAATCTACTAAAATTATTATTACCTCCTAAAAATATGTGGTTAGAATCAGATTTTTGGAAGTTCTTGTCATGGGAGAAAGATTCTTGGCCTTAGACTACTACTTATTTGACTTGAATTTTTGTCTTGCCTTTTGGTGAGACTAATCTTTCTCTTCAGCTCTATATGTTGATTCTATGGATGTAGCCAACATTTTTAGATTGGTCATATTAACATCATGCATCAGAATCTCCTTAAGCCCAAGTTTAAAATTATTGATCTTAGTTTATTTATCATGCATATAGTTCATATGACATAACAAGTTCAATAATTTATTATCATATTCTACAATAAACATGTTATCTTGCTTTAAGATCTAAAAATCAATGATTTTTTTCTCCTTATAGTTTACATTCAACCACCTCTTATAGAATTGAGTCTCAAAAATGGACCAAGATAGATTTAAAGGTTGATACCCTTCAATATCACAAAGGTAGTTCCACCATAATGTTGCAGGTCTTACTAACTGATAGGCTATTATTCTAGCTTTCACATTGGATGGAATATTATGCAAATTGAAGTAATTTTGCATGTGCACCAACCAAGCATCAGATATATCACCTAATTATTCACCTAAAAAGTTAGGTAAAGGGATATTTTTCATTTCCTTGATGATTGTGTTAATGATGGTCAAAGGTGGTTCATGGATTAAAGATCCTTTCACTTGTCCCATTTCTAGTCTAGGTACTTCTTCTTGGGATACCCCTTCAAGATTATTCAATATTTATTTTTGATTATCAATATTCCCTTGTAAGGTGTTAAGGGATGTTAATATCCCACTGAGGACTTCCTCATCTTTATCAATTATAATCCCATTAACTACTTTTGCATGGGGTACCCCGATATTATTGTCAACATTATTCACTATTAGTCCATCTAGATTATGAATCAGAATGACTTTGATGACCTCTTCCATGTCCTTGACCTCTACCCATAGAAACATTGACATTCAAAGGATTTTCATGGATGTTTCCTCTACTTGATCACATTCTAACCATCTTGAGAAATTATAAGTGATAACTTAGAATATTTGTAATTATTAGAAAGAAAATACTTGCTCCTAAAGTTCTCTAGAGTAGAACACGACTCTGATACTAGATGAAACAATTCATTTTTTTTTTGGAATAATATATCAAAGCACACATTGGATACATTTTAGGTCCACCTAAAATACTTTTAAATTCAATGAAACATTAAATGTATGACACATTAACATTACTAAAACCAAAGGAGGGGAAGTGAGGTAGTTTGCTAGAGGTAAATACATATAAAAGGAACTATGGGGAAGCTATTTCTTATTTATAAGGATTATGGAATTTGGGTCATAGTGTACTCATACACTGATAAGTCTCAATCTCCATAAGCGGCACTCATACTTCCTTATAGGACTATTTCTAGGTCCTTAACCCTAGGTAATTACCTCACTCTCCTTAGTGGGTTTCAATCCCATTTGAGGATGGTTAAGTTAAAAGTTTGGTTTAATAAAGAAAGATATCCTTATAGTTCTTAAGTTATCATTTAGGTTATTCACATGTTCATATCAAGATTCATGTTAAACAAGCAGTCAAAAATTAGCAATAGAATTAACTTCATACTTACAAATTTTTAATCATGATATATTTAGTAATTATATAAAATCATAAGAGGATAGATTTATTAAAACATTATTTAGAGAAATCGATCATATTACAACATCTTACATCCTTTAAGGTTATTTCACTATTCGTACATCATTCATATCAAACATAGTTTTTCATAACATTTCATAACTTAACATTGTCTTTCTATAATCCATGCAACTATTCAAATTTTCATATCCAATGTTATAAAAGAGTTTACACACATACATATACACTTTATAAATGAAAGGAAGATCTTGTATAATCAGTAATAATAAATTCAAGCATCTAAATACTCAATAAATTTATTAAGTCATAAGTGAATGTTTTAAAAAAACATATGCATGCTATGAATTCATTACACTTTAACTACACAAATTTGAAACTAGTAACCATAAAAAGAAATAATTCAAGCAACATAAGCAACATGATTCATTCAAGTTTCAAGATGAGGAAAACCCAAATAAAAGGTTCCACTTAAGTAACTCTTATAAAACTTTTTGTTGGCAGCCAAGCCAACCAACCAATAAGTTTAGCTTATGGGAAGGGAGATAAGGGAATAGCGAAGTATATCTTTTTTACTATTTATGATGTTGGGATAACTATTTATCATTTTTATACTTCATTATAGTTTCATAGAAGGTATTCATCTTATTATGTAAATAAGGAAGGAATTGTGCATGATCATTCATTTATTAGTTTGCTTGCCATTTTATATAATTGTTTATGAATTACTTTCAGATTTTATAATCACACATGAATTATAGAAATGATATTTTATAATTGAAAACATACCTTTCACACAACCAATAAGCATGTAGTTCATGGTATAAGAACATATTTATTTCATTTTTCTTTTAGTCCCACTACCAAGATTATGCATTATTGAAAGGGTTAGATGCTTCAAATGTAGCTATATATTTATAAATGAGAGTTACCAACTATGAAATCTATAATCTAGCTAAGGCAAATGTTGTGCCACTTTTATCTTTTTCATTCTGAATTTAAACAACTAATGTAAAGTATCCATATGTATGTATTCCATAGTAAAAAATTAAATAATTATTAACTTTCTATTGCTATCAAACCTACTTATTTTAATTTATACAACTATAGAGCTAATGCAAAATATCCACATGTTTATATTTACATAAAATGATAAACCAAAATAAGTGTTAACCTTTTTATAATTGTTTAAGTTTCTTCTAATTTAAAATAGATTTCAGATTTTAGGTCTCACATCAAACATCTAAGTAAATCTTAATTGGATATTGACATCAAGAATTAATATTAAATTCTCTTAAAGATGTTATATCTAGTAAATAGTCAATATAGAAAAGAAAACAATCCATCTTGTACCAAAAGATTAAATCTAATATGTATTAATATAGTAAGCATCTTAGGAATTGACTGTATTAGACATCAAACTCCCACATGTGGATTATTAGATCAATTTAAGATTATAACATACAAGGTTGGTAGTATGTTCCATAAATTCTTACTAATTATAATTTAAATAATAAATATTTATCTTAATAATCTAACAATACAAGGTACCTGCATGAAAGCTTCCATTATCATTCAATTTAATCTTCCAATAATTCAATCCCATAATCTATTCATGAAATTCATTAGAAGTAAAAAAAATCATTATTATAATTTAAATTCAATATTTATATCTATATGTTAGTTAATTAATAAATACATTATCACCATCTTCCATATGAAGTCATCAAAGTTAGGAGTCGAACATGAACCAACTGATTAGGATGAACCCATGCCACCAACCCTATGAGCCCCCTATTGGTGACCATTATCACCTCAACCATCAATAGGATTATGGTTGTGGTAATCAAGAATAGGAAATGAATTTTGAGCACATTGATCACCGAATAAAGACATGATAACAAAAGACATATACAACAAATCTATTCATTCTAAAGTGAGACATGAGTAATTAAACCATGTAAGTATACATTATGGGTGAGGATGGTTAATTTATACCATCGAATGATATAAAATGGATTATTCCTAATCCATTATATATCTTTTAATTTTATCCTACTTGGACCCTATCCAATTCTTGATCGATATTTAATCATTCAAACCCACAATGTATACCTGTAACTATTTGGGTCTAGTATAGGAATGAAAGTACATGTATTATAAATAAAAAATTCAAATAAAATGACATTATTCAAATTTATTATCTAATACATAATAATTAAATCATAACAAAAATAACAAACTATGATTTTAATACCATAGATCACATTTGACCCAACCAATTTTAAAACATCCAAGTTAAAGTATTAAATAATCACATTCTCATAATAAACCTCAACACACAACATAGTGAAATATTTTAAGTTTGACATAGTAATTAAAAATATAAGGACTAAATTATGAAATGAACATCAACAATCGAATCAATGATGAATGAAATCTATTCAAGTGAAGTCAAGACTTGACCTGTGAAACCCAAAGAATTCAAGCAATTATCCCAGTCACAATAAACACACAGTCAAATAAATTGAATTATATATATATATATATATATATATATATATATATATATATATATAAACACAAATGAATACACATACACACACACACACACACACACACACACACACACACACACACACACACACACACACACACACAAGACCCTAACTAGATTGATAAGGAAAGACTAATGACATAGTTATTGTTAAGGAATCCCAAAATCATTTAAAAATGTTCTAAGCTCATGAAAGAAACTTGGCTTGAACACCAGTCAGCATAGTTTGAAAATATACAACCCAAAATTCACAAAAGAATCAAAGTTTCTATATATTATATATTATCTATAAAACCATATATATATATATAAAGAAAATAAACCGTAAACAATTGATAAGGCTAAATCCATGACATAGTCATTTAATAAATTACACAAATGATTTAAAATAAAAGGGCAAGGCTCAAAATCAAAACCTCCAAAATCCATAGTTTGAAACTATACATCTTAGGAATCAAACAAACACCAAGTCATAACTTACGGTCCAGAATAACTGTTATATAAATTATAGAGTTTCATATTTGATAGGGTGATAAAATACCAATTAATGATAATGATTAGGAACCCAAAAAAATAAACATCATGTAATAAAATCCTATAAAAAATATTCATAACCTAGATAACAATGCCCTGAGAACCCGTCATATTCATAATCAAATAAAGACATCATAAAATAACACAACACATGATTGTTGGGGATCAACCAACAAACTTGATTACTTTTATGCAAGCAACTAAACACAGAATTAAACAAGAATAATAAGTAACTAGAATCAGAAATAGCAAAGAATAAGAGATACAAGAAACCACCCTGAAAACTTGTATTAAACTCTTCCAGAAGGAAATACAATGAAGAAAATCACACTTTATTCTCACACCTCTCAGATGTACAGATCTCTTTCCCTCAAGAGTTTACAATCAATTCCAACAACCTAGATTGATACACATATACAATATGTCTTGTACTGTTCTTTCTTACATACAAGCTATGAAGATCTATCCCTATATATAGAATTAGGGATCATAAGCTATGCAATTACAACCATTAGATACACCTCCTAATCTAAGGCTTAAAAAAGTCATACTAAATATAGAGATGTAGACTCAACACTAACAGTTCAACTCATCATGCAAATAATCCATTCATCCATGAAAATAGACTTTCTGGATGCACAGGTGACCGACGTCAGTCCTTGTTTGCCTACACATGACCGACGTCAGCCGATACATGACCAATGTTGGCAGCTACTGGTCAACTCCTTTCCATCATTGGTGACTTTTTAAATCCATCAACTTCATCATCTGCTCATCTGGTGAAGCTTTTAGTTCCACACCTTAACAATCTCCCACTTGGAGATAAATAGCTGCACTAGTACCTGTACAGCAACATCTTCTAGCTTCTCCATCTTCAAACTCAATCTTGAAGACCAACAAAATTTGAATGAAGATTCAACTTCTCCTTTGTTACCAGCTTTGTTAACATATCCACAGGATTCTCATCCGTATGGATCTTCTCCATCTTCAACTCACCATCCTCCAATACCTGTCTAATGAAGTGGTACTTAAGCTGTATATGTTTGGTTCTTGAATGAAAGGCTGAATTCTTAGCCATATGAATTGCACTTTGAATATCACTGTATAATATGCAACTCTCTTTCTCCTTTCCTAGCTCTTCCATGAACTGTGTCATCCATATCATCTCTTTGCTAGCCTCTGTGACTGCAATATATTCTGCCTCTATAGTAAATAAGGCAACAACCTTCTGCAACTTTGAAATCTAGCTAACCGCCATTCCACCAACAGTGAACACATATCCTGTGGTGTTCCTTCTGCCATCTAGATCACCTGCCATATCTGAATCTACATATCCATGTAGAGAAGTGTTTCACCCTCCATAGCACAAATGCCTACTATTGGTCTCTCTCAGATATCTGAGAATCCATTGGACTACTTTCCAGTGCTCCTTCTCTGGATTGGCCATATACTTACTGACAACTCCCACTTCTTGGGCAATATCTGGTCTAGTACATACCATTGCATACATTAAGCTCCCAACTATAGAAGCATATGGAACTTTCCTCATGTACTCTACCTCATCATGTGAATTAGGACACTGTTCTTTTCTCAACTTGAAGTGTCCAGCCATAGGTGTACTTACCGGTTTTGCATCCTACATATTAAACCTCTCCAACACTTTGTTCACATAATCCTCTTGAGATAAAATCAACCTGTGATTTTTCTTGTCTCTCTTAATACTCATGCTAAGGATTTTCTTTGCTGCTCCCAAATCCTTCATGGCAAATGTGTGAGCTAATTTTACCTTAAGCTCATTGCTATCCTGCATGTGTGAACCTACAACAAGCATATCATCTACATACAATAACAGGATAATATATCTACCATTATCCAATCTCTTAAAATAAACACAATGATTAGATTGACATCTACTAAAGCCATGCTCAGTCATAAACCTGTCAAATTTCAAATACCATTGTCTAGGAGCTTGCTTGAGACCATACAAGCTTTTCTTCAATCTGCACACAAGTTTCTCCTTACCTTTGACCTCAAATCCTTCTGACTGATCCATATATATTTCTTCATCCAAATCTCCATGAAGAAACATTGTCTTAACATCAAGTTGCTCAAGATGCAAATCCTCAATAGCAACTAAAGACAATACAGTCCAAATAGAATTCATTTTAACTACAGGAGAAAAAATTTCACCAAAATCAATACCTAGTTTCTATGCAAATCCTTTCACTACCAACCTGGCCTTATATCTCATCTGTCCATTCTCTCCTTCCTTCAATCTATAGATCCATCTATTTTTTAGTGTTCTCTTTCCTGCTAGAAACTCAATCAAATCCCATGTTTGGTTCTCTTTCAAGGAATCAATTTCCTCATTCATGCCAAACTCCCACTGATTCCTAGATTCCATCTGTATTGCTTCATCAAAACTCTCTGGTTCTCCACTATCAGTGAGCAATAAATAGAATAATGAAGGGGAATATCAAATTAGAGGTTTACTTACCCTTTTTGACCTCCTGATGGGCATCTAAGACTCATTCTCAACACACTGTCTACCCAAATTCTCTAATAGTGCCCGACCTCGATCACCTCCAGGCCTGTAACTGACCAACATCAGTCCCACATGACTGATGCCAGTTCCTTCTTGACCGATGTCGGTCACTGTCAGACCGACATTGGTTCTTATATTGTTGACATTGGTTCCTGCCTGACTGAGATCAGTCTCTGTGTTTTCCTGTCTATGATTATTCTTTTCTACGAGCTCATTTTGGACCGTCACCTCATCTAAATCTTCATGGCCTTGCTCAAATTCTTTAGCTTCTTGAGCTGATCACTATACATCACTTTTTCATTGAAAACAACATCATGGCTCCTAATTATTTTGTTAGTTTCTAGATTCCAAAACTAGAATCTAAAATATCCAGAGCCATAACCAATAAATGTGCACCTCATAGACTTAGCATCCAGCTTCTTTCTATTTTCTTTATCAATGTGCACAAAAGCTTCAGAACCAAAAACTCTTAGAAATGAAAGATCTACATTTTTACCTATCCAAGCCTCTTCTAGAATTCCACCATCTAGCATTGTAGAGGGTCCTCTATTAATCAGGTAAACTACAATATCTACAGCGTCTACCCAAAATTGTAAGGGCAAACCAACATGCAATCTCATACTCCGTGCATGCTCCAATATTGTTCTGTTCATCCTTTAAGTAACTCCATTTTGCTGAGGTGTCCTTGGAACCATCCTTTGCCTACGTATTCCATTCATATAACAATACCAATTGAACTTATAGCTGCAAAACTCACCACCGTTGTCAGATCTAAGGCACTTTAATCTCCTACCTATTTCATTCTCAACTAAAGCTTTCCAAATCTTAAAAGTGTCAAAAACATCAGATTTCTTCCTTATGCAATTAACCCATACCTTTCGTGTAGCATCATCAATGAAAGTAACATAACACTGTGATCCTCCAATAGAAGATACCTAAGCTGGTCCCCACACGTCTGTGTGAACAAGCTCTAACTTGTGATTCCTCTTTGTTGACCCAGTTTTGATAAAACTTACTCTCTTTTGTTTTCCAAAAACACAATGCTCACAGAAATCTAGATCTATGCTTTTCAAATCTGAAAGCTTACCTTTTGACTTCTCATGTGGTTGAGCCTATAGTTCCACAACTTTGCATCCACATCTGAAGTAGATAATATAGAAGGAGAATAATCAGTAATACAATTACATAAATAGAGAGTACCTACTCTCTTACCTCTGACTAATACAAGTGCACCCTTGGTAACCTTCCAAGATTTAGCTGTGAGAGTTATTGTGCAACCCTGATCACCCAACTTTCCTACAAAAATCAGATTCCGCTTCAGGGTTAGGACATGCATGACATCCTTCAACACCCATGTGTTGCCATTCTGCAATTTCAGCTACATTTTTTCTTTGCCAACAATTTTACAAAGCTCATCATCCCCTAAATAAAATTTTCCAAAATCTCCCTGGACATAATCATTGAAAAATTCTCTATTTGGGGTAGCATGGAAAGAGGCCCCAGAATCTAAAACCCAAGATTCTATTTTATTATGCAAAGAAAGTGAAAGAGCATCTTGTGCAACAATACCTACAACTTTTGCTTCTTCATTACCTTCATGTTGATTCTCTTCATTAACCTTCAACCAGCAATCTTTCTTTGCATGTCCTCTCTTTCCACAATTCCAATAGGTTATCTTTCTTTTTCTATTTCTAGATTTGGATCTATTGCTCATCTTTGACTTAGACCTTGATCTCCCTTACTTGCTCTTCTCTCTTTGCCTTCCCTTGCTTTCAATACTTAAATCATTACCTGATGATTCCCCTATGCTTTTCCTATAAGTCTCTTCATTCAGGATTACACTAACAACACCATCTACTTTCAAGATATTTGTAGTAGATGCAGTATTACTAACTACCATTACTAAAATATGCCAACTTTCAGGCAAAGAGCATAAAATTAAAAGAGTTTTAATTTCATCATCAAAAACTATTTTGACTGAATTTAATTGATTTACAATTCCATGGAAATCATTAAGATGATTAGATACAGATCCACCTTCCTAAATTTTAAATAACTACTTCATAAGAAATACCTTATTTGAAGTTGAGGGTTTTTCATATAAATTTTCTAAAGTAGTCATTAACTCTACCATTGTCTTTGCCTGTGATAAGTTAGAAATAACAGTGGATGCCAGACTCAATCTTATAGATCCAAGAGCCTTTCTATCAAGAACTTCCCATTCTTCATCTTCCATATCTGTGGGCTTTCTATCAACCCCACCCAATGGTAAGTATAGATCTTTCTGATACAGATATTCTTCTATCTGCATTCTCCATAATTGGTAATTCTTGCCATTAAACTTCTCCATTCTTAGTTTACTTTCTTCTGCCATTGCTTCTCCCACTCAAACAAGAACCCCTGTGAGTGACCTATAATCGACAAACACTAACTAGATTTGAAACACCTGTTAGTCAACCTGAGCTTTGATACCACTTGTTGGGGATCAACCAACAAACTTGATTACTTTTATGCAAGTAACTAAACATAAAATTAAACCAAAATAATAAGTAACTAGAATCATAAATAGCAAAGAATAAGAGATACAAGAAACCACCCTAAAAACTTGTATTAAACTCTTCCAAAAGGAAATACAATGAATAAAATCACACTTTCTTCTCACACCTCTTAGATGTATAGATCTCTTTCCCTCAAGAGTTTATAATCAATTCCAACAACCTGGATTGATACACATATACAATATGTCTTGTACTATTCTTTCTTACATACAAGCTATGAATATATATCCCTATATATATAAATAGGGATCATGAGCTATGCAATTACAACCATTAGATACACCTCCTAATCTAAGGCTTAAAATAGTCCTACTAAAGATAGAGATGCGGACTCAACACTAACAGTTCAACTCATCATGCAAACAATACATTCATCCATAAAAATAGACTTTCTAGACACACAGGTGACCAATGTCGGTCCTTGTTTGCCTGCACATGACTGACGTCAGCCGATACATGACCGACGTTGGTAGCTACCGATCGACTCCTTGCCATCATCGGTGACTGTGTAAATCCAGCAACTTCAACATCCGTTCATCTGGTGAAGCTTTTAGCTCCACACCTTAACAATGATGTTTTATCAACATATCCAAAGTCCTCTAAAACATAGTACAATAATATGGACATAGGGAAATAAATATGGCCCTAATCCATATATTTGAAAGACACAATTGACTCCAAGGAAAACATAGTCATCAATGAACACATAGTCGATTCCATAAACACATAATTACATGCCAATGGATTTCATTTTATCCATAAGAGAACACCCTTGGTTCATATAAAACCTTGGACCTCATGCATATATATCTGAGAACCCAATAGACTACTCTTTATAAAACACCATATTTAAAATAAAAGAACACACAATTGAAATAGTTAAAAAACATAGGGTCTACCAAGGTTTATTCTTATGTTATACAAAAACATAGTCATATTTTTTAAGAGTGCCCAGATTATATTTATAATATTTCATTGTTATAAAAACCACAAACCTTATAGACATTATAATTAAATATACCAAGTTACCAACTTTTAAATCATTCATCCCTTTATAATAAAAACATAGTCATTCATAATACACAAACAACACACACAAACTCATCCCAGTCCATAACCCATTTGAATACATAAAGATATCAATGCATATATAGAGTTTATATGTCTATTTCAATTTATAAGCAATAAATGTATTGATATATTGATACAATATGTCTGCGTATGCACCTAGAAGTTTGAGGACTTCTGGTTACATATGTAGCCTCTAATTTTTTCTTTATCATTATAGTGACCTAGAAAGAATCAAACCAAAAAAATCAATAAAATACTTACTTAGAAACATGTAGATAAAAGATGAAAGATGTAAAACTTATCCAAGGTCATCATGTATTCCCCAAACCAATTGGCTTGCCATTAAAACTAGGTGAAGTATTTCACTATTCACATCCAAAAATCTCCATCTTCTTAACATTATGTCTGACATCCACCTTCCCCATTCCTTTTCATTCATTCTTCCATACCCCCAATCAACTTACATTGAATTATAGGAGGACGGATAGACTCAGTGTATCTTAAGGCAATCCCACCAAAATTTCCATTAATGGCAAGTCTGGAAGGCTCACTAAGTAATCACACCTCCATAAATTAAAAAATAGTTTAGGGTAATAATCTACAATTAACATAACCAAAATTAGTGTCATTGAAACCTTTTCCACCTACCTTATTGAATAAGGCTTACTACATATCCACATAAACCATTAACCTAAGTTAATGTGGTAACATCAAAGAATTTAATCCATGTTTAAATCAAACCATGATTAATATAGTCATTAAAACAATATGCCACTTAACCTTAGATTTTAAAAAAAAAAGCAAGGTCAAAATGGGGTTATGGTAGCATGGGTGTGACAAGGCTTCCCAAGGGGGGTTAGTTCTAGGTTGTTTAGTGAGGTTTAGGTATGAATTGAGTAGGTTTATGGGGTCCAATAGAGAACAGAGTGATTCAAGAAGCCTATAGGAATAGAGAATAAAGCTACGTGTATGGGGAAGGTGGTAGCCAACAAACATATAATAGAAAATTAAAAAAAGTAATAATAAATAATAACCCATAATAGAACTGGTATGGTATAATGGAAACATTAACATAAGGACCATAATAAACAAACACATAATGAAATATAACAACCAAATCAAATTGTCCAAAGGATAATCAAACAATAGTATATCTGTAAGTCATATAGATGTGCTCAAAAATCATTATTTTAGGATTATGGCCTCCATCACCTACCTAACTCATAGACAACCTGCAATCCAAAATAGCATAAATAGCATTATGTCATCACTCAATAATCATTATAGACTATAAAATCATCATCTATACAAATAAATAGTCTATAGCATAATAAATCATAGAATAAGTACACAACTAACACTACCATAGCAAGTACCAAAATAATCCATGAAAATAATAGCTAAACTATTCTAACATCATAATGTCAATGTAATAACAATAGAATATATATAAAATGTGGGATCATTATAATAATAACAATGTTCATTTATATCTCTTATTCAAGAACTCCCTATGGTTTCATAAATCTCTAAGAACTTTTATACTCATGGAATATATTGATGATCTCTAAAAGATAAGGGATTATTTTTGATTTATGGTTAAGGGATTTAGGTAAACATATAATTGGTTTCTATAATTATAGTGTCCATGCCATAGTTATGATAACTAATATATCTAAGGACACACATCACTATATGCCAATACATGCTATATG
Source organism: Torreya grandis (assembly GCA_037957365.1). NCBI lineage: Eukaryota > Viridiplantae > Streptophyta > Pinopsida > Cupressales > Taxaceae > Torreya > Torreya grandis. The sequence continues at coordinate 1,835,480 of JARHVA010003674.1, read as the reverse complement.
TACATTTACATCTATATAAATCAATCTACCCACAACATGCACTATGTATATATTATTATAATAATAAAAATTTGCATAATTACTACTACCATCATTTATAACTCTAAGGATCTCAAATCACATAGTTTATCCCAAGATAATAAAGACCTATGTAGAGCTATGAATATGCATCTATCTTTAATGCTTGGTTAAGAGCCTAAAACTTCATTGAATCAATTTCTCAACTCTCAATTCTCATGAACAATTCATATATGTTGTACTCTCCCAACACTCTAAGATTCTTTAGAAATAAATGTTTCCTAAATATATAAATATGTTCAACAATATACATACAACTATGGTTCAAAGGTGTCAATAGTCTCATAGTCTCAATTATATGTTGAATAATATGATTCCTATTAACAATCTATATCAAATCATAAGAGCAAGATCCTCTACATTAATGTTTAGTAATATATCCCACATATGACCTATAGTTTAAGTAATTAAATTAGTAATTTCTACATTGTGGCTTAATTGGTCTTATTTATTGATATATATGTTATCATTGATATCTTCTTTTCCTTTTGACCATACTTTATCTATCATAGTCCCACTTCTTATATTTATATATAAGTATTCAAGGATTTTTATCGATAATCCCTTTTATGAATAAGAGATAATTTCAAATAATTTGGACTTATTAATAGTCCAACTCTAAACAAAACTATTAGGAAAACATCTTAATTATTCAAAATTTTATAATTTTAAATTCTCTCCAATACAATATATGGGGAATAGATCCAAATTATTACCATAATCCTAGTCTAATTTATTTTTAATATATGAAAATTATTATTTTTATAACATTCTCTCTAGTCTAGTTTGGGTGGAATAAGTCCAAATTATCCAAAATAGTCCTTAATAAACTAATGTAATCTATACCTATCAATGTGCCAATTAAATAATAATAAATTCATACTAGTGTCTCATTTTACTAAAAAAATAGATTAACTCGGCATCTAAGTATGACCCATACCCATTTATCATGGTATATACATCTTCTTTAATTTTTAACCTACTTACACATTCCAAATTCTACATAAGAATGAGATTCTCCAAGGGAAAAGAAGACATCTAAAAGCTAAGACTATAACTATATGATTCACATACCCTTATATATGTACATAAACCCAATTTATATATAATATATTAGTGATTCACTAAATAAATTAGTGTGTTAAGTTCATAAAATATCAGCCTCTATAGTTCATTATAAATCATCACAATATAATTCATAACATTAACTGGTATAAATTAACATTATATATTTCAATGCAAGGAGAGTTTAGCACAAATTTCTACTATATAATTCACATCCTAGCATTACATCCATAGCTATATAAATTACCATGCATTTAATTATCATATATAGGATCAAAATAAAATAATCCTTTATATCCAAGAATCAATGCCTATGTTAGCATATGACTCAATATGCATAAGACACTAGAAATGGTAGCATTGGTAGTATATGTTAGCATATGACCTACTACAATTTAGGAATTGATATCAAAATGAAACCATTATTTATATATAGGAAGAGTTCATCATAAATCATTGATATAAAATTTATAATTCTTTTCCATTAATTAAGACATTACATACTAGGTATAAATTGCTACACCCAAGGTATAAGTCTCTGCATATCTATATAGCTACATGTATATATTCAGGCTCAAAGCAAGAAATACAATATATATGCTTCTATAATATATATTGAAAACTACTAGAATTGACAATATTCTAGGATAATATGGGTTTGGGAGGTGTATATCACTATATATATTTAGCTCATCTAGGCATATAAATAAAATCACTTCACTAATTATAGTATGCAAGTTGAAGTTGCCCATTTCTAGGTTGTTGGTTCTTAATTAATACAAAGATTATTCCTTTAATACCTGATATATTATTTTTCATCAATTCATTACAATTTACCAGTTGTGCTTTGTTAAAATCAATTTATAATATTTAATATTTAACAAGGGAATTGTTTTAAAATAGGCATCACTGCATGTATTTTAATTCAATAAATGTATAAACAGTTCACACTCATGAATTTCACCACACACTATCTAGAATATAGTACCTACCTCATTAGTGGAAATTGAATAGAAACATCTGGCTATGCCTATTTCTTATTCTTTTTCTCAATTTCTCCTTTTCTAATCTATTATTTTTTTCTATTCTTCTCTCTTCTCTTTCATGTTGCTCTTTTTTCTTCTCCCCTTGCATCCTTTTTCTAATCTTGTATGGATTTTATTTTTATCTTTCTCTTCTTAAATGAAGTGCTTTAATTTAAAGATGATTTTTATTTATTTTCTTTTCTTTTTTTTTTTTAATATTCAATGTATTTCCCTATTTTTTCACCTCTAAATGGAAATTAACTAAATTTTATTTATTTTTAACATTATTTAAAAAAATAAATAATTTTCTAGATTGATTAATCATCCTTTACTACCATAAAATTTCAATGACAATTTCATCAACTAATAATCTAGATTTGAAATCTAATTATGATAATAAGTTTTTCACTGGAATTAATGATCAAACATTATAATTATGAAAAAAAATTCATTAAGTTATTTAGACTATACTGGCAAACTATAGAAATCAACTATCCAATGCAAGCAAAAATAATCACATATGCAAACTATTTATCATGCATTCTGACATGTGTTAGCTACTATGGTGTGTATAGGGTTCTCACCATTTTATCTATCATCCTTCAAAATCTCCATCTACATCTCCCTCTCTGATGATGCTCTCCCTCTGGCATGCTCTGAGGGATGAGTTCTCCTACATCAAACTCACAACAAGTAGGTAGTTAGATCATATCAATATGCTAAACATACAACATAAAATATAATTGAAATAACAAATCAACATGTTTTTAATGTAAACACATATTGTACAACTAACTCATAATAATAAAAACATGTATCCTAAACAATATCCTACTATTCCATAACACTACTTATCTCAAACCTTAGTCAACAATATCCAAATCAATTTGTTAACTATAAATATCCATAAATAATCACTTAATTGACTTGGTGATGAATCAATATGTAACATCTTTCCCCCCTAAACTTAGTCATCATTTTAGATGACTCTTATTCAAACATAAGTTCTAAATTAAAAATATTATCCAATAGAAAAACAACATAGTATAATGTATCAAATTAAGAAAATAATTGCAAATCACTTGTAAAACTCATTATAGTTCTCCTAAAATCATTATTCATAGAGTATTGGTCCCACAAGGCCTTACACTGTGACATCTCCCTATTATGCATACAAAGTTTGTGAGTGTCACTTATGTTGATTGGTTCTATCATTACCACCTCAGAGTCCATACGATAAGACAACCTATACATATCTTGGTGAAAATTTCAATGACATTTGAAAAATATATGAGATCATCATAAAATCCAAAAAGATGACCAAGGAGAGTTTCACAAAATGTTATAGTCCCCTCCACACATCTCTTTAACATAGAGAGTGTTTTTCTCATTTTGGAGAAAAGTATTTAAGGATCTTGGTAAGAAATTAATACTATCACTACTCTACATAGCTTCAAGTAAGCATAACATATCAATACTGTCACTACTCCATATAACTTCCAAAAAAGTATGACTATGAATAGGAACTAGTAATAATACATTTTCAATGTCTACCACATTTAAAAATTAAGGGTTACTTGTTCCATAGTATAAATTAATATGGCCATATGACTAAATTTGACAAGTTTGTATGCCATATTTTAGATTTGACAAGTCCATCTATCATGTCCAAAATCATTAAAATTGACATGCTCATCTGTAAAATCATGGATTCAATAAACTCCCCTTATCAGATCTAAATTCAATAACTAATGAGTCAGTGTGATACTAACTAGGATCCACTCCCATCTCACATTCCTAATTCACCACTCTTTTCTTAGGTTTTCATGACCTAATGATCTCCAATATGTGAAAAAGATTTAATGAATCATAATTATATACTAATAGATCATATAAATCAATAATATATGATTAAATAATTTCAAATGTACCAACATACATACAAAAAAATCATACAATCATTATATGATTATATTAAGTTACCACTAGCCAAACATAACTAGTATCATATTTCACAAATTAACCTATTATGTTTTTGATAATATAAGGTAGTTAAACCAAGGGTTGAACCCTTACAAACAACATAAAAACCACAAAGGCAATCAACACAAAAGATGCCTTTTGACAAGAATGTCACATACAATGATCCAACCGATACAATAAAACCATAGTTATAAACTAATATAGGAATAAAAGAGAGCTAAAGTATCAAGAAAGCAAGAACTAAAGAGGTAGGATCTCTCCTTACTTAAACATATATTTAATGAGGTCATCTAATTCCTCAGTGTTTTTCATGATGTCAATAGAAGCAGTAGCACCCAAGTCCTGCAGCACAGACATGTTCAAGAGAATAGAATTTTGAAGCACAGTAGAAAATTTCTATTATAGCTTCTAAATACGACCCTTTAAGATTGCAATTTTAGCTCCTAATCTAGCCTCGGTAATGATTTCATCATCAGCTTCTTCCATAAACATCTTTCTCACTTTGTCAACATTTTCCACAAAGTCAGCATCATCCTCAGCATTAGCCTATAAATCTTTGGTCTCCTACTTACCTTTAGTATCCTCAGAGATTTCTTAAACATCCAAGTCCTTGGTCTCATCATCCTGAATGGCTTCATCTGAGGCACTCTCAGAGTAGTCGATAAGCCTAGCCTTGGGATCAGGTTTCCAATAATTCTCCCCAATTGCCTAACTCCTGAGGAGAGACCCTCCTTAATAGCCTTAGTATACAAATGGAATTTACTTTCTTGACCCCCAAGGGTCCTACAAGGATCTTTAGGGGTCCCCATAGTAGTCACCATAGTACCCACTTCACCAACATATGTCTTCCTCTTCTTGCACTTCATACTCACAAAAGAGCCCAGAGAGTCTATGGGAGTCTCCTCAGGAGTAGAAAAGGAAACTTCTTTAGTTTTAGTAGAGATAGGGGAAGGATAGGGCTCTTCGATAGCATCAGTAGAAATAGGGTTAGAATAAATTTCCCCACTATCAATTTGAATGTTCTTGGATGGCTCGAGGGCATGGTGTAAATTATACAGATAGAAAATGAGGCCCTAATGAAGGGGGATAGGATTCTTATCAAGTTTGTTTGCTAATTTAGCTCTCACCCTAAGGACGGAATGCTCAAGGGAAGAAAGTAGATAAAAAGGAAAGATAATGTGAGTATTTTGCCTAAAATGATTCAAAAGGGGAAGATGATAATTTTAAAACCTGGTGAAACATCCCCCCAGAGTGAAATACTTCATGAGGATAAAACACACGCCATCCCAAGGCTCAAGCAACTTGGCTCGATCAAATCCTCCTAGTAAGGTGTAATTTCTTCACCTTCTCCAAGAAAGAGATTCTAACTGGAAAGGTCTATAGTTTTTGTTTTTTGTTATAGTTTCATCTCCTACATAGACATGCCAGTAGCCATAGCTATCACATTTTTTGAAATCTCAAAGCTAATTCCTCTAATAGAGACTCACCAATTTAGCCAAGACATAATGAATTGTTCAGATAGGTTTTCATCAAACCCATTGAGCCTCTTCAAGTAGGGTCTAATCTGATCCTCTTTGTATTAGTGCTAGACCATTGGGTTATCTTTGAAATCATAGTAAGAAATTGGTTCCATTCAAATTCTATCACCACCCATGTTGGACTTACAGAACAGACTAGGAGAATCCCAAATTTTAACCATCTTATTTGTAGTAACTTCAATCCCTTGCTCCTGAATATGCATAATGATGATAAAATAACACATAATTTAGAGCATCATGTAGAGATGACACTTACTCATCTCATGCTTAAACATTATTTCCTAGCGATCTCCATAATGATGAAATAGTCCACTCACCTTAACAAAGTGGTATAATAAATTAGACATCATGATCGATAAAGTATAATAGGCCCTAAACTCTAAGATCCACATTGGTATCCTCTAAAAGGACTAACTAATAGATATCTTTCTAATATATATGACTCATCCTTAACATGTCATTTATTTTTGAATGAGATCCCTAATATTTAAAGGGATATGATCAATTTGGTGCCAACATCACCAATTTGAAAATTGTTGGCCAAGATTGGCATAGGCATTGGCAACACTATTGCCCTCCCTATAAATATGTGAAATGTCAACTCTAGCAAGCTTTTGTAGGAGAATTTGTATATCCCTATTGATATCTTTTAGCCTAATACCCACACTCGATACCTTGTTAACTACATTTATAACCATTTTAGAGTCCCCCTAGATGGTCAAATTCCTGATACTAAGGGATATATCCATTTTAATCCCCCATTAAAGAGTAGTTTCTTCATCATAGTTGTTGTTTTGGTAGCCTATTCCACCAGCATAGACAATAATCATCTACCCTTTGTCATTTCTTATAATCCCTCCCCCACTAGCTTTACCATCAGACTTAGAGGCCCCATCAAAGTTAGGTTTCAACTAGTTAGGCTTCAAGGGATTCCATCTAGTATTAAGTCTCTATAATATTTTAGAATTATTATAATCAAGAATAAGATTTAGGATCTTCCATTTAGCCACAATTTGTTCTTCTTCATGAGTTAGAGGTTTCTTCGTAGTACAAATATGAGCAATAATGACACTTTCTAATAGAGTCTTAGCAAAAGTATGAAAAACTTGAGAGGCATCTCTAGCAGTATTCCTAAAAAGTCTATGGTTTTGCTCTTTCCATAAAATCCATCTCAAACAGGGTAAAGTTTGTTTCCATAAATTAAGGATCTAGGGATGAGAAAAGGTAAGGTTCTAGCTGATTATGACTTCCTTAAGGTCAAAATTATAGACCCACTGAATACCAAAATTATTTAGGATTATATCCCAAATTTCCCAGGCAAAATCATAGTGTATGAAAAGATGAGAAACAGTTTCCTCATTTGAGTAGCACAAATAACATCTATTAACCAGGGTAAACCCAATCTTTTGAAGGTTATCTTGGGTTAAAATTTTATTATGAGCAGAAGTCCACCAAAACATGTTGATTTTTGGTATAAGTTTATGGTTCCAAACTTTTTTCCATATCTCCTTTCTCTGAGCATCAGTAATCAGCAAATGATAAGCAGACTTGACAGAGAACCAGCCATTCTTATCTGGCCACTATTACTATTCATCTTCTCATGGGAAGAGAGGGATTTCGACCCCTTTAATCAATTGTTGAACATCTCAAACTCTAGGGGAGAGATTAGGCCAATGAGCACAACAATCCAATAGGTTTTTCCAGCTCCTAATGCCATTATTATTAGCCATGTAATCATAGAATTTATCTCCAAAAAAATGAGTAGCAATATCAACAATTTCTCCATAATCTCCCTATGTGATAAGGGCCTTATCCTTTACCCAAATATCATTCCAAAATTTAATATACCTACCATTTCCCAATTTATATCTAGTCCCTTGCTTAAGAAGACTTCTAGCTTTCAACATTTTGTTCCAAATCACAGACCCCTAGGGTAGCCCTACCTATTGGAGAAATTTAGAACCGTCAGTAATATGCATGTATTTTTCATGCATGATTTCCCCCCAATCATTATGTTTATGGATTATATTCCAATTGATTTTGGAGAGAAGGGATTTTTTCATGCCCCTGATGGATCTAATGTTGAGGCCACCATGTGATTTCAAAAGACACATTTTTTCCCAACTGACCAAAGACATTCTCTGTTTATCTTTCATTCCCATCCATAGAAATTTTCTTTCAATCTATTCCAATTTAATAGCAAGATAAGTAGGTATTTTAAAGAGGGACAAGAAGTAAGTAGGGATACCTTGTAGAGAGGCCCTAAGAAGATGCAATTTGCCTACACTGCTGAGTAGTTTCCCTTTCCAACCAAGTAGTTTCCTCTGAGTTCTTTCCAATATTCCATTCCAGAAACTTGGAGATACCTCTTTGACTATAAGGGGGAGGCCCAAATAGGTAGCAGGTAGATCAGCGTCAGCACAGTCTAGGATGTCAATGATTTTTTTCCTAAGGTCATTAGGAGTATTAAACAAGTACACATTACTCTTTCAAAGATTTATACTTTGCCCAAAATCTATGGCATAGTTATTTAAAATATTCTTCCATCTCTGAGCTTCAATCACTGAAGAGATGCCAAAAAGAATGGTATCATCAACAAACTATTGCACAGCCACAGGGGGAAGGGAGGAAGTAGGTTTGATTTCTACTAAATATTTTGAGGCTATATTAGCTTGTATGTATCTATCAAGTGCCTCAACCATTATGATGAACAAGTAAGGGGAAAGAGGGTCCCCCTAGCGGATTCCTCTTGAAGAAGAGAAGAAACCTCTAGGAACCCCATTAACCAGGACCAAAAATTTAGTAGAAGAAACAACGTTCCATACGAGGTGAGACATTTTATCATTAAACCCAAACTTCCTGATGACTTGAAATAGAAAATTCCATGAGACCCTATCATATGCTTTAGAAATGTCTAACTTAAGAGCCATACCAGGGATTCAACTCTTATTCATGGATCACACCATATTAAAATTAACCTATTATGTTATATTCATATTTAAGATGAAATAATATTAAAATTATCATAATATAATAAGGTTGAGGATCACACCATCCCTAAAACCTTATAAAAAAATCAAGACAATGTCTCCTTGTATAAATAATTAACACACAATAGGTTTAAAAGTTTATCTCAACCCTTTTTTTAGACTAACTAGATGTTCCACACATCCTAAACCCTGCTCACTCCTCGTGAAGGTACATAAATAACTCTATAAATAACATGCTTTAAGGAAAAATAGAATAATATCAATATAATCAAGGGTATATAATAATATAACAATTATAATCAAGTAGAATAAATTCAAGGTTTGACATTTCTCATGGTCAACATTTAAAAGTTATATAAATTAATGAATCTAAAAAGTCATAAGTGGAAAGTAGAGAAATAGCATCTCAAAAAAAAACTCCTAAAAACCCTCACATGGTACAAATAAACACCATAACCCAAGTTGCCAAAATCACTTCATACTTACCAAATTTGTAAGAGTAGTATCATAACCTACTTTCCCAACTAGGAGGAAAATACTAATCCATATAAATGCATCAATCCATCCAATTCAACAACTTTTATCTTAGAAAGAATTAAAATACACTATCCCATGTTCTTAAGAGAATATGATCCAAAACAACATTTCAGAAAACAAATTTCAACATCATGAAAATAAGAATCCCCTTAGGGCATAAAATGATGTCAAAGGAAAGTGAGGGAGTGACAACTCACCTCTATGCCCACTATGAGAGATGACACTTCTTCTTAATCCACATAAATATAAGGGTGCCAATCCTTAAATAATATTCCTAACACATATTTATTCTCATCCAAGACATCTACACTCTACTATAATAAAATTCCCACGACACTAGGTGGTAAACTAAAAATATTCATAAAGGTTTTGCACTCCAAGGACTAGTGTACATAAGATACAAAATAATAAAGCACATATAATTAAGTGAGAAGCATCCCATGATTTTTAACACTCAAAATAAAAAAATGCAATGATAGAGGTGACTTGATTAATAAGAAAGAATGTAATCATTATCGAGGTGTCAATCTAAATGATCATAAAATACTATAGGAATATCTTGTTCATGACTTAATAACTAAGCTATGTACTTACCTACACAGACATAGATTATAATTAACACCATCAAGACACTCATTTAACCAACCCTTTGATAAATTGAAGGGGGGTAAAATTTATCCTAAGGTATGCACTCAATGTTCCACACAACATTCTATGAATGTCACATACCTATAATAGTCACCAAGCCATATAGGAGGATCTACCGAGTCTGAAAACTCCAATCATGGTGTGACATTATTATGCATTGAGGCACTACAAATCTAAAATACCATTGTAATACCTCATTCCACTAGGTTTACATTGGTGAAAATAAGGACACAAAAATGTTAATATACTCATTAGGTTCTAGAGTTTGAGCCACAACTCTGATACTACATGTAATAACCCCACTGAGTTAGACAAAGAAATACATGAATTATTTTTTTAGAAAACACATATACTATAAATATATAACACTATGAGAATATAAATAGTGATCATACAAAATAATCTAAGAGAGATAAATAAAAATTAATTATACCATGTCATGCATCTTAGATCACTATCAACATAGGAAAACACATCATAATATAAACATGGAATGTAATTAAAAATAGCTAACCATTGTTGATTCAATACATAGTTACTACTGACAATCCTCAATAAATAGGTAATTAAAATATTTAATGATAATGTTTCCAATAATAATACAATGTACATAAATAATATACATGGCTCCTTGGAGCATGAGATCCCTAGACTCTCCAGTATTTATGGCAATCAAAAGTGTGGTCTCAAAAGTAGTACTATTCTGGGGAGAGAAAGCATCATCCAAGAGATTTTCCATACCAACCATGGATTGACGATCCCCTAAACTAATCCCATTAAGGAATGGCCCTCCTTTCATGAATGAGTAGATATTTACGTCACAGGAATCCAAAGAGATAACCAAGTACCCTTGTGTTATATTATTTTTAAAACTAAATATGCAATGTATCATAGAAAATCCATTATGTTACAAGATATCATACAAATATGTAAATAACACTTATGAAATGACAATGTCTCACTAAACATACTTTAATCAATTTTTTAAAGAATAATAAATAATATCTATATATAGATCATTCAAATTCATACACACCACTTAATCATATTGCCTTCACCTGGCATTATGATGCTAGTAATCCAGTGAAGTCCATCTCACTTCTTACTTAGTATCATCAATTTGAGATTAGTAAAACATAATTTAACCACAAGATTCATACAATTTACATCCTACTAGCAATCATATCACATAACCTACTAAACATAGGAGTATTCAAAGCATACATTTATTCCATCAAATGTATGAATGAATATTACATTATTATCTATCACATACTATAAATAATGGCTATAATTAATACCAATTGGGTAAAATACACATTTAACTATAAATTCTAACTACCATAATTAGTTTCTAAATATATTATACCCTATGATAACCTATATTATCATAGTCTAGTGTTCTAAGACATAACTACTAATTTTTCACAATAAGTCATATAAGTAGTCTTAAACACATGGAAACATAAGTATATATTCATGAAATTAGATATATTAAATAAATTCATAATTTCCATGAAACACATAGTATTCTATCCTAGATTTTCTATATTCTTAGGGAAATTTTATACACACATAAAAGGGTCTCTACTAACTATCATAAAACATAATATTAATTGAAATAACCAACTATAATATATCTAGTCCATCAAATTTATGAATGATTTATAAGTATATTAATTATAGTTTGTACCCCACAAGTACAACATAAATTTATATTTTATTGTTGTATGACATCCCATAATATCATAACTCACAACTACATAATTATAAATAAGTGGTCTTATAATTATAATAAACAACTAACCCATAATCATAAATAATAATCCAACAAGTATTGGTTTATACCACCTAGGTATACCCTATGGTTAAACTACTTAATCTAATCTTCGTAAGTAGATCCATGTATATATCACAAGTATTAATAATAAAATATACTATTTTACGTACACACTACTAACTTCTAGGTAGTCATTCATAATACTTGCAGAGAAAAAATAACTTATAAACCTATAATAATCTTTACATTTAACACTTCCACTTATGGAAGACTATTCTCACATGGTTATAGTTTCAATACATTGAACACTTTATGATTCATTCTAACCATCTATTAATTGTAGGTATAATCTATATATACAAATACTTTTACATCACCCCATACACCATATGAAAGTACTAAAATGACATGTAAATATAATAACAATGTTCATTTATATCTCTTAATCAAGAACTCCTTGTAGTTTCATAAATCATTAAGTACTTTCCTGCTTATGGAATATATTGATGATCTCTAAAAGATAAGGGATTATATACTATAATTTTACTTTATGTTTAAGGGATTTTGGTAAACATATATTTGGTGTCTACTCTTTCAAATTCCATGACTTAGTTATGATAGCTAATAGATCTAAGGACGCACATCATTATATGCCAATACATACTATATGTACATTTACATCTATATAAGTCAATCTACCTATAACAAGCACTATTTACATGTTCTGTTAAGAGTAAAACTCTACATATGAGCTAATACCATTATTTATAATTTTAAATGAGGATCTAAAATCACATATCGTATCCCAAGATAATGAATACCTATGCAGAGCTATGAATATGCATATGTCTTTAGTGTTAGGTTAGGAGCCTATAACTTCATTGAGACTCACTTTCTCAGCTCTTAGTTCTTGTGACCAGTTCTTATATATTGTACTCTATTAATACTCAAAGATTCTTTAGAAAGTAATGTTGCCTAAAAATATAAATATGTTCATTAATATATAGACAACTATGGTTCAAAGGTGTCAATAATCTCATAATCGTAGTTATACATTGATTAATATGATTCCTATTAATAATGTGTCAAATCATAAGAAAAATATCATCTATATTAGTATTTAGAAAGATACACCACATATGGCCTGTATTTTAAATAATTACATTAGTAATTTATTACATTATGGCTTAATTGGTCTCATTTATGGATATCTATGTTATCATTTATATCTCCTTTTCTTCTAACCATACTTTATCCATCATAGTCCCACTTATTAGATTGATATAGAAGTATTTGAGGATATTTATTGATAATCCCTTTTATTAATAAACTAATTTAATATATACCTAAGGATGTGCCAATTAAATAATAATAAATTAATACTATTATCTCATTTTAATAGAAAAATATATTAACTAAGTGTCTAAGTATGACCCATACCCATTTATCATGGTCTATACATATTATTTTATTTTTAACCTACTTACACATTTAAAATGACATATAATAATGAGATTCTCCAAGGGAAAATAAGGTGTCTAAAAGCTAAGGCTATAACTATATAGTTCAAACACCCTTCTATATGTACATAAACTCGACATATATATGATAACTCAATGATTCACTAAACAACTCAGCATGTTCATTTCATAAAATCTTAGCCTCTATATTTAATTACAAATGATGTTATATAATTCATAACATTGACTGGTATAAATTAACATTATATATGTCAATGCAAGGAGAATTTAGCATAAATCATTATTATAAAATTCACATCCTAGTGTTATATCCATATATATATATATATATAAATTAGTGCATTTAATTACCATCTATAGGATAAAAATAAAATCATTATTTATATCTAGGCATTTATTCCTATGTTAGCATATGATCCAATACACATATGATGCCTAGAAATGTTAGCATTGGTAGTATATGTTAGCATATGACTTGATACCATCTAGGCATTGATATCAAAATGAAACCATCATTTATATCCAAGGACATTTCTACATAAATTTTTGTTATAAAATCTATAATTCTCCTTCATTAATTAAGTTACTTCATACTATGTATAAATTACTACACCCTAGGTATAAGTCATTGCATATCTACATAGCTGCATACATATATTCAAGCTCAAAACATGAAAGACAATATATATGCTCCTACAATATATATTGAAATAATTGACAATATTCTAGGATCATATGGTTTTGAGAGGTATATATCATTACATATATTTAGCTTAGCTAGGCATATAAATAAAATCATTGAACTAATTATACTATACAGGTTGAAGTCACCAATTTTTAGGTCATTGGTTCTTAATTAATACATATATTATTCCTTTAATACATGATATAATATTTATCATTAGTTCGCTACACTTTATCAACTATGAATTTTTTAAAATCAATTTATAATGTTTAATATTTGATGAGGGCACTATGTAAAAATAGGCATCATTACAGGCATTTTAATTCAATAAATGTATAAACAGTTCACACTCACAAATTTCATCACACAATATATAAAATATAGTACCCACCTCATTAGTGGAAATTAAATAGAAATATATGGTTATGCCTATCTCTTATTCTTTTGCTCAACTCCTACTTCCCCAATCTATTCTTTTTTTTTAAAAAAATTCTCTCCTCTTTCATGTTGCTCTTTTTTCTTCTCCCCTTGCATCCATTTTCCAATCTTGTATAGATTTTATTTTTATCTTTCTTTTCTTAAATGAAGCACTTTACTTTAAAGTTGGTTTTTATTGATTTTGTTTTCTTTATTTTTTTTAATATTCAATGTATTTCCCCCTTTTTTTTCCTCTCAATAGCAATTTCCTAAATTTTATTTATTTTTAACATTATTTTAAAAAAATCATAATTTTCTAAATTGATTAATTTTCCTTTACTACCATAAAATTTTATTGATGATTTCATCAAATAATAATCTATATTTTAAATCTAACTATTCTAATAATTTTTTCACTATCATTAATGATCAAATGTACCAATTATGTAAAATGAATTTATTCAGCTATTTAAAATATACTAGTAAACCATAAAAAATAAATATCTAATGAAAGTAGAAATAAACACATATGTAAACTATTTATGATGCATTCTAACATGTGCTAGTTAATGTGGTGTGTGAAGGGTTCTCACCATTTTTATTATCATCCTCTAACATCTCCATCTACATCACAGTCTTTGATGATGCTCTCCCTTCGACATGCTCAGGGATGAGTTCTCCTGCATCAACATCAAAATAAGTAAGTAGTTAGATAATATAAATATGATAAACATATATCATAAAATATAACTAAAATAACAAACCAACATGTTCATAATGTAAAGACATACATTAAATCTAACACACATCAATGAAAATATGTATCCTATGCAATATCCTATTATTCTATAACAACACCTATCTCAAATCTTAGTCAATAATAGCTAGATAAAATGTGTTAACTATAAATATCCATGGATAATCACTTATTTTATTTGGTGAGGAATTGAGATGTAACATCCTTCCCCCTAAATCTAGTCATCATCCCCAATGACTCCTATTCAAATATAAGTTTTGAATTAAAAATATTGTCCAACAAAAAGATAACATATTGTAATGTATCAAATAAAGCAAATAAATGAAAAATTCACTTGTATAACTCATTATAGTTCTCCTAAAATCATTATTAATAGACTATTGGTCCCATAAGATCATGCACGGTGACATCTCCCTTATGCAAACAAAGTTTATGAGTGTCACTTATGTTTATTGGTTCTATCATAACCACCTCAGGGTCTAAAACTATAAGACAACCTATACATATTGTGGTGAAAGTTTCATTCAATTTCCAAAAACATATGAGATCATCATAAAGGACAAAAATAAATGTTTAGGGAGAGTTCCAAAAAACCTTCCAGCCCCCTCTACACATTTTTCTAACCTAGAGAGTGTTTTTCTCATTCTAGAGAAAAGTATTTATGGAGCCTAGTAAGAAACTAATATTATCACTACTCCATATAGCTTTGAGTAAGTATAACATGTCAATACTATCACTACTCTACATAGATTTTGAAAAAGTATGATGATGAATAAGAACTAGAAATACTATATTAATAATGTATACCACATTTCAAAATTAAGGTTTACCTGTTCTATAATATACGTGCATTTGGACATATGAGTGAATTTGACAAGTCTATCTATCAAATCCTAGATTTGACAAGTCCATTTTTTGGGTCCAAAATTAGTAAAATTGACAAGTCCATCTATGAAATCATGGATTAAATAAGGTCCCCTTGTCAGATATAAATTTAATAACTACCAAGTCATTATGAGACTAACTAGGATCCACTCCTATCTCAAGTTCCTTATTCACCACTCTTCCCTTAGGTCTCCATGACTTAATGATATCCAATATGTTTAAAAGGCTTAATGAATCCTAATTCTATACTAGTAAATCACAGAAAATAATACTATATGCTTAAATAATTTCAAATATACCAACATACGTATACGAAAAATCATACAATCATTATGTGGTTGTATTAAGTTACCACTATCCAAACATAACTAGTATCATAATTCACAACTTAAGCTATTCTACTATATTCATAGTTAATAGGAAATAGTGTTAAAATTATCATAATATACTAAGGCCAATGATCACACTGTCCTTAAAAACCTTATTAAAAAAACAAGCAAGATAATGTCTACTTGATTGCACGATTAACACACAAATTTAAAAGTTTTATCTCAATGCTTTTTTGGACTAAAAATATGTTCTGCACATCCTATACCCTACTCAATCCTAGAGAATATACATAAATAACTCTCCAAATAACATGCTTTAAGCAAAAAGAGAATAATATCAATATAATCAAGGATATATAATAATATAACAATTATAATCAACTAGAATAAATTCAAGATTCGCCACTCCTCATAGTCAAATTTCAAAAGTTAGATAAATTAGTTACTCTAAAAATTCACAAGTGAAAAGTAGAGAACTAAGATCTCAAAAACAAAACTCCTATAAACCCTCACATGGTAAAAAAACACAACCCAAGTTGCCAAAATCAATTCATATTTACCAAATTTGTAAGAGTAGTATCATAACCTATTTTCCCAATTCGGAGGAAAATACTAATCCACATAAATTCGTTGATCCATCTAATTCAAAAACTTTTATCTTAGCAAGCATTAAAAGACACTATCCCATGTTCTCAAGGTAATATGATATAAAATAACATTTCAAAAAATAAATTTCAACATCATGAAAATAAAAATCCCCTCAGGACTTAAAATGATGCCAAAGAAAAGTGGAGTGACAAATCACCTCTATGCCCACTATGAGAGATGACACTTCTTCCTAATCCACATAAATATAAGGGTGCCAATCCTTAAACAATACTCCTAACACATAAGAATTCTTACCCAAGACATCTAAACTCTACTACAATAAAATTCCCATCGTATTAGGTGGTACAAAACTAAAAATGTTCTTAAAATGTCTCCCAAGACAGGATTAGTGTACATAAGATACAAAAAACTAAATCACATATACTTAATTGAGAAGCATCCCATGCTTTTTAACACTCATAACACAAAATAAAATGGCATAGGTGAATTTATTAATAATAAAGAATGTAATCATTATTGAGGTGTCAATCTAAATGATCATAAAATACTATATGAATATCTTGTTCATGACTCAATAACTAAACTATGTACTTACCTACCCAAACATAGATTACAAATAACACCATCTAAACACTTATTTAACCAACCCTTTAACAAATTTAAGTGGGGTAAAATTGCTCTTAAAGTACACACTCAATGTTCCACACAACATTCCATGAATTTCGTATACTTAAAATCATCACTAAGCCATACAAGAGGATCTACCAAGTCTCAAAAATTCAATCATTGTGTAAAATGGTTCTTTATTGAGGCACTACAAATCCAAACCACCAATGAAATACTTCATGTCACTAGGTTCACATTGGTGAATAAAGGAAATAAAAACTCTAATGGATTCATTAGGTCTTAGATTTTGATCCACAACTTTGATACCACATGTAACAACCCCATTGGGTTAGACAAAGAAATACGTGATTTTTTTTTCAAACAACACATATACTAGAAATATATTACACCACAAGAATCTAAATAGTGATCATACAAAATACTCTAATAGAGATAACATAAAATGAATTATACCATGTCATACATCTCAGATCACTATCAACATAGGAAAACACATCATAATACAAACATAGAAAGTAATTATAAATAGCTCACCATTATTGGTTCAATACATATTCACTACTAACAATCCTTAATAAATAGGTAATTACAACTCTTCATGATAATGTTTTCAATTATATTAAAATGTACATAAATAAGATGCATGGCTCCCCAAATCATGAGATTCTTAGATTCTCCAGTATCTATGGCAATCTCAAGTGTCATTTCAAAAGTAGTATTGTTGTGGAGAGGGAGAACATCATCTGAGTACTTTTTCACACCAACTATGGACCAACAATATTATAACTATTTCTATTAGGTAATATCCCTCCATTCACTGATGAGTAGATAGTGATGGCATAAGAATCCAAAGAGATAAGTAAGTACATGTGTTTTGTAAGATTTCTATAAATAAACATGCATTGTATCATAGAAAACGCATTCTATTACAAGATACCATACAAACATGTAAATCACACTGATGAAATGATAATGTCTCACTAAATATACTTTGATCAAAGTTTTCATGAATAATAAATAATAGTGATATATAGATCGATCAAATTCATACACACCACTTGATCAGATTGCATTCACCTGGCATGGTGATGCTAGTAAGCCATTGAAATCCACCTCACACCTTACTTAGTATTAGCAATGTGATATTGGTCAAATATAATTTAACCAAAAGATTCATACAATTTACATCCTATTAGCAATCACATCATATAACCTGCTAAACATAAAAGCAATCAAAACATACATTTATTCCATCGAATGTATGAATGAATTTTAAATTATTATCTATCCCTTACTAGAGATAATGACTAGACTTAATACCATCCAGGTAAAATATACATTTAATTTTAGATTGTAACTAGCACAATTAGTTTACAAAAATACTACACCTTATGATGACCCATATTATCGTAGTCTAGTATTCTAAGACATAATTACTAATTTTACATAATCAGTCATATAAGTAGTCTTAAATACATGGAAACATAAGCTTCTATTCATGTAATTATATATATCAAATCAAGTCAAATTTATTTAAACACATAATATTTTATCTTATCATTGATATATTATCCAATAAATTCTATACACACATAAAAGGGTCTCTACTAAGTGTCATAAAACATATTATTCATTTAAATAACCAGCTCGCATACATCTAGTCCATCAAACATATGAATGAGTCATAAGTATATCAATTATAGTTTGTAGCCCATAAATACAACATACATTTATATTTTAGTACTCTATGACATCCCATAATATCACAACTCATAACTACATAAATATGAATAAACAGTCTTACAATTCCCATAAATAAATGAACCATAATCATAAATAATAATCCAACAAGTATATGTTTATACCACTTGGGTATACCCTATGGTTAAACTATTTAATATAATCTTTGCAAGTAGATCCAAGTATACAACACAAGTAGTAATATTATATTCCACTATTTTATGTACATGCTACTAAATTCTAGGTAGTCAGTCATAATACTTGTAGAGAATATATAACTTATAAACCTATTATAATCTTTATATTTAACACTTCCTTCCATTTCTAGGAGAATGTTCTCATATGGTTATAGTTTTGGTCTATCAAACATTTTATGACTCATTTTAACCATCTATTAATTGTAGGTATAATATATATATATATATATATATATATATATATATATATATATATATATATATATATATATATATATATATATATATATATATATATATATATATATATATTATACCTACAATTAATAGATGGTTAAAATGAGTCATAAAATGTTTGATAGACTAATATATATATACGATTACTTATACATCATCCCATGAACCATATGTAAGTACTCAAATGACGTGTAAATATAATAACAATGTTTATTTATATCTCTTAATCAAGAACTCCCTATGGTTTCATAAATCCTTAACAACTTTCCTACTCATGGAATATATTAATGATCTCTAAAAGATAAGGGATTCTATAATATAATTCTCATTTATGTTTAAAGGAGTTTGGTAAACATATAGTTGGTGACTAATATTCCAGAGTCCATGACTCAGTTATGATAATTAATAGATCTAAGGACACACATCACTATATGTCAATTTATACCATATGTACATTTACATATATATAAGCCAATCTACCCACATCAGGCACTATGCACATGTTATTATAATAATAAAACTCTACATAGGAACTACTACCATCATTTATAAATCTAACTGAGAATCTCAAATCACATAGCCTATCCCAAGATAATGAAGACCTATACAAAACTATGAATATGCATCTATCTTTAATGCTAGGTTAGGAACCTATAATTTCATTAACTCACTTTCTCAACTCTTGGCTGCCATGACCAATTCATATATGTTTTACTCTCCTAACACTCAAAGATTCTTTAGAAAGAATTTTTTCCTAAAATATAAATATGTTCAACAATATACAAACAACTATGATTCAAAGGCATCAATAGTCATAGAGTCTCAGTTATACATTAAATAATATGATTCCTATTAACAATCTATGTCAAATCATAAGAGCAAGATCCTTTACATTAGTGTTTAGCAAGATACCCCACATATGACTTGTAGTTTAAATAATTACATTAGTAATTTATTATGTTATGGCTTAATTAGTATCATTTATGGATGTCTATGTTATCATTCATATCTCATTTTATTTATAACCATACTTTATCCATCATAGTCTCACTTATTAGATTCATATATAATTATTCAAGGATATTTATCGATAATCCCATTTTTTAATAAACTAATGTAACCTATACCTAAAAATGTGCCAATTAAATAATAATAAATTAATGCTAGTATCTCATTCTACTAGCAAAATAGATTAAATATGTGTCTAAGTATGACCCATATCCATTTATCATGGTCTATACATATTGTTTTATTTTTAACCTACTTACCCATTTCAAATGACACATAATAATGAGATTCTCTAAGGGAAAAGAAGGCTTTTAAAATCTAAGACTATAACTATATGATTCACACACCCTTATATATGTACATAAACCCAATACATATATTAACTCAACAATTCACTAAAAATTTGAGCATATTAAGTTAATAAAATATTAGCCTCTATAGTTCATTATAAATCACTGATATAAAATTCATAACATTGACTGGTGTAAATTAACATTATATATGTCAATGCAAGGAGAGTTTAGCTTAAATCACTTCTATAGAATTCACATCCTAACATTATATCCAAAGATATATAAATTATAATGCATTTAATTACCATATATAAGATCAAAATAGCTCATTATTTATAACTAGGCATCGACACCTATATTAGCATATGTTGCAATATGCATATGATGCCTAGAAATGTTAGCATTAGTAGTATATGTTAGCATATGACCCAATACCATTTAGGCATCGATATCAAAATGAAGGAATTATTTATATCTATGGATAGTTCATCATAAATCATTACTATAAAATTTATAAATATCCTCCATTAATTAAGTCACTGCATACTAGGTATAAATTGCTATACCCTAGGTATAATTCACTACATATCTATGTAGTTGCATGCATATATTTAGGCTCAAAACATGAAAGACAATATATATGATCCTATAATATATATTTAAAAATGATAGAATTGAAAATATTCTAGGATCATATGGGTTTGGGAGGTATATATCATTGTATATATTTAGCTCAGCTAGGAATATAAATAAAATTGTTACACTAATTATATTATATAGGTTAAAGTCACCCATTTCTAGGTCACTAGTTCTTAATTAATATATATGTTATTCTTTTAATACCTGATATAATATTTTTCATTAGTTCACTACATTTTTCCATTTGTGCTTTTTTATCAATTTATAATGTTTAATATTTAACAAGGGCACTATGTTAAAATAGGCATCACTGCATGCATTTTAATTCAGTAAATATATAAATAGTTCACACTCATGAATTTCACCACACAAGATTTTAAATACAGTAGCTACCTCATTAGTGGAAACCAAATAGAAACATCTAGTTACGCATGTCTCTTATTCTTTTGCTTGATTCCTTCTCCAATCTGTTCTTTTTTCTATTCTTCTCTCTTCTCTTTCATCCTTTTTTCTATTCTTCTCTCTTGTCTTTCATACTATTTTTTTCCTCCCCTTATGTCCATTTTCCATTCTTGTATGGATTTTATTTTTATATTATTTTTATGGAATGTAGCACTTTAATTTAAAGCTAGTTTTTCTTGTTTTTTTTAATATTCAATATATTTCCTTTTTTTTGGTTTTTCCTCTCAATGGCAATTTCTTAAATTTTATTGATTTTTAACATTATTATTATTATTATTATTATTATTATTATTATTATTATTATTATTATTATTATTATTATATATATATATATATATAATTTTATAAATTGATTAATAATCCTTTAATACCATTTCATAATTAATGATAATTTCATCAACTAATAATCCATCTTTTAAATCTAATTATGTTAATAACATTTTCACTAGCATTAATGATCAAACATAACAATTATGAAAAATGAATTCATTAAGTTATTTAAACTATAGTGTCAAACCATATAAATCAAATAGACAATGCAAGTAGAAATAATCACATGTACAAACCATTTATTATGCATTCTAACATGTGCTAGTTATAATGGTGTGTGTAGGGTTCTTTCTAGTTTCTATATCATCATCCAACATCTCCATCTACCCTCCAACATGATATGAGGGATGAGTTCTCATGCATAAACCTCAAAACAAGAAAGAAGTTAGATCATATTAACATGATAAACATACAACATAAAATATAACTAAAATAACAAATCAACATGTTCATAATGTAAACACATATAGTACAACTAACTCATAGCAATGCAAATGTGTATCCTAAGTAATATCTTACTATTCCATAGCAACACTAATCTCAAAGATTAATAAAAAAATCCAAATCAAATGTGTTAACTATAAATATCCATAAATAATCACTTAGTTTGCTTGGTGAGGAATTAGGATGTAACTATTTTTAAGGAAGTAATACAACATGTTCATATCATTTGAAGAATATATTATGAATCTACAAACTTCCTATTTATTTTTATTTTTTGAGTTCAATAAACATTAAAAATGTATATAATGAATTCATAAACCTATTAAATGTATTTAAATGACCAGAAACAACTCATCCAAAAAATACCCATTATAATTTATAGTTGTATTAACACACACACACACACACACACACACACACACACACACACACACACACACACACACACACAGAGAGAGTTTTAATATCTCAAGATATGCTTCAACAAAATATTTAAAAATATAGTTATATATACCCATTATTTATATGTATATATAAATATATATACATAGAAACATATTTATATATGAATATCAATAAAATAATTTCCTCAAAACCAATATATTATATATACATAGATTTCACCATCCAAATAATCAATATATAGGTTTGTAACATTATCATATGTATATATGGGTGTATATATAGTCACAAATATAGGTAAATACATATACATATATGTGTAGATATAAATCTAGTTTAATATTAAATTATCATTGCTCTAAAACTTTCAAAACAATCAAGATAAGTACTCAGGTAGTCTTCCACTAAATGAGCTAGAGCGAGTTCTAGTAACACACTTAAATCATGCTCAACTTTTTTAAATATTTAATAAAGACATTATAGAATTTAAGTTCTAAATTTAGACATTTTAATGCACAATCCATAATCCATATAAACTTCCTACCAATAAAATATCTCTACCATTATTTCCAACTCTAAAAAATAGAACAAAACATAGAATTGTTCCCCTCATAATTCAAGAAAGTCTTATGCTAATAATATTTAAACAAATTTTAACTATTAATGCTTTAGGCTTGGCTATCCTAAGATTACCCATTTTTTCCCAAATATAACTCAGCCTCATTTTCTTTAGGCCTATGGATAGAACTGATTTTGATACCCAGGTCTATAGAATTGAATCCCTAGGGTTAAAGTATAAATTTGTTAATAGAAGTTAACTTTTATCACTCACAGGCTTGACATCCTATTCATAGGCATGTGCATGTAATCTATTTCCATCCCTAGGTATATAGACCTAAAAACCTAGTTAAAAATTAAAAAAATCTACCATTTTCACACATTAAAATGATGTATAATAAAAAACCATATCAAAAACAATATTTTTTGCTAAAATATGTCTAAAATCCATTAATCAAATTACAAATTTAAGTTTCACCAACCTAGTTTCGCAATGGATGCCATCTAAGTGTGTGAAATGGAGAATTTTTTTATTCTCTCTATCAATCTCTATTCTCTCCTTTATCATCTTTTGTTCTCATATTTTCTCTCATTTTATTATTTTACAAAACCCTATCCATATTTTTCATGATCCATCATTTTTCCTACTAAAATACAAGTGCTCCATTATGAACTCACCTCCACTACCATGTATTTCACATGCTAAGTCTACTAACTCATAGTCCATGCCCTAATTTATACCATGGCCACCACATGCAGCTCCTCCATCATTTTTGAATGGCCAAGTGAAATCAACAAACCAAAAACATAATTTATTCCCTTTTGAAATTCATGTAATTTTTTATTAACCATTAACCAAACAAAATCTAAATTTTCATAATTCCTTTTTAATTAAATTTATTTAGGTGCTTTCACCCTATTTTAACTTCTCACTATGTCACTAAAAATGGGTAATAAGTAAAATAATCAAAAAATATCAATAAAGACTCAATACTTCTACAAACTAGAATGCATTTAAGGTTAACACTATATAGTTTAGTTCCTATAATATTTTAAGAAAACACTAGTTAATTAAATGACTTCAGATACTTTTCTAATCATGAAAGCAATGAACTCAAACAATGCAAACATGTCTCAATCACAACAAGGATAAACAATGCAATCAACATTTATAATTTTAGAAAAATACTAGTTAACATTCATTTCAACTAATAAAAAAATAGTGGTGTGTGTGTATATGGGTTTATATCAACTCTCTCAATCCCTAATGCTGATATCTACAACCCCCTCTAATGATACTCTCCCTTTGTACCACTTGTGAGGGTAGACCAGTACTAAAACCACCTCAATCAGATAAAAGTTCATTATTCTAAATTATAAAAATTAATCAAAATCTAAAACTATATAAGTATTAATAAACTAATGTAATGCAAATCATAAGTAAATTAAATCATATTCATCATGACCATATAACATAATATAAACATATCCAATATAATTGATCACAGAAACAAACATTATTATTTCCAATTATACAACATAAATATCTAGATCAAACATAAAAATTGGAACTACAAATCATTAGTTCCACATCCCCAACTAATACTTAATTTTTTTTTGTAGAGTGGGACATGATGTAACAAAAAATAATGTATTCCCATTTTAATTTATTTTTTTCATGTTTCATTTTATGACCCTTATTGGGGCACATTTTATATTCCATTTTCAATTTTTATGCACCACTTTGTATTAAATTCCAAGTTAGAGAATAATACATATACAAATCTAATGTAAGGTATTTTGGACAAGTACAATACATTCTAAAGAGCTAGATAATATTATATATTATACATAAATAATTTTTAGAGTTGAATCTAAATTTTATAAGGCTTGATTCATATTTTCATGCTTGCAACAATGTCAAAACAAAAGGAGAAAGAACATCTAGGATTGCATACACAACTAAAAACACATGCACATTAAATTAATAACTACATTTGATATTGATCCCTCTTTGGAGTATTGGAAATGTAGTTTTGTGCTTGGTATATTAGTGTGGATTGACCAAGGTCATTATGACTCAAACTTTTCATTTAACATTCCTTTTATTTGATATCATATTATTTTTTCATAACTAAAAATTAAACATATAGGTACTCCCACATGAATATATAGATATATAAAGGCATAAACAAGCATCACAAATGTATTCAAATCATATCATAATAAAGTAATAACCCACTACACATAGGTTCAATTTCAACCAAATACTTAATATACAATATCGATATTAAATAAATCTATCAGAACCATAAGAAATAAGTAGATACAAATTAGGTACATAAAAGTGATACAGTCATAGGTGTAGAAATAAAATAATTAGGGTTAAAATTTTCATGATAAATAACTAAGATTTATCTTACCTCTTTTTTATTTATTATTATATTTATTATTTTAATTATTTTATATTTTGAAATAATGAATTGATACATTATTTTTATTATATTGTGGTAATTATTGGTTGTATTAATACATATTAGGGTTAAAAATTGGTAACATCAAAGTTTAACTAATTTTTTTTAAGAATTGTAATCCCAAAAGGATTAGAAAAGACACATCCCACCCCATCTCCTTTCAGGCACTTCGCTACATCAAATTGGAGTGACCAATTTTCCTCAGGTAATTCAATAATGACTTCGGGTTGTTCTTTGTGTTCAGTTTTTATGGTTGTATTTAGTTTAGACACTCAAATTTTTGTCTCTTTTATTGCTTGGGTATTGAGATCAAATTTTGAATTATGAAATTATTATTTCAATGGTTATAGCTTTGTTTTAACTTTTATGAAAATGATGTGTTCATTAGTAAGGCTATTTATAATATGTCTTTTAGCATGAATGCAGTGGTAATTTGACTAGCAATCACTTTTCCCTTGAATAATTTAAAATTAATATTTTTAATTTCAAATTTAATCAATAAGATCATCTATTTCCTAATTATATCACTAGGAAAAAGGACCTTTATATAATAAATGTCATAAAGGGTATGAATGGAAGATGACATATGTTTTCTAATAAAACATGTAATATCAAAAAAAATTGGATATAAAATAGATGGTGAGACAATAATTCTTGGTATTATTGTATCACATCTCATAATAAATCAAATTTAAAATAATTTAATATATTATTTAGTAGACTTATCTTATTGCATAACCATTTCCCTAATAGAGATATGGGTAGAATATGTTACAAGATGAGAGGGATAACATTGGACAGAGGTTATAGAGTAGGATGTTGGAGTAAATATTTATTCATGTTATATAAAATTATTTTTATAATTTGTGGTACATATAATAGTGACACATTTATTGAAAATTGAATCTACCAAATAAGTTTGATAAGCTAGTTTGGGAATAAATCTATAAATTTCCCAAATCTTGGCAAGTGTTTTAGCTTATTTTGTATTTAATGATCAAAATAAGATTTTAAAAAATTGGATTATTTACATTGTATAAGATATTTCATGAATTATGCATATCTGAATGTAAAAATCATATTGAGATTGATCTTTACTATTTATATAAATGTTAAGATGATAGAATAATTAACTTTTTAACTATTTAGTTATGATCACTATATATGTACAATAATTTAAAACTATATATAGTGGATTTTTGATCACTCAACTTAGGAAAAAAAAGGGTCTAAACTAGATATGACACTTTGAGCAGCGTACAGATTCCTAAAACATTCAACTCTATCCTCTTTCTACTATATCTATCTATTTTTGAAATACTAATCTATTTTTCCATAGATTATTGAACCCATATTTCAATATTTTTTGTATCTAATTTTAAATTTTAAATCATGTGCACATATTAATATTTTTATTCCTTTCATATTGAAACCTTAGTTCCAATTTAGACACTTTTTGGCTTATAAAAAAGGGTTATAAATATTGGTTGGATAAAGTAAGAAATTATATACTTATTGTAAACTCATTTTGTGTCTTCAATTATTATCCAAATATCCATCTTTCTCCATACAAAACCTATAATGAAACATGTATAAATCAATATCCAATTATGATATAAAATTTGACACCAATTAGAACATTGAAATATTTTAAATTTAAAAATCAAAGAATGAATATAACTATAAACATGAAAACTAAGTTATCAATTTAAATTATTTAGATAATTCCATAAAATTATTATGCCTTAAGGAAATGTAAAAT
>JARHVA010003674.1:1432500-1802500 GCA_037957365.1 Torreya grandis | reverse complement strand
ATATATATATATAATGTATCAAAGGACATCCTAGTAAAATTTTGAATTCCCTCATATTGGGAAAGACTAAGAAAAAATTTCTACTACAACATAACCCCACCATAAGTGGTATCATAATGCTCCCAAGAGTGTTTTGTATTTTTCCATTGAATGCCTTCGTTTTCTATTTTTTACCATTTATATGTTTAAGTGTATTCAATATAATTAAGGAATTTCAAAGTGAAAATCATTTTACCCATTATCCACCTTGAAACTATGTATAGGTTGTGAGTCAATGTAAGTGTGAAAAAATAATGGCACATTAATAGAATCATCATAAAAAATATTATGCTCATAAAAAATGATAGCATGCATAAGTACTAGTGTGTCCTTAAGTGTAATAATAATACCATTTATAAGGTTTTAATTTTTAGTCTTATAAGTACAATAAAGTAGAAGAGGGAATTTTTGTATGTCACATTCACTTCATGATAAGTTTTAATTTTTATTGCTACATGATTTGTAAAGGGACCAAAAATATATTAAACTTCACACCCCCATTAGATTATGGCCCTAAATCACTCAAAGATGTACAAATATCATTGAGCTAAATAATATTGTCATTAATTTGTTCTTATATCTTGTGCCTTAATCTACAACATTTATTTGTAGAGTGTCCCACACATTTGTGATAATTACAATAGGAATTGACATCAAATATGTTATATGGTACCCTATTCATATCAACCTATTTTTTTGGAAGGAGAGATATGAGATCGAAATTAATCAAAAAACTTGTACCTTATGAAAATGTTCATATAACCACTCAAATTGCCTCCTTTTGGGGGTTGATATGACAAGATAATTAGTAGGTTATGAGATTTCATTAAATGTTATTTTTTCCTCATTTTTAGTATCATTTGATTTTGAATTAAACATTTTTTTATGTTAATTTTTCACCAAAAGTAGTTGGATAATTTCAATCCACACTATGGGGCCTATAACTAGGGACATGGATGAAAACTATACATTAATCATAACTCATAATCAATCAAACATTAAATGGAGTCAAATTCTTGTACTTGAAAAAATTCAACTTTTATTCAATATTAATGAATAAGGAAATGGAATATAGTGATATAGTGAATATAATATAGAGTAGATATGTAGAGCATGTTACCTATCATTATTAATGTTTAAGGCATCAACTCATGGGTCTTCCACCCCTTTAGCTATATGTATATGTTATATATTTATAAATGCAAACACTAAATCAATTACAACTAATGTTATTTATAAATAATATGGTTACAATTCATTTCATCTTTAATCTCAGATGATGGTTAAGCATCCAAGTACATAGTGAATAACTACCCAATTATATGTCTGATAGGTTATAGGTTGATACTTTCCAATTATAAAACCATTAGTTTAGATCAATATCATGCATGGATGAACTAAAGGTTATAAATTTTAATAATGCATAAGTGATTATATTCTTGGAATGAATGAGAAACATGTATGATTGTGAGAAAGTGATAATAAGCTATAAGATATTTTGATAAAGTGTGAGTGTGATGCATAGAAAAATGAGAAAACATAGATGTATTATGTAGGATTATGATAAAGTGTGTTGTGTTTCATGAAACTATGATCAATATTTCTGTATGGGAGTGCATAGGAATATGATAAATCATGAGTGTGGTACATGTTACTATAAGTAATCCTTGTGTAGGAGAGTTTGTAAGTGTGCAAGTAAACACACATGTGTGTTATGTAGGACTATAAGCAAGTTTAGTGCATAGAATTTCGTATGAATATGATCAAGTGCAAGTGTCATTTCAATAATTATAAGTAATCTTGGTTAGGACATAATCATGGGTCATACACAAAAATAAATATGCCTAACATAAATGAAAAGTGAATTAGACTATAAACAAGTGTGAGTAGGTCCATAGCTTATATAAATCTAAGTGAGTTGTGTGCTAGATGTATAAGCACACAAAGAGGGTGTGAACAAGGTGTGGAATATTTTCATGGATTAATAAAAAATTATTTAATAAAAATGGTCTTTGTTATATCATTTTTTAGATTTATAAAAATACACTTGAATTTGATGAGAGTCATGTTGTTACTCCTAGTATAAAAGTGTTGAATCTACTATGGATGCCTATGAATTATAAATGATGTGAGTGATCCTTGTAATTTTAACATTATTAAATAGGAGTATAGTGCACTCATTATTACTTATAAAAATATTTGAATAACGTTTGTAATCAAGAGATTATTTCAGATGAAGTATGTCAATTTTCAATGGATGTTGAATGCTCAAGATCATATAAAACTCCTCAATGTTATAGTGGTGATGAAACCAATGATCACTAAACTATCCAAATTTTATTTATAATATGAAAAATCTAAGATAAATGAGTAAATTTGATAAACTCCATGAACTCTAGCTTTGTGAATAACTATCAAGATTCATGTGTGCATGCAATACATGCTAATATAATATAAGTTGGTTTAATGATAGTGTATATCTATAAAGGTGATGGTATATAATTCAAGGCATGTTATGTAATGATAAGTGTTTATTCATATTTATAACATGAAGTGTCATTATCCACTATATTATTAATGTGGAAAGCTTGGAACTTGTAAGACCTCTATAGAGAGGAAGAGACTTTTCTTAAACTATCAAGGTGCATCCGTCTACAATGTAGTTTCAATGAGATCGTAGTTATTTTCACAAGAATGTATGAGAATTAATAGGTCGAGTAGGAATGTATTTTTATTCCATAGAGAATAAAATAATGAATATCCCAACAATTCTCATGTGGATGACCATTGTGATGATAATAGACATAGGTACCTAGATATTATGATGTGTGTCTCTAACTAGAACATATTCATGGCTAGATAAGTTTAATCATGTGGTGTATTTTACATTTTAAAAGTGTAGTTTTTCATAAATTTATGTGCCTTAGTTTATGTATTTATTATTAATCATGGTTCTTATTCTTGTAATTTTGTATGTGTACTAGAGGATGCTTCCACATTGAGTGTGTCTAAGAATCTATAAATTTTGATTATGTGTGGTGAACTATTGATATGTGAATCTTATTATACACTACCATGGTGTATGTTTTTAATGAACATCTTGGATGATTTAAAACAATGAATTATTAGTGTAACATGGATGAGATTCTTGCATGATGCCTTTAGCTTCCATGTAGATATGTTATGATGTGTAACTTGGTGAAAACATGGAAAAACTTGAATTATTTTCCATAAAATATAATGTGGATACATCTTTGGTGTGTGACTATAATAAGAAGTGTATGAAACATTATCTAACTATTCTATAGCTGATGGATCTAGTACTTATGTTGTGTAGCCATATCAACATATAAAATGGATAAGTGATTCGTTTACTCGTATTTCCTAAGAATTGGCATTCATATTCCATTATCTTCAATAACATGGAACCAATTCCATTTACATACATCTTAAAACTTCCAAACTAGGTTTTTGATGAATCATATGGTAGTGAATGATAAGGAATCATAAGGTCTTGTTCTGCCATTCTATCCACATTACATGTCATGATTAGGCATGAGGTGTGATAATGATTGGAGGATTAGGAACTTGAAACTCTATGCACTTGGTATTTGAGGTTCTCAAATTCATTTTCCATTCCTAATTTTGATTATGCATTATAATGAGATATCTATCATTGGCTTGAACATAGACATGGTAAATATGATCAATAATATTAACATTATTCATCATGAGACATGTTATCTAATTGATAATAATTCTTGATCCTTTCTCCTTATATTGGAGATCATCTTGTAAATTTTGATTCTATTTTTGGAAATGTCATACCTCTTTAAGCAAGCATGCATTTTCTTCCATATAATTTGAAATAGAGGCTTCCATATAGGGTTTATTTTCCTTCTTTTTCACTTGTCCCATGATTTTAATAGGAAATAATAAATATATCACACATCTAAATAGCATTCATAAATTATATGAAGGGTGTTTTACTCTGATATCAATAATCCACACTATGAGGTCCTTCGACTAGGTTCATGTATGAAAACTACACATTAGTCAAAATCATAGTTATAATAATGAATGCATGTAAAATAATTTAAATATAATAGATTAATCACACATTTAATGGGAAAAAAATCATGTACTTGTATAAATGCAACTTATATTTAGTATGAATGAATAAGGAAATGGTATAATGTGATACAATACATGTATAATAGATTATATATGTAGATCCTGCTATCTATCATTATGAATTTATAATGCATCAACTCATAGGTCTCATCCTTTGGTTGGATGCATATACTACATCTTTATAAATAAAGATATAATATCTAAAACTATTTTAAGTTATGAAAAATATAGATACAAGTCATTTCATCTTCCTCATTAGATGATGGTTTATATTTTAGGTACATGGGGGATAACTACCCAATTTGATTTTTAATAGGTTCCAGGTTAATTAAATCCACTTTAAAAACTACACATTTTGATCTAGATGATACATGTATGCACTAGTATGAACTAGGTTTAATCATGCATAGGTAATGATAGGCTTGGTATGAAGGAAAAGTGCATGTAACTATGAACAAGTGTGAGTAAAACACACAGGACTAAGGTAAAGTGTGATTGTGTTATGTGGGGCTATGATAAATTACAAGTATATTTCACAAGTTTTTACGAAACTACATGTGTGATTCATGAGACTATAAGAAATATCAGTGTATGGTACTACATAATACTTCAAGTAAGCATGAGTGTGGTCATATGAATGAAAATAATCTTGGTGCATGGGAGCATGCATGATTGTGAGTAAGATTTTTTGTGTTTCGTAGGAATGCAAGTAATTTTTGTGTATGAAAGTTTGCATGACTAAGAGAAAGATAAAGTGTGGTGTGAAAAAATGTAAGTAATCTTGGTTAGTTTGTAATAATGAGGGATGTGAAATCATAATTAGTATTTGTGCAAAGGATAAGTGCACAAGAATATGAGAAAGCATGAGTGGGATTATGGCTTGTATAAATCCAAATTTAGATGTTCATAAGCTACAAGCTTTCATAAATAAGGTGTGTATGTGGCATAAAAGCTATGATAAATAATATTGGACCCATATTTTATCTTATTAATAGTAAATAGCTTGTCTTCATTATCCTTGACTATATGGAACAAGTTATCAAAGGATTGGAATCACATGAATAATTCTCTCATGTAGAGTAGAAATAAAAAAAATCATGAATATGTCTTGAATATCATTATTAACCACATGATATTTCATTTTAGATAGCATGGTCTTATAATTAAGAACATAATAATTAATGGTTTCCTTGGGTATTTTCTTAAGATTTAAAATTTGAGCATAAGACATATTCTTGTTGACGTTAATTGAAAATCATGCTAAGAATTGATCATCTAAAATGTTGAAGGCATGCATCAATTGGAATGGGATATTATATAACCATTACAAGTCATAGTCCTTAATAATTTAATAACAACTTGGTAAACAACTCATCATTAGATGCATAATATAAACATGTTACTTGAAAGGTTTAAAGGTGTTGCTTAGGATCATATTTTACATCATAAAAGGTGAGCTTAGGTACCACAAATACTATAGGTAAGGTATAAGATGAAATTTTTTGTACCAATGGGTTATGTATTAATGATTGATAATCATATGAATGACACACTTTTGTTGAATTTTATTTTAATTGAAAAACTTTATCTTTAATAGTAATGATAGTTTTTAGAAGGCTATGAAGCATATGCATAACATATTGTGTATAAATGGATGATGTCACATGAGTATCCATACTAGGTGGGAAAAATTTATGTTATGAATGGATAGCCATAAAAATGTGATTAAAACCATATTTTCACCCACACTTTGAGTGGGAATCACATGTGTAAGCATATACTTTTAAACATAGGGATAACATGAATAAGATTAGTAGTTTGGGCACTTATTATATAAATAGTACCTATAAAAGTTAAAGTATTAACATTGAAGGGATCACATTATTCGTTGTATGTGATGACCTTGGTATTTTTTACATTTTCATACTTTGGGTTATATTAAAGACCTTATCCAAATTATTATTTTTCATACAGATTCATTCCCAAAAGACATGCAACTTTTGCAAGATCTACACCATTAATTTCATTAGGATGTATTCTATCATGATATTCATTATTGTGTTCATTATCATATTCATTATAAATTTAAATTTAAGGCATATCATTATTAAAAATGTATTTTTATATTTAAATGTGTTCATTATTAACATTTTCATCAATAAAAGAAGAATGAATTTACATTTCATCTATTTTAGACATTTTATATATTGCACGCACACATAGACACATTGGGTTGGTCTGAATAGATATGATTATTCTTAATTTCAAAACACCTTAACATATCACTTCACCTTATAAGTAAAAGAGAGATAGACTTCTTATATAACATATAATATGATCACTAAAACATGTATAATGAAAGAGCCAAGATAGATGTATTACTTCCCTATAATGGGAACACATAAATCAAATCTAGACCCCTAAGGAGAATTATAAAAACCTAATAAATAAGGTTGAAACATAGGTTTTTCCATGCTCACAATAATGGTTGGATTCACCTTGATTTTTTGAATTATTTTGGATTTAGTGATCCTTTTTTTTTGATTTGGTGATATTTAATTGACTTATTTTGGAAAACTTGGATTATGTAGATTGCATAATAGATAGCCTAACTTGTGTAGTATTGAATGTAAAAAGTATATTGAGACTTAGATTTACTATTTATATTGATGAAAAGAGGATATGGTACTTTGTGTTTTCACTATTATCTTCTAACCATTATTTGTGTAAAGTCACATGAAACTATCTGCGTTGGATTTATGATCACTCACCTTAGGAGAATGAGTATCAAAACTTATGAAGACACTTATAGTAGATCATATATGCCTATGTGATTGGATTGATCCATTATATTAAAAATCTATCTCTTTAAAATTATAGTTTGTTCAGTCATAAATTATTATGCCTACCTATGATGATGTTTTTACGTGATTTCATATTCTTAGTCCTATTCACATATTCACATTTGTCTTCCTTTAAAATTAAAATCTTGGCTATATTTTGACACTTTATTAACCTATAAAAATGGGTTATAAATTTTGGATTAGATATCCCTAACAATGCCTCTATGAGTGGTTGTGTGTTGCCTACATTATAATATCTTAAAGAGGGTTGAAACTACACATATATCTCCCACCTATTTTTATATGTGTTAAATATTGATTTGTATTTTGACACTTGAAAATATGTAGCTTTTACCTTGATTTTGGTTTTAAAACTTATATTTATAACTATTCCCCTCAGGGGTTTTCAAATTTGGTGCAATAATGCCTCAAGGATGTGTATATGTATCTTGGAATGTACAAGTATTTTTACAAGTGATCCTCAAGTGAGATCTATATAGTAATAATCTCAAGATTTTTGTGTTATAAGACACTTTAGTTTATTTCACTCTATAAATTTTATGAAAGACATGATGGTTGACCAAAGGGAAGGGTTTAAATTTTAAAAATAGACATTTCTAGAACTTGGGACATTTATAGTGAATGTACACAATACCATAAATTTGTATCATTTAATTATTAAAACTTCCTAGGTTAGAGTAAATAATGATTTAGATATGATGTTAATATTTGGGGGATATCTGTATCTAATTATACCCTAAAAACCATTCCATTTTTTAAAGCATATCACAACCATCTATAGAATCAACAATGGCATCAATTGAAGATAACATAAATTATCCTTGGGGGAAGGATAAGTTTAGATTATGAAAATTAATTAATATGTAAATGTCAATTTTAAGTTTCTTATGAACATGAGATATGTTAGAGACTCGTTCAAATTAACTTATTAGATTACTAAACATAGCATAAAGGAGTTTTATTATTAGTTTTAGAATGATCTTCGAGACCTTTAGAGATAACCTTAATTAATTTTGGTGAAAAATATTTTCATTAGGATAAGTAATGAATTATGGACAATGATGTTATCTTTAATTCTAGGTTTGTCCTCATATGATGAAGTGAAAGTTTTATTATATTTTTTAAGGACAAAACTAAGGTTATCCATTTATTCAAGAGTGACATTATAATAAATAAGGATAGGAGGATATTTATTGGATTCACCTATTTTGATTTCATTAGCTTCCTCAATAGAAATTGCATTTCCATATTATAAGTGATAAGTTCTATGAGGTATGTTGGAAAGAGTATATTTGGGATCAAAACTAGTAAAAAAAATCTAAAAATGTGGAGTGTGTTAAAAATGTCTAATTTCATGATGTTGGTGATGAATTTGAAGGTATATTTCATGATAGAGATCTAAGATATCTTCATCACTAGGTAAAGTAGGTAAAGGACCATATTATTAAATCTCTACCTAATATCAACATATTGGTTACCTTTAGTATAAAATTATGTGTAAATATATTTCACAATAGATATTTGGGAATCTAAGGTGATTTATATACCTATATGAAATGGTTCATATGAGTTTTCTATGGTATCAACCATGTTAAGGTAGTCATGCACTTTTGAACTCATTTGAATAATATCATTCTAAGGTGAATTAGTGTTGATATAATTTCACTTCACTTATTTTTATAACCTAGTTGATTTATCTAGAAATGGTAGGGATAATTTAATAAATATGGGTTTCTATTCTAAATAATATTATCACTATTAAGAGTAGTTAGCCATTCTTATTTGTGTTTTCCCTAGGTCAATATAGTTGAAATTGATTTTGTTCTTTGTGTCTTACTTGATATAGTTTGAAATGACAAGGATAATAATGGTTGATATAAATTATTTTATTTTAAAATATATCCACACTATCAATAGATTAAAATTATGTTAGTTCTATTTGGGTTGTACCTTGGTTGATACATTCTAAATAATTTTGTTTAATTGTATTGTGTTGGTCAATACCCTTGGATTGTAGAGGGGTTTTATAGAACCATTTAGGAACTCTAGGTAATATGTTGGATAAGCCAATTGGTTTTTTTAAATGGATGGTTTTGAGTTATATTATCAAGATTAAAAAAATGGGGTTGCTCTAAAATATTTTGAACTATATTATCATGATTGATACATTTTATTTTACTATATTGTTTTGTAAATTATTTTAGAAAGGGTTTTTTCAATGTTTTTGAATAAAAATAAAATATTTTTTATAGATCCAAAATGGTAATTTCTAAGGGAGTATTAATGGGAGGTACACAACCTTCTATTTTCACACTTTCTTCTTCATCTTAAATGAAAACAAGGGTCAAGATCATAAGAAACGTGTACTAGGTTAAAATCTTAGTTAAAAGCATGAATTTTAGTGAGGGGTTTTTTATAATTAAGTACATCTAAGTGTCTTACTTGATATTGAAATGATATGATCTTAATCATATGTCATTAAAATAGTGCATGCCTAGTTAGGTTTTTGAGGTTTTTATTTGTAAGTATCCTTGGTGGATATACCAAGTTTACTAAAATCAATGAGATTAAAATAATGGTTATTGAAATATCTTATCCACCCCATATTCATTTCATTCATAATATTATTCATTATAATAATCTTTATTATAATTATAATGAGGTAAGTTTTTACTGTCATTATCAATCAAGGGAGGGAAATTATTTACTAGTATAATAGATGCAGGAATACATTCTTATATATATGGTAGTTTATTTGAGGTTTTACAAGTGGTTTTATTTTTATTGGGTTCATTTTCATCAAAATCAATTTAAATGACTTACATATTGGGATGTATATTTATAAGCTTAGGGAATGGAGGGTTATGAATGTCTTTGATAGTACGAATGAGAAGTTATGTTTTGGTGTTGGTAGTGTAAGATCTTATTAGTTAGGATCAAATTAATTTTTTTTAAATAAATAATCATGAATAAACTTTGGAAATTGGATACTAGAGGATTAAATTGTTCTCACAATGAATCTAAGCATTACCTAAGAATAAGTTATGATAAATTGGAACCTTAGAAATAATAAGATTGGTGAAAATTGTTTTCATTACTATGGTGAGAATAAGACAAATGCAACAAAGATTATTTTAATTGTTCTTAACAAATCCATGACATATAATTTTATATTTATTTATTTTTTTGGGTATATACTAGTTCTATGACTAGCCACAATAATGTTATATTAATGCCTAAACATTCATACACCAAGACTTTACTTATTTGACCATTATTGATCATGATACTAGTTAATAGAGGTGTGGCATAGAATGAAAAAAGATTAATCATTAATCATATCATCCAAAATAACCTTGATATATATCTTTTTATAAGGTTGAGGATGGGATATAGTCTAAATAACATGAATTTTGATAGGTTGAGGAACTTCAGGAGGTTGATTATATGTTCTAGTTTTTATTTTGGAAGGCATATATTATATGTCTTGAATTATGTTCACGAGGAGTTTCTGATGATATGATGATGTTCTCATTATATACATTAGAGGACCTTGAAATAAATAGTGCTATGATATTATAGGAAATTACATTGAGATGATGTTTTTTAAGAACCATAAAAATATTTTTATGTATAACTATAATTTTATTTTGGATTTGTGAGTAGGTTGATCATTAGATTGAGTATATTTTATTAGAGCAAAATCAAAAGAAGGTGAATTGAAATTTGTATTGGATTTGGTTGTATATTTTATAATATTTCATCTTTAGAAGGCTTATTAAGCATGGTAATGAGATCTTTATGAGTGGGATAAAATTGGTGATTAACCTTTTCCATGTTAACATATTGATAATTAAGACAATATTCATAATAATTTGCATCAATAGCACCTAAAATGTTTTTCAGAGGATCAATATTGGGATTAGACATATATTGAGGTTTGTAATATTTCTTATTTTAATATTGATGTGATTTGTTGGTTTTAGGTTTATAATCCTTAGGATAGTAACTAAAACATTATTTAGATACATATTATTTTAATTATTTTCCTAACATGAGGTCATAATAAATTTTCATAAGTTTGGTACAATATTAAAAATAATGACCAACTATAGCATGGAACCAAAAATAAATATTGGAATTATAGCATGGCATAAAAGGCTTTGATTTGTCAAAATTTAAAGTCCTATAAGGTGACATGATTTTCTTGAGTTATTTAATACTCAAGGATAGGCTATTAAGGTTTGAGGTGTTTAGATTATTTGAATTATTCGAGGAGATATTCTCGATTTGGGTTGGGGTAAATTATTTTGAGAAGTTCTATATTGATTTCATTAGTTAAAATTTGGAAATATTCCATACAAATATTATGATAAGTTTCAAAATGGTTGATAAGGTAATATTGTCTTAAGAGAGAATGACCTTACTTTGTATTGAAGTGAGGTTTTTGAAGTGGTAATGGAAAGTGTGAAATTATTTTTATCACTCAAATTTTAATTTTATTTATGGTCCAAATACTTCCATTGCTTCATTAAATCATGGTAAAATTATTTAGGTAATTTTTGGCATTGAAAAAGTTATCAATGTTATTTTTATGAAGATTGTGATATTGTAATTATTTGACTATAGAACTAAATAGGTATTGTATTTATATAATTTAATGGGTAGGCATTTTATTATGTATACACTTGATATTTTCCATTTCTATCACTTTAATGTTGATTTATATTGTAGTTTTCATCGATGTATCAATATCCCTAAGTGCACATCCTAAGGAGTACACATGGAAAGGGTTGGGATATGCTCATGGTAATTTATGAGATATCTTTTCATACTATTATGTCATACCTTAATAAATATTAGTTTTATGTCTTATGAGTCTATTTATGTTTTCCTTATCCATCTAATTTATGTTCATTATTTTATCCACCTTATAATCCTATTGTATCGATCAAACCGATACACTCTATTCATACATGCCTTTCCATGTACTATATAGGATTGGTTGATCATCTATGAGTCTTCACCTATCTTCTTAA
This sequence comes from Torreya grandis, assembly GCA_037957365.1. Lineage (NCBI taxonomy): Eukaryota > Viridiplantae > Streptophyta > Pinopsida > Cupressales > Taxaceae > Torreya > Torreya grandis. Next base: position 1,790,424 of record JARHVA010003674.1, on the reverse strand, counting down.
ATGAATAAGCCTATAAAATATTTTTATAAGTCAAGCAACATCACATTCAACTATATCAGCTTGATCAACATTTCCATCTTACAAGGGATATTTATGGGTTTGGATCCATATATATGGGTCATATTTATCATTACCAACACACAAAACTAATTGTATATTATTGTGTGTGTATTTATAACCTTAAGTAGTAAAAGGAAAAGTTAAAATTTAAATTGTTACTCTTTGAGGTTAAATCTTTCTCAAGGTATTTGAAGCTCAAAAGGAGAAGTTAAATCAAGGAGGTACACTAGGTCTTTGGAGTCCTCAATTAAGGATACCTAGGTCTTCGTATTTTCATTCTAGGTGTTCATCCTAGAAAAAGGAACTCCAAAGTTACACTATATCTTAGGGGTAGTTTGATGTACTGATGATTCAAACCAAAGGTAAGTATATTTATCCTTATTCTCTTCATTTTTTTATTTAGTACATAGATCTATTTTGCATATTGTTATAATAGATGTATGTTATTTTCATTTCTGATTTTCTCCTTATATAAAGTAATCTAGTATAAATGAAGGATTCTAAGATTGACATTACCACCTTAAGTTGCATAAACCATTTATGGTTGACCATTTCACCACTTACCCTTTTTATGGTTTAATATTTTTTATATATTGGATATATGTCACCCTTGTTCATTATTTACTTATATGTAGTTTCTTTACTATATATATGATACACCTTTGTCACCATTACTACATCATTGATTTATCTTTGGATTTAGATATAACCGTACCCCATATTTTAGGCATAGGTTTTGTAACCCTATACCATTAATATTGAGTTTGTATTTCCATATATTAGATCTATGAACACCAAAAGCACTATCATTATACCATAAAAATATACATAAGATCTATATTTCACCTCTTTTTTGTATCCTAATATATGGAGAGAAAGATGGTTCATACTGAAATAACCCTCAAAAAAATTTGGAATTACATTATCAAAGTATGGTTTGGACCACATGCATGACCCAAGGCCTCATTTACTAATGAAAGCAATGTTATTGTAACGTACTCAAGTACATATAACCAAAACCAAAGGTGGAGATCTAAGATAAATAAATATGGGTAACAAATTACAATAGATGCTATGGGGAAGAACATTACCTAACCATGAACTATGGGGTTTTCGGTGTATCACTGTACAAGTACATGGATAAGTCTTGTGCACCATATGTGGCACAAGATCTTCCACATAAGACCATGTTAATTCCTTTAACCCTCAAAATGTATATCACTCCCCTCATTAGGTTTTAGTTCCACTCTATGATGGTTAAGATGTTGCTTGTTGACCCAATAAAAAAAAGACAACTTTACATACAAGATTATCATTAAATTTCAACACATTTATGGCATGAAATAAACTCTGATGTTATTTTGACAATAAGGTGTAATATCTAAGATGTTGGTCATAAAAAAATCAACCATCGACTAATTAAAAACATGTGAAAATTTATACCAAATCCCATAAACACATAGTAGTATTTATCACTGCCCAAAAGAGAGTATAATCATGAAAATGCATGAAAATTAAAGAATCATAGGAAAATTTTTGGTTTCTACCAGCTAAGGTTATCAACTTCCTCATGGTTAAGGGTCACTACACCATTTCCAACTTATTTGATTTTAAGTTCAAAATTTGTCTAATTTAATAAGCATGAATACTACTATTTGAATAAATGAGTAATGATACAATTTATGATCAATTCTATATCTATCAGTTAGTATATAGTGGGCATCCCATAATTGGATTTATGAAAAGAAATGTCATATTTTCAAATAGCCAATGTGTTTATAATTAATAATATGAATGCATTAAATTAAATGAAAAGTTTTTTACAACCAAGTATATATTCCTCTATCATTAATTATTAAATCAAACCATTATATTCAGAGAAGGAATCATTTAGCCCATCCAAGTTTAACTCATTTCCCAATTAGTTTCCAGCTATGGGCAATAATACATACAATATTATAACATGGAATGAATTTCTAGCCATACAATTATTTTTTAAAAGTATCAAGAACATTAATGAACTAGTTCAATAACCTTTCCTACAATAATAATTTCACTTACATGATAAACCAACTTCATGTAACATCATTCTAAGTATGATCATACCTATTTAAGTGATACATTTTCAACATTATCAAGTATAAAAAGTATATGACCATCAATAGTTTCCCCACATGAATTGAATATATAGTATTCATGTTATTAGCAAGTATCTCAGTTAACAAGAATTTCCAGCCATGTCTTAAATAAGTGGAACCAAAAAAAAACTCCAATTAAGAATATCTTTCAACATAATGTGATTGAACATGACATAAAAAAGTAACATATATTAATTTCTAGCCCATAAGAGTGAATTCCAAACATATATTCAACCTCATTCCATTTGTATAAACATTAAGTATGGAAAAATATAATACCAATAGATTTTATTTCACAATACAAGTAATTTATGAACACTTTCTTTCATCATAACATTCCAATAATTCTAACCATTCATCTACACGTCGATAATTCATTCTAGGAATTAATACAACTTATACAAATATTAGGCATCCCTTAGTTTAGGTATAAACTCAGGATTTTATTAATTCTATCAAGGCAAATAAGAATGAAACTAAGAAATATAATCCAAACAATAATAGGTTGTTTAAAAATAAACCTATGTACCTTTATACATAGCCATATAAGACCAAGAATACAAAGAAGAATTCCTTTCATGCTTCCCTCATTTGCTAGCAACAAGAGTCAAATAAACCTTGTTTCCATTATTTCGTAAGCAAGCTAAAATCAAACTAAAAGAGGATTTATATATAATCATGTTACCTCAATAGTTAAACATCATATAAGAGAGATTCATAAGTGCACACAAAAAAGAAATAAGTTAGACAATTCATCAATGAATATTGTTTTCAAGGTAACTGCTTCCCTATTAACAACGGAACCAACATACTTATGCATGATAAAACATCATACAATAAGTGATAAATTTGCATAGGTAAGTATATACTCATGCCAAACATATAATACCCATGCCAAAGGACTATATCAAAATTATATAAAACTACATAAAGAGACTAATTTTGTACTAAATCATGTATAGGATCAACTAAAAATAATTATCACATAATGATAACAATGTAATGGGATGAATGTTAGCAATAATGATGATCATCTAAATATCCAAGGTGAGAACCAATAGTCTATATCATTAATTAAATTTAGAAAATATAGTGAAACCTTAACTTTTTACCATAAGTCAACATTTTAAAGCATGTTACTCCTCTTTTAGCATGGTCTATTTTCAAGAAACATTAGCATATAATAATTTCCAAGCATAACTAAAATAATAATAGTAATGTATTTAGTTTTACAACTGTAATTGATAACCATATAACATGAAACAATAATATAACTACACTAAATAATTATTTGAATAATATATAATAAAATGTTACCAAATACATCACACCTATCGATGAGATCATCCAGGAGTGTGAGTAGTATATTACAATGTCAAACAAACCCTTCTGACTAACCCTATGAGCCAAACCATCAATGGCCCTTACCACCCCATCCATTAGTTGGATGGTAGTTTGGTAAAATTCCTTTAAATGATTCAACCAAATCTTTGAACAATATAGAAAAGCCCTTTTTATTGGATTAATAACAAACTCAAATCAATTTTCAACTTCATTTAAAAATCAAACCCTTTTATTCCAACAATAAAATGACACAAATCAATTTCCAAACCCTCAAATCATATATCAACCCCATATAGCATTTCAAAAAATATTTTAGGGTGATAATTAGGTTTTTAAAGGAAACTTGAAAGATAAAAGCCCTAGGCCAAAATTATTCCACAACTATAGTTTGTTATTTTCTACCTAAGAAATACCATAGCCCAAAATAAAATATACAAATAGGGTTTAAAATAACAACAAAACATATACCCACAACCAACCATATTCCCATCATAAAAACAAATATATTCATACCTAGAAATGCAAGGTGCTTTGGAAAAAACATGAGTTTTCAAGATAAGAGTCTGGGTGTTTTAGTTTTATAAAAACTTGTTCTTTTGATTAGGTCTCCCCTACTTAGATTCCCTTTCCTTAGCATCCACATAGGGTTTTTAACCCTATTTTCTTCCCCCCTAAGCTTCAACCGATTACAAATCTTCAAAGAGTAATAAGATATCTAAATGAAAAAAACACAATATGGAAAATCCCAAGAAATAATAAGGTTCTACCCAACTAGAAAAAGATATGAACCAACAAATTGAAATATAAAAAATTTAGGTAAAAAAAATTTTGATCCAACATTTGATCTTGCATTCAAAATAAAATGTAGTCTCCTTCATACATTTACTATTTACTTCTGAACCCAAGTATATGGAGAATTCCACCATTTCTTAAAGATCAAGGGTTAATATAATGTTTCCTTTGTTTTAACTTACTTCCCCACATAGGCATTTTAGAACCCCTAACTCCACTACCCTCTCCCTAATTTTCTAATGCCAAGCATGAATAAAAATGCCACCCCATAGGATTTTGACCACTAGCTGAAAAGAAATAAAAAGTTTTGGGGTGATTCCATGTAACCTAGCGTATTCCCCAAGCCAATTAAAAAAATAATATAATACACCCCAAATTTCCCTAAGTGGATCTATGGTAATAAACTCCATAACATTAAAATAAGTAATAACAACAAAATTATTAAAATAAATAGTTAACAGAAACATAAATCACTTATTTGTAATAATAGACAATAAAGTATTTTAAAATAATGACAAAATAAAAATTTAAAAAACATTAAATAAATATTAATCAATAAAAATTATTAAATAATATATTTAAAAAATTCCATTAGTTTATTAAAATAATAGTATTGATAATTATCAACAAGAACATTAAAAATAATAATAATAATGGTAAATAATGAAATCAAGATATTGACCCATAAATATAAAAAAATCTATAAATAATCATAATTGACAAAGGCCTTAAGTTGATCAAGCTCACAAGAGTCAATTTCCGATGAATCAAGGTTATCAAAGATGTTTACAAGGTCAAAAGACCCACACAGGTCTAGACAAACCCAAACTAGTCAGGTTAATAAGATAAGCCATTTCATATAGCTTAAAATTTAGTGTCTATGACCCTCGAGAAGGATAACCAAACATGAAAAATGACCAAAACACAAAATAATGTAACTACACAAATGAATATGACATGATTATCCAATGGCATGAGACCAAACTAAAACTTACATATACCTTTTGCAACCCATCTGCATGCTCAAGAACTACTTCATCATCTTAGGTGTGGATGTCATCATCCAGCCTAACTCATAGTAAGTACCTACAACCATTGATTATACATCAATAGTACTTGATTGATAATAAATAATATGATATAAATTTATAATAGAAGCATTAATTACATTAGCTAGTTCATATATCATCAAGTGAAATAAATTAAACATAATATGCCCATCAACCTATAGTCAACATGTCAACATATCAAAATCCATAAATACTATCTAGATAGACAAAAGTAAAGTATAAGTTAGCCATACATGAAATAACAATATATAAATCATCATTTAAAGTATCTAAAGTTGGGGTCATAACATAATAATGTACTAAACTAAAGTATTATACACATTAGGATTAAAAAAAATCTAATATGAGCATCAAGCATGGTATAACCTAATCACCGAAGTTAATCTAAATATCTCACATCATAACCAATTGAAATAGGACTGCCACCAATAATCACCAGTTAGTGCTATTAAAACATGATAAATATGTTAATATTTAATGTCTATAGAAGGCTACCAAGTTGGTTTCTACCATCTTCCCCTCCTTAAAGATTATTTGTCTCGATGACTATAAATAGTCAAGAATAAAATTCTCTCACAAAGTCTAAATAAACCAATCAATATTGTTTCATAATTTCTCCATTTGTTGTAGGGTGGCAATGCCTTAGCCATATCTCACTAGCATTCCTTATTTTATGTCATCATGATAACTACATTATCTAATGCATTAGGCCAAATAATAACCTGCTTCCCATCTTCACGTGTCCTTTAGGACACCAAAAAGAAAGAACAAAACTTATACAGTACTATCATAGTAGAAAATTCCACTAAATTTCTCAACTTGGCTGGAACTTTTCCACTCTCATGTCTTAAAAAGGCCATCAAATTTTTTTTTTGATAAAACCAAGCACAATAGGTTTTTAAAATGAAAATTGTCCTTCTTAAATCAACACAATTACACAAAAATAGATAGCAATGATTTTCATATAACACTATAGTTATTAACCATTTCATTTAATAATGAAGGTGATTTAAATTGACATAATAGGAAAATAAAATTCCAAACATAGAAGCTTACACTTATCTTAAAATAATTTCCAATAAAAGTGATATAGGCACTTCCAAGCAAAAAAATGCAGTCATAGTATAAGTTATAAATTGATGTCTAAACAAGATTAAAAATATGAATATAAAACTTGACTAGTGTCATCAACACTTGTGTCAATACACACAGACCTGTAAATGAGGTCAACAATCAAAATCATCCAATCCCACTGGATTGTAACTAGAATCTCAAATTAAGAGTGGAAATCTTCCAATAAAAACATTATGCCATATGCGTAATCTTAAGAACACTCATTACAAAATGTACTTACACAAAGGTAGTAATCCATATTATTATGGTTGGTTACTCCACTACATCATCAACTACTTAAGGACTAGTGCAACATTCCGTACCAATCATGTTGAACAATGGAGAAGCCATACCAAGAATCACATGTAACATGAAGGTTTACATTATGTTTTCCAACACACTGATCTCGCATGATGGTCCAGGGATACAACTCCCACCATCCAAAATCATCCATCTAAGGGTATCACCCAACTTTCATCACTCTATCTAAGAGTAAAGTGGGTGCCTAGGATTTTAAACACCACCTGATTAGGGATTAGTGATGCTCTATTAGAGCACAAAATCAGCATACATTCTAGTTATGCTTCTAAAATAAAAAATTAAAAATATTCATCCCAAACTATTTCTAATAGGTATAACATAAACAATAACTTAACCAAAGCATGGTTGAACCTATAGGCCAACACATGCATGCATTTTAGCTAGTACCACCTTGTTGATTTTATATAAAAGTCTCATTTACTAGACTAGTTAGTGCTTCATAAGGGGTAAAATAATATAATTCAAAAGGGTTACTTTTATCACAGCATCCAAGAAGTGGTTAAAGGATAGATAGATCCATAAAGCAACCATTTTCATTAAAACTCCATAGCCAACTTGTGGCACATGTGGTGCACACTCTAAATGAATTGGGTGAAAGAGGAAAAGTGGGTTTTTAGCCTATGAAAGACTCTACTTCTTGGCCTTTACCTAGTCTAAAACATTATGAATGTAGTGCTTCTCTACCCTCAACCTCATACTTGCACTAATACTCAATACTAGAGTAGTGATGTGGGATTACACCATACAACACAAAATTATACATTGGCATATTTTAATCAATAGAAGTTATTTCAGTACAGAAATACATCACATGAGTGGCTTATGGTCATATCACCAAAAAATACTCATACAGTAATTTTGAAAACATAGAGGAATGAATGGTCAATATGGTTCATTTTGGAAGTGGGAGACTCCATTACATAGTGATTTATCATCATTCTCACACTTTACAATTAACAACATACATACATGTGTATAGAATGCTCATACAATATTGTTGATGTCAAGACAAGTATATGAAAGTCCACAAGGTCAACTATATGCACAAAGTATAGTAAAGATACAAATTAACATGATTTAACATAATCAATGAAAATTAACATCTACACAACACATAACAATTTAATATACAAGGAGGAGCCACATGAAAATAAGTCATGCATACGTGACTGAGGTGTTTTAATAATTATGCCAAGGTACTTTAACATCACAATAATTAACACACATGGCATGAAGCACAAGGGTCCATAATTCTGATCGGTTCACTTGATGTCTAGATGCCATCCAAAAAACACCAAATATCCATCATATAACACACATTATTAGTCCCAGCGATCTCAAATTATGATTAGCTTCCTTCCAAGAAGCTTGTGTTCCAACAAGGCCTATAAAATCTATCTACATGAGTTTTCTAATTTTACCAACAATATTCATGCATCATGGATAGATGTCTCACACTAATAATAATAATAACAATAATAATAATAATAATAATAATAATAGATCCTTGAAATTCTCTAACTTGCCGAAGCAAGTCAATCAAAATCACCTTCTAGACCCTCCAAGCTCAAGCCATACCTTTGAACCTCTCAATATATTATACCTCAAAACATTATATATCTCATCCATATAATCTATCAATGGCCACTAAGGCATAATCTCATGATTAAAACAAGTTTATATCACTAGTCTTCTAGTTGAATAATCTAATAATTAAAAGGTTAAGTAGTAATGCTTGCTTTGATGAAACATCACCTTTGGTAAAGGGTGAACTTAGCCAAGGCATGAGGTGAATATTATATCACTACCATGGAAATTACAATTTTCCATAATCATTAAGTTCATTCGAACTTCACACTAACATCCTCCTAGATGTATACATATCCAATAACATAATAGATATTCATACATATGTCAAAACATAGCCTAGCTCCAAATAGGCAGTCTCATGGATGCTGAACTTAGCTAGAGTCAGCTCAAACATCCCCATGGACATAAAAAATATCCATGGTTAATATAGTATCTTCATGTAAATCAATCTACCCATGATCAAGTAACCATCACAGATGTAAATATATCCATGATTGAAATGACATCATAGATGTGAAATAGGAAATAAACATCTCCACACACTTAATTTCAGTCCTTTGGAGCTATGAAGCCACATGATTCTCTATCTAACTTAAAAGAGACAAAATACATTAATAAGATCAAGTTCTTAATTTAGCTCAAGATGTTCCCTCATAAGTAGAGATACCAAGCCTCAATAATTCACCAAAGTAAATTGGACACCCTGACCCTATGCAGCCCTCTAGCTTTAAGCCTAACCTTTAGTCTTCTTGAGATCATAATGTTTTAAGCATATACTAATGACTTACCCATACAAGTCAATCAATAGATATTGAACATCATTTCCTCAATTCCAAGGATGAAGCAGTTATCACCAATCTCCCACCAACTTGCCCATAAAAGTGAATGGTTGATAGGTGATGCTTACCCTAATGCAACTCGATTAGGGAAGGGTTGGACCAACCAAGGCTAAAGATAAGCATCACAAGGTCAATATATAAATTTACCAATTTTCACACACACATACGTTCCATAATGTAAGAATTTATAGTGCTTCAAGCTTAAAAATAAAGGTACTATTTAATTCAATCAAGAGGATAAGTGCCTTTATAAAAGTCATTTCATAACCTTCTCAAGAATATAAGACATATATGATTCCATACAATACATATAATTCCAGCCATAGTTTAGTATGCATATAATCATACAAGGTTCTAATTTAAATCTTGGAAAGATAACATAGACATACAGGTGGCATTCAGCCATCATAAGGCACATAGATACATTCTAATAAAATAAGCCTCCATAAGGATATGTACATCTACACTATGAGTATTTACAACCACCCAAAAGTATATTATGCAGAAACAACCCTTTACAAGGGTATGCATAATCACACAAAATCTCAACTAGATTTTCAAGTATATGCTAAAAATTAGTGCAATGTGATAAAACTCATCCAAAACCTTTAGTGCATTATCATAGTATGCTTTGGATTGTGTCTATAACCCAAGTCCTCACTTGCTAATCTAATACATGTTCCTATTATCCTTGAATTTAGTAGGTTAAATTCATGAGATAACCCCTATGAAACTTGTTTGTTTCATAGCTCATGAGCTCTAAGCTCATAAAATGAGGAAAATATCTACCTCTTTGCATTTGTTTTTCCCAATAAATTTGATATTTTGAGGGAATTTAACATCCCATGAAGTTTGGAGAACTTTCTTCGAACTAGACTTTATTTCTTTTTTGTTGTGTCAGATAATTTTTATGTCCTTGCATATGTTTTGTGCAAAGTCAATTTTTTTTATTTATTTTGCATATGTTATGTCAGAGATTTTTTCTAATTTTGCATATGCAATGTCAGAGAATTTTTCTAATATTGCATGTGTAGGAGTGATATATTCTTTGACTTTGCATGTGCTAATTTAGACTTTTTCTCCACTCTTGCATGTGGGACCTACCACCCACGGTAATTAATATGCATTTATTACCACATTATATATATATATATATAGACACACATATATACATACATGCATACATATATATATATGTATATGTATGTATGTATATATGTGTGTGTGTGTATATATATATATATATATGTATGTATATATATATATATATATATATGTATGTATATGTATGTATATATATATATGTATATGTATATATATATATGTATATATATATATATATATATATATATGTATATATATATATATATATACATACATACACACACACACACACACACACACACACACACACACACACACACACACACACATATATATATATTATGCTTTGAAATTTTTTTATTTACCACTTTTTTAATTTCTCTCACCATTTTTGAGCTCTCTTGCACTCCTTTCAGCATAATTTTCAAACTCGTCAACACTTCCTCTACCATTATTTTCTTAGTTGTTTTAACTTACACACATATTGATCTTTCAAGCACACTTTTAAAATGGGGATAATTTTTGTCTTCTTTCCTTTTTGTATTTATTTATTATTGATTTTTTTCCCTAGTTTTTCTAATAGAGTTAAATCCTTGCTCAATTTCTTTTTTTATCCTCATTTTGAGTTTTGATTTTTTTATTTTTCCTTCTTTTCCCCCTTCATCTTTTTGATTTCACTTCTTAGGGTATTTATCTTGGTTTTTGTTTTTTCCATCTTCATGTACATTAGATAATTTTATCTAAAGAACATTTTCTCTTTATGTGCTTCAAAGAAATTTCTCTGATGTGCATAAAGAGCCATCCCTTTTTGTGTAGTTAAAATAAATTCTATGACATGCACAAAATAGTCAAGTTGGATGCAGGTCAAATAATTTTCTTCAACCTACATCTAATTTTAATCTATCCTCATGTAAATCAGATAATTTTATCTGACTTACACTCAACAAGTTAAAAATCAAATTATGCAAGTCAGATAATTTTCTCCAACTTGCATCTCAGAACCTTCCCACTTCTGTGCAATTCAGAGAAAATTCTCTGAACTACACAACCTTCACCACACCTAATGTAAAAGCACCATTTTTTTCCGATTCTACATTTTTCTAAAAAAGAATAAAAAATGCTCTAGATAACCAAATTTTTCTACCTGTAACTATCTGATCAATGTCAGACATCTCTCCAAACAAGAATACAATGAAGTAAAAGTATCAAGGTGTTTTCCTATTATCTATAGTTGATTTAAATTTATATCAAATTAGGGGAAAAAAAATTGATCATGTAGATATGGCTAAATTTTTATAGAGAATGGGAAGAGAACCCATTACACCTCATATGTAGCCAATACTTAATAGTGAAATCCATTTGGCTACTACATTTCTAGCATTAGCACATGATTCTAAATTTGTCTTGACCATGGAAGCACACTTTGACAAGGAAAGCAAATCAGTCAAGGATTTAGAGGGTAAGGTGATCATTCACCTTGATGAATAATATTTTGATAAGATTTTTCACCTTTTCAAGATTGAAGAATATTCTTGTTGAAATATGGAATTAGCTCAAAAATATTATGACAGAGATCTTGGGAAGTGTAAAAAACATATAAATAACAAATGGATCAAGACTCCTCAACCCACCATTACCAGATGGCCCAAGTATCTATATCATAGTGAATTTTTGGAAGAGATAGGGGATTTGATTATTATCCTCAATAGATTGAAAGGGTTGTCTACTTCAAAAAAAATTCAAGAATGGATGTATCAATACATTCTAGTTATTAAAATAAACAAGAAAGGGGCATTTTAGGGTAAACAAATCAATGATGCTATTTGTCATTAGCTCTCTGAGGTAGCTTCTTCACTCAAGTTTTATATGACTTCATATCTTGTGTATGTTGCAGCTAGTATGAAGTCTTTATTCTATCTAAATTTTGTTAGTGAAAGGAAAAATGTTCTTGTATATGAGAATTATCCATAGCTAACTCTAAAAGAAGGTTTCAAGAATTATAAGAGAGTTATTGATTATTTCTTGTATACATTTATCTGTACTCTTGATAAATAACTTAAAAAGAAGAGAGTTTCATACCAGTCATGGGCACAATTTAATAGGGTTGGATGTATTTTCTTGTAATACCTAACTTTTACATACATTAGGTAGGAGGATTTGATGAATAACCTTACATGCTACCCAAATACCCAAGTGATAAAATACTACTAGTGGAAATGTGTAGACAAGTGATGAATGTGCATAAAAATAATTAGATGCTCATAAGAGGTGTTTTAAAATTTCAATTAGTATTGTTTGGTACATAATTTCCACTACTTCAGAGGCTAAGACTATGGAAACCAAGATGCAGTGGATTACACTTAAAAATTAAAAAGTAGAGAAAACATTAATTACAAAATGATGAATAAGAGGCTCAAGTGTAATATCACTCATGTACATAGAATTGAAGATATTTGTGAAAAATGTAAAACTAATGAAGATATAAGGAGACTTTATTATAGTTGCCTTACTACTGATCAAATTGTCAATTTGGAATTGGAAAATATTCCTATGGATTTGTTAGATGATGGTAATATATTAGATCCTTCATATGAGGAAAATCAAGTGGATTCAACTCCTCTCCCTTATATCTAATGGTCAATTAAAGAATCCACTTCTATTAGAGATAGATTTCAAACTATTCTTTCAAGAACTAATGCATGGTTGGAATCTATATGAATTAAGTTGAAACATCTTAAGATTGATTCTAAGGAAAAATATAATGAAGAGACTACTAATAAATGAGATGATCTGATAACCAAGAATAAATAAGAGCCTTCTACTTCTAAATAAAATCCAAATTTTGTGTTTGTTAGCAAAGGAAAGAAGAAAGGCAAAGAAGCAAGTGTTCAGGAAAGTGCTCAAGTGGAGAAAAAAGAATTCCCAATTACAAGTGAGGCACCACCTCAATCAACAATGTCATAAGTGCCTCATCTAGTGCTTGAACATCCTATACAAGTAGAGACTACTCAATCAGAGGCTCCTTTGGCTGAAACTTCTCAAGCCATAGTTTCATAGGTAATATGTTCCATTATTCCTCCCATGAGTACCACTATACAAGTTGATCCTATTCCTACTCAAGTTTTTCTTTCACCTCCATCTTCACCTTCTAGTGCCACATTTTATCAAGTTCCTACACAAGGTACATTAGACCAAGTTTTTGATTCATTTTCAAATCTATCCAATCATTCAAATTCATTGGGAACCTTGACTAATTTATATTTCACCCAACAAGATATGGAAAAATTTATGTCTATACCTTTCTCAAAGATAACAACTTAGGTTCCTACCACTCCAGTGTCCAAAATGTCTATAAGAACTAAAGTGGTGGTCACTCCAACCCAAAATCCACCTATCATTACTATAATCCCATTGGTGTCAACCCCATTACTAGATTCCTCCATCACATTACCTTCCATTCCACTTACTTCACATTCCATTGTCCCTCCCCAAGAATCCCAAGCTTTAACATCCTCTATCCAAGGAGATCCATCTCCTCTTCCTCCTTGGTTGGCATCACAACCACCTAAGTAGAAGAAGTGAGCAGTGGCATCATAAGATTTTGATTTTGGTTAGCTTATGTCAATAAAGCCTAAAATAGACAAGAAGACCAAAACTACATCAAGGGTAATTTTTGAATCTAGAAATAAGTATTTTGAAGTTATAGTGCCTCCCAAAGATAGAAACATTGAGGATATTCAAGCATCAAAATATTTAGTGTGATGAATAAATCTTAGGAAACAAACTCAAGAAGGTGTAAAGGAAGATTTACAAGAAAAAATGGCTTCCTTGATTGAGAGATATGATAAGGACAAGAAGATCAAGGATCAAGTCGAAGTATAAGTGGAACAACTAACTCTTGATTTACTAAACATCACCTAAGATTCTGAGTCTATTGATCCTATTGTGCATAAAAATATTGAAAAAACAATTCAACTTGTAGAAAATATTGGATCTCAAGGTCATGCAGTCAATGCCTGGATTGAGAGATTAACAACACAAGGTACTCAAAGGTTGCATTATACCATTAGATTTATAAAAAACCTGAGTGAAATGAAAATAAAAACTCATAAAATAATTGAAACACTCACTCAGGGTTTGGAGTTGATTAAAAAGGATATTGATACATGGACTCAACTTCATAAATTCAAATTGGAGATTTAGGTTGAGCAGAAGGTCATTCCAAATAGGAAAATGCTCATTGAATATAGTGAAGCTATGAAGAATAAAAAATAAGTTCTCAAGAATATAGTTAAAGATATCAAAGAAGCTAAAGATATGTGTGATAATAAGATGATAAATATTTTATAGAAAATTGAAAAACTCCCTTGTCAAGTTAGAAATGATTCTCAGGAAATTCTTCTTATGGAAACTATTATTTAAGAGTTTACATCTTTGCTCCAAATAAATATTGAAACAGGTACTTTCATGCTAGACTCCATCAACAAACTGATTGAATTTGAGGTTATTTGGAATAAATTACAAATAATCATGGACAAAAGTAATGATTTTCTAGTTAACTTAGAAGATTCTATCACAAGGGTATTTGCCATCTCCAAGAGTACATCCAGCCTAGATAACGATGAAGTCCAAGCTATTTTGAAGAGATATGAGAAATTTTTAGAGAAGAATAAAAAGGAAGAAATTTCTATGTCTAAGGACACTTAGTTTAATTTTGTAATTTTACATATGTAGTTTTGTTCAATGTAAATTACATGTAGGAAAAGTACATAGTCCTAAGTCAGATAGGAATCTATCAATGAATAAGTCAATGTATTTATGTTTTTCCTATTTTTATTCATATTTCCTCTCTATAAATAAGAGGATGTTCTTTGTAGAAAGGATAGCCAATTGATATATAGGGGGAAAATTGTTGAATTGAGAAACAATTTTGAAACTTTGTGTTCATATTGTAAATCAAAAATTCATTCAATATAAGAAAATCAAGTGATCTTTCAAACTTTGTGTTGAAATATACTTTTGGTGTATTGGTAATGTTCTTTTGTCTTTTCCATTGAATTTTCTTTTGCTTTGAGTGAATTTTGGTGTGAAATTTCTATAAAATGGAAGGTGTCAGGAAGGTAATTTTGGAGTCTTTGAGATACTTTTTAGTTTCTGGGTTTGTGGTCATCATTGAAGGTGAATTACTGAGGAGACTTTGAGCTGCCAGTTATTATTCTTTGAGAATTTTAATCTTTTTTGGAAATAAGGTGAAGAATTTTGGCTGCACTTTATTCTATTTTTAAGTTTACTATTATTATTCTTGTTAATCTTTTGGCTAACAAATCTAAATATCGGTTATATTTGGTTCATCAAGTGATCTTAGATTTTCAAAGTATATTACAAAGATCAGAAAGAAGTTTGTGATTGAACATCAATTCTAAAAAAAGAGAATTGGATGATATGACAACACCCATTCTGATAAAATCATTGTAAATAAGTGTAAATAATTAAGTGTTATGTTAGTTAACAATAAAAGGGAGCCTCCCCTTTCATTGAGGAGAGATTTTATCTCATCACACTATGGCTAAAATAACCATTTTGTTACAATTGTGTCAGTAGAAAAATATTCAACCAATATTTTTTAGTGACTCCGCTAGGGATATGAACATACAACTGAGCTCTACATGCATTTAGTTCATATAAGACCAACACCTTATTATTTGCTATTATTTTTCTTTAGTTAATAATTTTTTTTCTGAGTACTCTCACATTCTGGTGGAACAAAGCTACACTCATGGTGGAAGGGAAGTGGGATTCATTGATCCAACATTTGAGTTATTGCAAGAAAACCACTTCGATCTTTTGCTAGCATGTGCAAGATCACCTTTTTAGTGTACAAGAAGTTTTTCACCTATAAATACAAGATCTCCTATACCAGGAGAAGCTTCCAACATTCATAATATTTTGCCTATTTTTCCTTTGAGAACATTTTCATACCTCTATTTAATCCAAAAATAATGGAAGCTCAAGGTTCATGGGGGACTACTTTTGGTCCTTTGAATTTGGCACCACCATCTCATGAACTACCTCATGGCTCACAAAAAAAAATCCTAAGTTTTATAGTGATGGAAAGTAGCATTTAGATGAACATATTACTACATTCTATATTGCATGTGGAGTTATTAGAATAAAAATTGAATATTTTTATGTAAGTTTGTTTTTAGGAACACTCTAAGGCATTGCTACCAATTAGTTCTATCATCTTGTAATTGGTACTATCACTAATTGGGCTATGCTCAAGACTAAGTTTGGGGCAAGGTTCAAGCCTAAAGAAGATTCTCATGCCTTATTGGCTTATCTTACACAAATTAAGAAGTAAATGAGCCTATGTGTAAGTTTTTGGTAAATTTAACAAGCTGAAGAATAGGATTCTGATAGTTACTCGACCTACACTTGAAAATCTGAAGTGTTTCTTCATCAATTCTCAATTACTTGAAGTGAGTTTTATTCTATGAAGAGCATCCCCAATTGATATTGATGTCACTCAAAGTTTGGCCACTAAAATATAATATGATTTTATTCTAGCAAGGAAGGTGAGAAATAACTCTATCAAGCCTAGAGGGGAGCCTTCTACAACTTCACCTTCTCCTAGCACTACGATCCCATGGTTCAAAAGCTAGTAAATGAGTTACTTGTAGTTAAGAAGAAAATGTCTCAAGGCATGTATTTTATTTCACACAAGGATGTTCCAAGGAGAAAATATCTAATTGTTTTGAATTATTCCAATAATGCTACTAGAAATCAAAATCAGAATAAGCTTCCCCCACTAAAAACAAGGTTTGCACTGGAGACACTGCCAAATAATGCAATAGTTAATTGGTTAGAACCTGAGAATGATGATGTTCTAGAGCTATAATATGTTCCTAAAGATGATTCTAATCCATTTATATGAGATGAATAGTGATAATTTGGTAACTATGATATCAGGTTTCTAAACTTTGAAGAAGAATAAGCTGAACAAGAGGAAGACAAACATGATGAGTCTTATGCCATCTTTACCTATTCTCAAAGTTAGCTAAATCAAAAAAAAACATTAATAAAACAAAATCCAAATATTAACCATGAAATGAGGCTACAATTTCAAAAAGAGGAACTAATTTTTTAGTTCAACAAAAGGATAGGTTGGTAGATAAACAGAAAGTACTCATAATTTTACCTCTTCTCCTTCAACGTCTAGACCTAGTGCCCAAAACTTAAAACTTGAAAATGAAAATGTCTTGTCTTCCCTAACTACCCCATATCTATATTTTGATATCATTTATCATTCCAAGAATACTAAAATAAAAATGTCAAAGGTTGAGTACCTCTAATCAAATCTTGATCAATTTGAAAGATTGGCAAAATTTGTAAAAAGCAAAGGGATCAATTCTAATCAAACTTAAACTAAGAGTGTAAAAATTGTCCCTAAGCCAAAAATAAAGAAAAATAACTTGGTTTTAACTCCTAAATCTAATTATATAAAAAATATAACCTTTCTATATTTCCTTGTTTATCAATGGTTATAAGCTTAGTTATTATGTTATTGATTCGGGTGCTTCTGATAATGTGATGCTTACCAAGGTGGCTACTACTTTGGGGTTAACCTTGAAAAATACTCTTGGCCATTGCTTCTTAATTTAAAACAAATAAGTACCTCTCATAGGCCAAATCAAGGATACACAATTTGCATTTGTTGCAGTTTTAGAGAAAAAGATCAAAATGACAGTTCTAGTGGTTGATGTTCTGGCCTCATATGGAGTTATGTTAGGACATAACTTTTGAAAAGATGTTGAAAGAGAAATCAATATGGATTGGTTTGATTCTAGGATACCTATTAAGGGTTTTATATATAAACTTCACCTATATAATCAAGTGAAGTATATTGTAATAAAGACTGAAGACCCAAAAGCCTAGATTCTTTTTGAAACATCTGGAATGGGTACATATTTATTAATTATAGATGAAGATCTAATCTATTAAAATTATATTTCATAAAAATATAAAAAAATATAATAATCCCCCTTTTCAGATAAAGAGATTTTGTATTTTGACACTATTATGGTTGAGAGTTCAAATGATGTTTGGACTTTGAAATTTGATGACAATTACTCTTCAACTGGATTAGGAGATGGGATAATTCTCATGTCCCCAAAAGGAAAAATCTTCCCTTTCTTTTTCAAGTTACATTTTGATAATATTAAAAATACTATTGAGTATGAGGCCTTGTTGTTAGGAATGGAAGTTGCAAAAAAGAAAGGAATCAAAAATCTTCATGTGCAAGGTGATGTTGAGCTAATCATTTCTCAAGTTAGGAATCTATATCAAATGAAGAATGAAAGACTAAGGCATTATCACAATCGATTTTAGGATTACATGGAAATTTTTGATATGTTTAATGTATCAGTGATTCCATGAAAATACAATGATAGAGCTAATTCATTGGCTATTTCAGCCACTATCCTGATTCCTCACAAAGATTTCCAAGGAAACAAGTATACCATTGAGTTAGTTTTTTGGCCTAGTGTTCCTAATAATGTTAATCATTGTAAAGATTTTAATAATGATGAGAAAGTCATCTCATTCTTAGAAAAGGTGAAAATTTTTAGTGAGTTATATTTTGAAGGAAGTGATTCCACCCCTCAAGAATCAATTTTTGAAGTTAATGAGGAAATTGGCAAAGAAACCTTATAGCTAAAAGGGAATAAGATTCCTAAAGGGTTGTTATCTTTGGAAAGACTTTTTGATAAGCATGATTGATTCATCAAACATCAACAATCATAATTTGATTCATCTACAAAAATTAAGCAAGTTAATATAAGAACAAAGAGTGACCCCAAAATGATAAATACTAGAAAATGTTTCTCATCAGAGGAAAGACAAAATTTGGTGGCTCTTCTACATCAGTACATTGATGTATTAGCATATTCATATGGTGATATAAAATATTTTTGACCTAAGGAAGTGCAACATGATATTCCTCTCAAGATAGGATCTTAGCCTCACAAGTAAAAATAGTGATAGTATAATCCCAAAATATTAGGTACCATCCTCACTGAAATTCAAAAGATGTTGAATGCTCACATTATATTTCCTATACATCACTCCACATGGATATAAATATTGTTCTTATGAGAAAAAATAATGGATAGATCCACATTTGTGTTAACTTCTAGAATTTGAATCAATTATCACTTGAGGATAATTACCCACTGTCAGTAATGGACCAACTATTAGAAACTATGACTGGTTTAGAGATGTTGTCTATGCTAGATGGTTTCTCAGTATAAAATCAAGTGGAGGTTTGTGATGAAGATCAACATAAGATAGCCTTCACTACTCCATGGGGCACTTTTACATATCATAGAATGCCTTTTGGATTGATCAATGTTGGTGTTACCTTCTAAAGGGCTATGGATTTAGGTTTTTGAGATATAATCAGTAAGTTTATTATAGTTTATCTAGATGACCTAACCATTTTATTAAAAAAGAATCAAGATAATTATGACCATTTACAGCAAGTGCTTGAAAGAGGTCATGAACATGGGATATCCCTTAATATCAAGAAATCCATTTTTGGGGTTACAGAAGGTAAGCTTCTTGGACACATTGTATCCAAGGAAGGGATCAAGATTGATCTTGAATGGGTCAAGTTAATTAAAAATCTTACTTTACCATCAAGTAAGAATGGAGTGCATTCCTTCTTTGGGAAGGTGAATTATTATAGATATTTGTTCCTAATTTTATCGAGAAGACATGCCACATTGTTGATATGATGAAATGAAAATCAACTTTCCATTGGAACATGGATGAAAGAAATGTTTTTCATGAAATTATGCAAACCATTTCACTTACTCATATCTTAGTTTGTCCTTACTATACCAAGAACTTCATCATGTATAGTTATGCTTCTGATCATACCTTATCTACAATCTTGGTGCCACTAAATGAATAAGGGATTGAATCTCCTATAGAATTCATGAGCTACTCTTTGAAGGCTCATGAACTCAAGTATTTATCCATGGAAAAACATGATTATGTAGTAGTGAAAGTATTCATGCATTTTAGGTACTACATCCTCAATTATCACACCATTGCATTAGTACCAGATTCTACTATTAAGTCTATTTTGACTCAGCAAGAATTTGGAGGTAAAAGAGGTAATTGGATCACTAAAATCCAAGAATATGATATAGAGATCAAGCCTACAAAACTTGTACATGGAAAATTTTTGTGTCAACTCATGGTAGAGATAAATTTAGAAGAAGAACCTAACAATGAAGAAGACATAGAATATCTTCCCATAGTATTCTAACTTTTCTCATAATGAATGAATGGTATTCTAACTTTTCTCATTTTCTCACATATGGAGAATGTCCAAAACATTTGTCTCAAAAAGAGAAGAGGATAGTCACGGTCAAGGATAAAAATTTCATCAATTAGGATAATGGTTTATATAAATGAAACATTGATGGAATATTTCTAAGATGTGTAGATAAGGCACAACAAGATAAGTTGTTGGAATCTTTCCATGATTTAGCATGTGGAGAAAATTTTTTTAGCCCCAGTCATAAATCACAAGATATTTTGGGATAGATATTATTAGCCAACACTTTTTAGGATACATACGCTTGGGTGCATAAATGTGAGAAGTGCCAACAATTTTTAGGAAAACCCAAGTTATCAGCCTTGCCTCTCAAGCCTGTTGTCAATGAAGAACCTTTTCAACAATGGGGTATTGATTTCATTATAGTGAACCCATTTTCAAGTGTAGGTCATAGTTATGTTCTCGAATCTATAGATTACTTCATAAAGTTGGTGGAATCAATTCAAACCAAACAGGCCACTTCAGAGGTTTTTTGTAACTTCCTCAAAGAGAATATCATCACACACTTTAGTGTTCTAAGCAAAATTATAACTAATAATGTTGCCTATTTCACATCCCATGAGATGACTCAATTTTTTTTCAAATATGGGATAATTTTGACTCATACTTTTGATTACTTCCCTCAAGTAAATATTCAAGCCAAGTCAAGTAATAAGAATTTGATAACTATCATCAGGAAGTTGGTAGAAGATAATCAAAGAATATGACATAAAGTTGTATATGATGTATTATGGGTTGATCGTATCACTTTTAAATGAGTGATTGATATTTTTAATTTTCAAATTTTGTATGGATTGAATGTATAAATCCCATGACATTATATTTTCCCACTCTTAGATTGGCTAGGGAAATTGAAGATGAAACATTTGAAAGTTCTTCAGACAAACTTATTATGTACCTTGCTGAGATAGAGGAGCAATGTAAAAAAGTAGTGGATCAAATTACTAAACATCAAAGTCACATCAAGGAACTTTTTGATAAGAAAATTAAATCATAAGATTTTTGAGTTGGGTATCTAGTCCTTTTATGGGACAAAAGAAGAGAGCCAAAAGGAATGCATGAAAAAATTGATTCCCTATGGAGGGGTCCTTTTCTCATTCATCAACTCAGTGGAGAACACAATTTATTCTTAGCATACTTGGATGGAAGACCATTACCATTTCCTTACAATGGGAAACATTTGAAGCTTTTCACTTAGTAAAGTTACATATAAGTTTGTACATTTTGAAAATATTTGTATATTATTCTTTATTTTTATTTTTCTTGTTTGTCACTTGACTCTATGGACCAATGGGGAAAGACACTTAGAGTTCTGGGATTCTCTTTCCTTCAAGCATTTTGAAGAATGTTGGAAGGAAATTCCCCAGTTAGAACTAGCTATTATCCTTAAATTTAGTAGGCTCAATACATGGGATAACCCCTATAAAACTTGTCTATTTCATAGCCCATGAACTCTAAGATCACAAAATGATGAAAATATCTACCTCTTTGAATTTTTTTCATAGAAAATTTGATATTTTGAGTGAATTTTGCATCCCATGTAGATTGGAGAATTTTCTCTAAAATACACTTTGTTTCTTTTTTATTGTGTCGGAGAATTTTTTTTCCCTTGCATATGTTTTGTGCAAAGTCAGAGATTTTTTTCAATTTTGCATATGTTATGTCAGAGTTCTTTTTTGATTTTGCATATGTAATGTCAAAGAATTTTTTTGACTTTGCACATGTAGGAGGGTTATATTTCTCTGACTTTGCACATGCAAATTTAGACATTTCTCCACTCATACACATGGAACCCACAACCCATGGTAATTAATATGTATTTATTAGCACATTATATATACCAAGCTTAATATATATATATATATATATATATATATATATATATATTAAGCTTGGTAATTTTTATTTTTACCACTTGTTTTTATTTCTCTCACCATTTTTGACCTCTCTTGTACTCCTTTCAACACCATTTTCAAACATGTCAACACTTCCTCTACAATTGTTTTCTTAGTTGTTTTAGCTTGTACATGGATTGATATTTTGAGTATGCTTTTTAGGTAGAGTTCATTTTTTTCTTCTTTCCTTTTTATATTTATTTATTATTGCTTTTTTCCCTAGTTTTTTTTATTAAGTTAAATCTTTGCTCAATTTCCTTTTTTGTCCTCATTTTGAGTTTTGATTGTTTTCTTTTTCCTTATTTTCCCCCTTCATCTTTCTGATTTCATTTTTAGGGTTTTTATCTTGGTTTTTGTTTTTTCCATCTTCATGTACATCAAATAATTTTCTTCAAAGAACATTTTCTCTTTATGCACTTTGGAGAAATTTATTTGATGTGCATAAAGAGCCATCCCTTTTTGTGCAGTTTAGAGAAAAGTCTCTGACACGCACAAAATAGTCAAGTTGGATGCAAGTCAGAGAATTTTCTCTAACCTACATATAATTGTAATATATCCTCATTTAAATCAAAGAATTTTATTTGACTTGCACTTAGCAAGGTAAAAACCAAATTATGCAAGTTAGAGAATTTTCTCTAACTTGCACAAAAGAAATTTTGTTTCCCAAGTTATGAAAGTTAGAGAATTTTCTCTAACTTACATCTCAGAACCTTCCAAATTTTATGTAGTTTAGAGAAAATTCTTTGAACTACACAACCTTCACCACACCTCATGTAAAAGTGTTTTTTTTTGCCAATTGTACATTTTTTTGAAAAAGAATAAAAAATGCTCTAGATAACCAAATTTTTCTACTTGTATTTATCCAATCAATGTCAGACATCTCTCCAAATAAGAAGACAATGAAGTATAAGTACCAAGATGTTTTCCCATTATCTATAATTGACTCAAATGTAGATAAAATTAGGGATACCGAGATTGGTCATATAGATAAGGCTGAATTTTTATAGAGATTGGAAAGAGAACCCATTACACCTCATATGCAACCAATAATTAACAATTAAATCCATTTGGTTGTTGTATTTCCAATATCATCACATGAATCTAAATTCATCTTGACCATGGCAACACACTTTGATAAGTAAAGCAAATTGGTCAAGGATTTAGAGGGTAAGGTGATCATTTGCCTTGATGAGGAATATTTTGATCAGATTTTTCAACTTTCTAAGATTGAAGAATTTTATAATTTAACAATGGAATCATCTCAATAATACTATGACAGAGATCTTGAGAAGTGTAAAAAACATATAAATACCAAATGGCTCAAAACTCCTCAACCCACCATTGCCAGATGGCCTAAGTATTTGTATCATAGTGACTTTCTGGAGGAGATAGGGGATTTGATTACTCTCCTCAGTAAATTGAAACTATTGTCTAATTCAAATTTTTTTCAAGAATGGATGTATCAATACATTATAGTTATTAAAAGATACAAGCAAAGGATCTTTTGGGGTAAACAAATCATTGATGTTATTTGTCATCAGCTCTCTAAGGTAGCTTTTTCACTCAAGTTTTATATGACTTCATATCTTGTGTATGTTGTAGACAATATAAATTCTTTATTGGGTATAAATTCTATTGATGAAAGGAAAAATGCTCTTTTATATGAGAATTATCCCCAACTAACTCTAAAATAAAGCATCAAACATTACAGGAGAGTTAATGATGCTTTATTATATACATTTATTTATAATATTGATAAAGAAATTGAAAAGAAGAGAGTTTCAGACTAGGCATAGGCATAGGTTAATAGGGTTGGATATATTTTCTTGCAATTCCCAACATTTACATACATTAGGGTAGGAAACTTTGATGAATAGCCTTACATGCTACCCAGATACCCAAGTAATAAACTAATACTAATGGAAATGTGAAGGCAAGTGATGAACATGCATAAAAAACAATTAGATTCTCATAAGAGAGGTTTCAAATTTCTAATTAATATTGGTCAATACAAAATTGCCACTACTCCAAAGGATAATACTATGGAAACCAAGATGTATTAAATTATGCTTAAAATTTTTAAAAATAGTGAAAACTTTGATTACAAAATGATGGAGAGGCTCAAGCATAATATCACTCATGTACACATAATTGAAGATATTTGAGAAGAATGCAGAACTGATGAAGATATAAGGATACTTAATTATAGTCACCTTACTACTAATCATATTGTCAATTTGGGATTGATAAATATTCCTAGGGATTTGATAAAAGATGTTAATATATTGGATCCTTCATATGAGGAAAACAAAGTGGCTTCAACTCATATCCCTTCTATCCAATGGCAAGTTAAAGAATCCACTTATATTAGAGAAATATTTCAACCTATTCTTGTAAGAACTAATGCTTGGTTGGAATCTAAATGAATTAAGTTGAAACATTTTAAGATTGGTTTTGAGGAAGAAAAAATAAAAGCCTTCTTCCAAATAGAATCCAAAATTTGTGTTTTTTAGTAATGGAAAGAAGAAAGGCAAAGAAGAAAGTGTCAAGAAAAGTGCTCAAGTGGAGAAAAAATAAGTCCCAATCACAAGTGAGGCACCACCTCAATCAACAATGTCACAACTATCTCAGCTAGTGTATGAATAAACTATACAAGTAGAGACTACTCAATCAGAGGTTCTTTTGGATAAAATTTCTCAAGCCACAGTTTCATAGGTAATATTTTCCATAGTTCCTCCCATGAGTACCACTATACAAGTTGATCCTATTCCTTCTCAAATTGTTCTTTCACCTTCATCTTCACCTTTTAGTGCCACATGTTTTCAAGTTCCTTTGAAATGTACATTAGACCAAGTTTTTGA
The DNA here is from genome assembly GCA_037957365.1 of Torreya grandis. Lineage (NCBI taxonomy): Eukaryota > Viridiplantae > Streptophyta > Pinopsida > Cupressales > Taxaceae > Torreya > Torreya grandis. The sequence continues at coordinate 1,764,892 of JARHVA010003674.1, read as the reverse complement.
TTCATTATCAAATTTGCCCAATCCTTTAAAGTTTTTGGGATCCCTAACTAATTTATATTTCACCCAATAAGATATGGACAAATTTATGTCTATACCTTCTTCAAATATAACAACTCAGGTTCCTACCACTCTAGTGTTTAAAATGTCTATAGGAACTAAAGTGGTGATCAATCCAACCCAAACTCCACCTGTTATTACTAAAATCCCATTGGTGTCAACCCCATTACCAGATTCATCTATCACATTGCCTTCCATTCCACTTCACAATCCATTGTCCCTCCCCAAGTATCCTAAGTTTTAACATCCTCTATCTAAGGAGATCCATCTCCTCTTCCTCCTTGGTCAGTATCACAAACACCTAAGAAGAAGAAGAAGAAGAAGAAGAAGAATAAGAGAGTAGTGGCACTAAAATATTTTGATTTTGGTTAGCTTATGTCAATAAAGCCTAAAATAGAAAAGAAGGCCAAAACTATGTCAAGGGTAATTTTTGAATGTAGACATAACTATGTTGAAGTTGTAGTGCCTCCTGAAGGTAGAAAAATTAAGGATATTCAAAAATCAAAATATGGAATGGGATGAATAAATATCAAAAAAACAAACTTATGAAGGTACAAAGGAATATTTACAAGCAAAAATGGCTTCCTTGATTGAGAGATATGATAAGGACAAGAAGATCAAGGATCAACTTAAAGTACAAGTGGAATGGTTGACTTCTATTTTACTAAAAATCACCCAACCTTTTGAGTCTATTGATGATGTTGTTGTGCATGAAAATACTAAAAGAGCCATTCAATTTTCTAAAAAAATTATATCTTAGGGTCATGCCGTCAATGCCTAGATTGAGAGATTAACAACACAGGGTACTCAAAGGTTACATTCTACCATTGGATTTTTGAATAACCTGAGTGAAATGAATATATAAATTCAAAAAATAATTGAAACACTCACTCAAGGTTTGTATTTGACTAAAAATGATATTGATACATAGACTCAACTTCATAAATTCAAACTGGAGCTTTTGGTTGAGTAGAAGGTCATTCCAAATAGGAAAATGGTCATTGAATATAGGGAAGCTATAAAGAATAAAAGAGAAGTTCTCAAGAATCTAGTTAAATATCTCAAAGAAGCTGAAGATATGTGTGATAATAAGATGAAAAATCTTGTATAGAAAATTTGAAAACTCCCTTATCAAGTTAGAAATGATTCTTAGAAAATTCTTCTAGTGGAAATTGTTATTCAAGAGTTTACATCTTTGATCCAAACAAAGATTGAAATAGGTACTTTCACACTGGACTCAATTGACAAATTGATTTAATTTTAGGTTATTTTGAATAAATTACAAATAATCATGCACAAAATCAAGGATTTTATGGCTAACTTAGGATATTCTATCACAAGGGTACTTGTCATCTCTAAGAGAACATCTGGCCGAGATAATAATGAAGTCCAAGCTTTTTTAAAGAGAATTGAGGAAATTTTAGAGAGGAATAGAAAGGAATAAATTCATGTGTTTAAGGACACTTAGTTTACTTTTGTAATTTTCCATATGTAGTTTTTTTCAATGTAAATTACACATAGGAAAAGTACATAGTCCTAAGCAAAATAAGACTTTATCAATGAACAAGTCAATGTATTTATGTTTTTCCTATTTTTTTTCATATCTCCTCTCTATAAATAGGAGGGTGCTCTTTGTAGAAAGGATAACCAATTACTATAGAGGGTAAGTGCTACTAAATTGAAAAATAATTTTGAAACTTTGTGTTCATATTGTAAATCAAAAATTCATTTAATATAATAAATTCAAGTGATATTTCAAACTTTGTGTTGAAATATACTTGTGGTGTATTGGGGATATTCTTTTATCTTTTCCATTGCATTTTCTTCTTCTTTGAGTGAATTGTGGTGTGAATTTTTTATAAAATGGAAGGTGCCAAGAAGCTAATTTTGGAGTCTTTGATCTACTTTTTAGTTTTTAGGTTTTTGGTCATCATTGAAGGTGAATTATTGAGGAGACTTTGAGCTGCCAATTATTCTTCTTTGATAATTTTAATATTTGTTGGAAATAAGGTGAAGACTTTGGGCTGAATTTTATTTTATCTTTTAAGTTTACTCTCTAGTATTATTATTTTTAATATTTTGGCTAATAAATATGAATATCAATTATATTTGGTTCATCAAGTGATCTTAGATTTTTAAAGTATATCACAAAGAACAAAAGAAAGTTTGTGATTAAACATCAATTTTTAAAAGAGAGAATTAGATGATATGACAACACCCATTATGATAAAATCATTGTAAATAAGTGTAAATAATTAAGTGTTGTGTTAGTTAACAATAAAAGGGAGCATCCCCTTTCATTGATGAGATATTTTATCTCATCACACTATGGCTGAAATAACCATTTTTCTACCATTATGTTGGTAACAAAATATTCACCCAACAGTTCCTTTAAATTACTCAAGTATACACAACCAAAACTAAAATAGGAGATATAATATAAATCACCAATGTTAACAACTTACAAGGGATGCTATGACAAAGCATATTTCCCAACCATAAACTATGGGGATTTGGGCATATCAGTGTACAAATATATGGATAAGTCTCTTGCACCATATACAATACAAGATCTTTCTCATAGGATAATGTGTAGGTCTTAAATCCTATAAAGGTATCTCACTCCCCTCATTAGGTTTCAATTCTTATTTAGGATGGTTAAAATGTTGCTTATTGACCCAACCAAAAAAAAGACAATTTTACATACAAGGTTGTTATTCAGTTTTAATAAGTATATGGTACGAAATAAGGTCTGATGTTATTTTGATAATCAAGTATAATATCAAATATGATAGTCATAAATGTAGCAACTAGCAGCTAATTAAAAACACATGTGAATTTATACCAAATCCCATAAGCACATAGTATAACTTATCATTTCCCAAAAGAGAGTACAATCATGGAAAGTCATTAAAAATGAAGCATCATAGGCAATTGTTTAGGTGCTACTAGTCGAGGTAATCAACTTCTTCATGGCTTAAGGTCATTGCACCATTCCCAACTTATTTTTTTAAAGTTCACAAGTTGCTCAATTTAATAATGATGAATGTTTCTATCTAAATAAATGAGTAATGATACACTTTATGATCAACTCTATATCTATAGTCTAGTATATAGTGGGAATCCCATAATTGGATATATGCAAAGAGATGTCATATTTTCAAATAGATAATATGTTTTTAATTAATAAGAGTAAGTAATTAATGTAAATAAAAATATTGTTACAACCAAGTATATATTATTATATCATTAATTATTCAATCAAACCATTCTATTTAAAGTAAGGAAACATTTACCCCATCCAACTTTCACTCGTTTTCCAACTAGTTTCCAGCCATAGGCCAATAATACATATAGTATTATAACATGGAATGAATTTCTAGCCATACAATTATTTTGTATAACTATCAAGAACATTAAACAACTAGTTCATTACCCTTTCCTACAATAGGAATTTCACTTACATGATAAATAAAATTCATGTAACATTATTCCAAGTATGATCATACATATTTGAGTGATATGTTTTCAACATGAACAAGTATAGAGAGTATATGAGCATCAATAGTTTTCCCACATGAATTGAGTATATAGTATTCATGTTATCAATAAATATCTCACTCAAAAATAATTTACAACCATGTATTAAATTAGTGGAACCCAAAAAAAAAATCTAATTAAGAATCTATTTCAACATAATGTGATTGAACATGCTATAACATAATAATGTATATTCATTTCTATACCATAAGAGCAAAGTCAAAACATATATTTAACCTCATTTCATTCATATAAACATTAAGCATGGATGAATATAGTACCAATAGATTCTATTTAATAATAGAAGTAATTTATGAACACTTTATTTCATCATAACATTCTAAGAATTCTAACAATTCATCTATAGGATGACAATCATTCCAAGAATTGATACAACTTATACAAATACTAGGCAACCCTTAGTATAGGTATAAATTCAGAAATTTATTAATTCCAAAAAGGCAAATAGGAATGAAATTAACAAATGTAATCCAAACAATAATAGGTTTTTTAATAATAAACCTATGTACCTTTATACGCAGCCATATAAGACCAAGAATACAAAGAAGAATATCTTTCATACTTCCCTCATTTGTTAGTAATAAGAGTCAATTGAACCTTGTTTTCAATATTTCATAATAAATATAAAATCAAACTAGAAGAAGATTTATATATACTCATGCTACATCAATAGTTAATCATCATATAAGAAAGATTCATAAGTGTACACAAAGATGAAATAAGCTAGATATTTCATCAATGAATATTGTTTTCAAGGTATTTATGCATGCTAAAATATCATATGATAGGTAATAGATTTTCATATGTAAGTCTTTACTCATGCCAACCATATAATACCCATGCTAAGGGAGTATATAAGCATTATATAAAATTACATAAAGATACTAATGATATACTAAACCATGCATTGGATTAACTATAGATCATTATCACATAATGATAACAATGTAATGGGATAAATTTTAGCAACAATGATGATCATCTAAATATCCATGGTGAAAACTATGAGTCTATATCAATGATTAAATTCAAAAATATAATGAAACCTCAACTTCTTACCATGTGCTAGCATTCTAAAGCCTTTTACTCCTCTTTCAACATGGTATATTTTAAATCAAGGTTAACATATATTAATTTCCAAGCATAACTAAACTATTAATTGTAATGTAATTAGTTTTACAATTTTCCTTGTTAAGCATACAATATGAAATGATAGTAGACTGCATTAAATAAGTATATGATAAACATTTAACAAAATGTTACCAAATACATCACTCATGTCCATGAGATCATCCAAGAATATGGGCAACATGTAACCAAGTCAAACAAACCCTCCCAACCAGCCCTATGAGCCCAAACATTGATGTCCATTACCACCCCATCCATCAACTAGATGGTGGTTTAGAAACTGGGGTTAGGAAGGATTTATGAGCAAGTCAGGGTTTTCAAGCCATTGGATGATTCAACACAACAAGAGAATATAAAATAGGCAAGTGACTAACAATATGTCATCTCAAGATGAGGTAGAAATAACTAAATAAATGACATTGCTACAAATTATAAGTGGGGATAATCTATTTTAGGTTGTTCAAAGGTCATATCTTTGGATTTATAAGCCAAATCTATGTCCATAATATTTAGTATTGCCAAAATTTTAAAACCTCCAAGCATATGGTCAGCCTTAAACATCTTGACCACTAATCTACATTCTATGTTTATAAATCACAAATACAACTTAGTTATTTAAGCCTAGTCAAAGAATTATTATTCAATAACAATGGAGTTCAAATATACTTTAATCATGATAATAAATGGAATTATAACCCAAATAAAGCTATACTCAATCCAATGCCATAGTCTAATATAATCAACAATTTAAGAATAATCAATACACATATGACTAGTCAATGAATTTAGACATGACTTCTAGCCATGTACCATATTTTCCATAATGATAATTTAATGATTCGAACAACCATTCAATGTATGAAAATTGATTTAAATGTCAAGAATTGATATAATGGATTCATGGGATCATCATGAGGTTCCACGACCTCATATGATCCCAAAATCTTAAATCAGGTTTAAACATTTTTAAAAAATAATGTTCATAATCATTTAGTTAAAGGTCAAACTTATTCTATAAATTACTAAATTCCAACATGGATTTACTCATAGCCTAATGCAAACTATATATATATATATATATATATATATATATATATAACCACAGTCCTATAAATATTCAATTGAATCTTTAAACAAAATAGAATACCCATTTTTATTGGAATAATAACAAACTAAAATTGATTTTCAACTTTGATTTAAAAATTGAACCTTTTTATTCCAACAATAAAATGATTTGAATCAATTTTTAAACCCCCAAATCATATATCGACCCCATATATCATTTTAGAAAATATTTTAGGGTGAGAATCAGTTAAAGAAAGCTAGAAGGAAGAAACCCCCATTCCAAAATTATTCCACATCCATAATTTGTTATTTTCTACCTGGGAATTACCATGGCCCAAAATATAATATATGAATACGGTTTAAAATAAAAATAGAATATATACACACAACCAACCATATTCCCATCATAAAAACAAATATATTCATACCCAAAAATGCAGGGTACTTTGGTAAAAACATGAGCTTTTAGAATAAGATCTCGGGTCTTTTAGTTTTGTGATATCTTGTTGCTCCTATCGGGTCACCCTTGATCAGACTCCCTTTCCTTAGCACCCACATAGGCTTTTGACCTCTCTTTTTTCCACCCCTTGAATTTGACCCATCTACACTCTATTTAGATTAATAAGAGATCTTAATACACACACACACACATATATATATATATATATATATATATATAATCCTAGGCAATAATAAGGTTCTACCCAATTAGAAGAAGATCTGAACCAATAAACTGCAATACAAAAATTTGAGGAAAAAATACCAATATTTGATATTGCATTCAAAAGGAAACATAGTCTCCTTCATACATTGATTATTTTCTTTCAAACCTGAGTATACAAAGTATTCTTCCATTGCTTGCAGATCAAGGAGTGAAACAAACCCTACATAAGCATTCCTAAAACCCAAAAATAGACTACCCTCTCCTTGATTTTCCAACTCCCATCATGAATAAAAATGCCAACCCCCATAGGATTTTAACCCCTCACCAAAAAGAAAGAAAAACTTCTAGTGTGAGTCCATGTATCCCAATGTACTCCCTAAGCCAAAGAAAAATAATAATATAATACTTCACAAAATTCATTAATTTTATCTATGGTAATAAACTACATAACATTAACATAAGTAATAACAATTTTTTTTTTAAATAAATAGTGAACAAAAAACATAACTCACTTATTTGTAACAATAGATGATAGATTCTTTTAAAATAATAACAAAAAAAAATCATTAAATAATACATTAAACAAAATTCATAAGTTGATTAAAAAATAATAATGATAATTATCAACAAGGTTATCAAAAATAATAATAATGGTAAACAATAAAATCAAGATATTGACCTGTAAATATTAAAAAAAATCTACAAATAATAATAATTGACAAAGCCTTTAAGTTGATCAAGCACATGGTGATCAATTGTCCATGAAGGGGGGTTACCAAAGATGTTTCCAAGGTCAAGATACTTAAATAAATCTAGATGACCCAAACTAGCTAGGCTAATAAGATAATCCATTTTATACAGCTTAAAATTTAGTGTCCATGACCTTCAAGAAGGATAACCAAAAATGTAAAATGACCAAAACATGGAACAAAATGTGACTACGCAAATGAATATGACATGATTATCCAATGGCATGTGACTAAACCAAAACTTACATATACCTATTATAACCCATCTGACATCTCAAGAACTGCTTCATCATCCCAAGTGTCAATGTCATCATCTAGCCTAACTCATATTAGGTACCTATAACCATAGATTATACATCAATAATACCTAATCATTAATAAATAATGTGACACAAAACTATAATAGAAATAGTAATTACATCAACTAGTCCATATATCATCAAGTGTAATAAATTAACATGATGTGTCTATCAACCTATAGTCAACATGTCAATGTATTGAAACCCATCAATATTATTCAACTAGATAAAAGTAAAGCAAAGTTTAGCTATACATGAGATAATGTTATTTAAATCATCATTTAAAGTATCAAAAGGTGGGGTAATAACATAATAATGTATTAAACTAAAGTAGTATACATATTAGGATAAAAATGAATCCAATTTGAGCATCAACCATGGTATAGCCTAATCACTATAGTTACCTAAAATATCTCACATTATAACCAATTGAAATAGGACTAGCACTAGTAATCATCAGTCTAGTGATATCAAAACATGTTAAATATGCTATAATCAAGCATCTATATAAAGATACCAATTTAGGTCATGACATCCTCCCCTCCTTAAAGAGGAGCCATCCCATTGATTATCAACCATCAAGAACAAAATTCTATAATAAAGTCTAACTAAAACAATCAATACTACTTCACAATCTATCCACCCGTTGTGGGGTGGCAATGCCTTAGCCATATCTCACTAGTAATCCTTATTTTTTTTCATCGGGATAATCACATTATCTAATGTAATAGCCTAAGTAATGGCCTCCTTCTCATCTTCATGTGTCTTTTATGACATTAAAAAGGAATAACATCACCTATATAATACTACCACACAAAAAAATTCCACCAAATCTCTCAATTTGGTTGGAACTTTTCCACTCTTGTTCCTTAAAATGCCATCAAAAACATTAAAATTGCCAAAACCAACCACAATAGGTTTTTCAAACCAAAAATGTCCTTAAATTAGCACAAATACATAGAAATATCTAGCAATTCTTTCCATATAAAACTATATTTATTAACCATTTCAACCAATTATGAAGGTGATTGCAATCAACATAATAGGAAAATAGTGTTCCAAACATAACAACTTACACTTGCCTTAAAATGCATTCCAATAAAAATGTTATAGGCACTTACAAGTAAATAAATTTATCCATAATACAACAAGTTATAGATTATTTTCTAAACTAGATTAAAAATTTGAATATAAAACTTGACTAGGGTCATCAACACTTGTGTCAACACACACATACCTATAACATGAGGTCAACAATCATAATCATCCAATCCTATTAGATTGAAACTAGAAACTCAAATTAAGATTGGAAATATTCTACTAAAAATATTATTCCATATGAATAATCTTAATAACATTCATTATATAATGTCCTTACACAAAGATAGTAATCCATACTATTACCATTACTCCACTACACCATCATCCACTCAAGGATTAGTGTAGCATCTACACCAACCAAACTAAACAATGGATAATCCATACCAAGAATCACATGAAACCAAAAGGCTTACATCATGTTCTACAACACACACAAGCTCACAAAATGGTCTAGGGATACCAATCCCACCATCTAAAATTAGCCATCTGAAGGCATCACCCAAATTTCATCACTCTATCCAAGATTCAAGTGGGTACCTAAGATTTTAAACACCACCTAATTAGTCTTATTATTTCTCTATCAGATCACAAAATGAGCATACATTCTAGTTATGATTTTAAAACAAAACATAAGTATTCATCTTAGAATATTTCTAATAGGTATAACAAAATTAATACCTTAACCAAATCATGGAATCACTTATAAGCCAACACATGCATGCATTTTAGTAAGTACCATCTTACTAATTTTTCATAAATGTTTAATATATAGGACTAGCTAGTGCTTCATAAGGGGTAAATAAATAGAATTTACAAGGGTTGATTTTACCACAACCTTCAAGAGTTAGTTAAAGGAATGGTAGATCCATAAAATGACCATTATGCACTAAGATTCCATGGCCAACTTATGGCACATGTGGTGAACACTTTGAATGAATCAAGTGGCTACTTATGCAAAAGGGAAAAGTGGGGTTTTAGCCTATGAGAGACTCCACTTCTTATCTTGTACCAAGTCTAAAATATTACATGTTTAGTGCTTCTCTACCCTCAACCTCTGATGCAGGAGCATCTACAATAACTTCATGGAGGACTAGTTGAGGTCATCAATCATGCAAATTCAAATGATATTCTAGCGTGAAAATTCAAATTCTTGTTTTCCCTCTAAATTGTGTTTAGATTTCAAAATTTTACCTTGAGAGTAAATTTAATTTTCAAAAGTGAAAAGTGAAAAGGTAAAAAAAATGATTGTTTGGGCTGTTGAGGAAATAAGGGAGAAATGGTTGAAAATATTTTCAACCTTAGTATATTGTTAAAGATCAAAAACTATATTTTGTTTTGCCTTAAGCCAAATTGGGCGTAGAGGTTAGAAAATAAGTTATTGAAAAGAGAAAAAGAATAATTCGTTTAGGAGGATGAGAGGGACGTAGAGAAGAGGAAGGACAGAGAGGAAAGGACCTCTCATTCAAGGGAAGAGATGTAAGAAGAGGAGAAGATATCAAAGGATGTAAGAATGAAGGAGAAAGAGAAGTTGTAGGTGGAGTCCAAAAATAAGCATGGATGTGAAGGTTTTAGAAGCCTTTAATCAGTGAACATTATTTGTAAGTAATTCTATTTGATAAGAAAAAAGGAACAGAAGTTTGATTTCCATGGTTTCCTTTATAGAAAATTCTAGTTTCAAATGTGACAGGCCTGTGTATGTGTATGATGGTTCTCTATATAACATTGAGAAAGATTAGTTATTTTATATGTTTTTAATAAGTTAAAACTAATATTCTGTGACCAAGAGATCTTAAAGAGCTTTGAATGTTATAAGAAGCCTAAACAGGGCCCAAACAGGATACTCAAGCATATAGATCTACAACCCACTGTCCAAGGTAAAAATCAACATGTAATTCTTTGCATGAAGTTTATAAGAGAATTTATATAGGTCTATAAGGCAATTATAAACTTAATATAAGAATAAATAAACTTTATAAACCCCTTTGATATCCGAAAACTCCAACAGTTGGCTCTCGGGCCTGTAGATGACAGTATATAGGCAAAGATAAGAAAGTTACATGTTTTGCATAGTAAATGGATTGATAAGTTCATCTTTGATAGAGAATATGAATTAGGAAATAATTTAAGATATTTATATGTTTATAAATTACCTTGGATCCCTATTTACCATTGTGTTTAAGAAGAAAATCATGAACCCTGTTGACTGTCATGTACATACAGTCAAAGACAACTGAGATGTTAAGCATTGGAAGACATAGAAGGTTGATATGACCTAGATGATGATTGGATAAGGTGTAGGTTAGTAATACAGACCCTAATAAATTTATCAGAACCCTTGAAATAGGTTAAAACACTCCCAGTCACAATTACTATGCTCTCGGCCTGTGCAAGTCTGTAGAAAACCCTGAACTAGGGTCTATCCTTCAAAATGATTTTAAATTCTTGAAAACTCTTGAAAGTTTGTAATCTGACCCTTGAAGATGTTAAAAAACTATTTGAAGTGGTTTATAAGTGTTTCATTATGGATAAATATGGAAAAAATCAATTGCCAAGTAAGTTCTAGGTGCATGTGAAGAGAAGAGAATAGACCAATATAGGAAAAGTGAATTTCTCCAAAGAAGTGCACTAAAAAATGTTTGATTCCCCTGTAAGAAGGTAATGGGTATCTTAAATGATTCTTGGTTTGATTATAAAGTCCGTACTTTACTTTGGACAAGGATTTTTGCACTAAAGGAGGGCTAATTAGAGCAGGGTCTAAAGAAGAAAGTACAATTCTGTACAAAGTAACCTCATGAGATTCTCCAATATGTTATATAAGGGCTTAATGGGTATCCAGAAGTGTTTTTACATTAATGGTTGATCTAACTTAAAAATAGTTATGGCCAATAAATAGAGAAAATAGGGTTAAAGGAATGATTGATCTAAATAGAACTGTATAAGTATGTTAAAATGTATGGAACACCTCTATAAGAAGTTAGCTCACAAGGTGATGGTTAAAAATTAGTCTAAGGATAGTTTCATCATTTTGGTATCAGAGCTAGTAAGCTCCTGGAAAAAGGAAAATTTTTTACTCTTCTAATCAGTTTTTGCAGAGATAAAATTGTAGTGATTGAAGCAAGTGAAGAAGTTACAGGTTCAAGGAAGTCAAGCCATTGAGGCTTAAGAGGAGAAGAAGCCAAGGAAATCTTAGTGAAGAGCCAAGAGAAGCTCTAGAAGAAGAGCATAGTGAATGCTCAAGAGGAAGATCCAAAGCAAGGTAAGCTTGGATTTGTGATTTGTGTTTGTTGAAGTGTTGTATAAAGAGTTGTTGTAGGATTGAGAAAAGGATCAAAAGACTATGATGCAAAAGGCCTAGGTGAGACCAAGGAGATTGTCAAAATACCAGTCAAGGAGAAAGGCTTGGGTGAGACAAGTGAACCTGAAGGGATCAAAAGACCAAGGTGGAAAAGACTTGGGTGAAGATCTCAGAAATGGAAATATTGCTAAGAAAAGACCAGAGCAGCAAGGTACATGAGAGTAACAAGAAGAAAGAAAGTATCAAAGGTATGCCTAGTATTGACTTTGATAAAGAGATTGCTATTTTGTGGAAAGATTTAGCTAAGATTAAAAGCATGTTTGAGTCTGGGATGCAATCAAATGAGAAAGTGTGGGTATGGCCAATGAGGAAAAGGTTGAAGTGGCCAATTGATCTCCTAATGAAGAGGAGAAGAAGTCAAAATGAGATTGACAAGAAGAGAGAAGCCCATAGAGGTAAGAGGATGAATAGGTTGCCAAGTGAGCAACAAGAGAAAGAGGTTGTGAAAAATGTTCTCATTGTGGAGAACAAGAGAAGAGAAGAAAGAAAAGATGAAGTGCCAGGAAGAGCACTTGAAAAGATGAGAGTGTTGGTGAAGAGAACACTCATAGGGACCTTGTGGTCTCTTGTTTTTACATCTAATGTTGTCTTTGCATGGGTAATTTCAGGTATGAGCAGCCTTATGAAGGTCAAGAGAAGGGCCTTGAAGAGTGAAGAGGTTGGTGCAAGAGAAGACACCAAGTACACAAGTGAATGTGTAGGAGAAAAGAAAAAGTTTGTTGCTGTTGATAAAGAAGAAGAGATGCATTGGTTAATGCATGAGAAAGGTGTTGAAGAACCCATACAAGTAAGAGAAGAGGTAGAAGATGAAGCTGAATTCCATGATGCCATTGAATGCTAAGAGGAAGAAAGAGAGCAGCCAAGCATAAAGGAAGAGAAAGATTGCTCCATGGATCAAGCTATCAAAGAGGTAAATGAAGTGTTAAGACCTGATTTTGATTGTTATTATGATTATGAAGCTACTAATATACAGGTGCAAGAGTTAAAGAAGATGATAGAGCCCTCAAAAAGAGAATTTAAGCATGGATATGTGATTCCTAAATGGTGGAAGAAGCAAACTCCCAAGCAACAGGAAGTGTTGGTACAAGAGCATGGTTACAGGATGCCTAAATGGCTTGTGAAGTCAAATGATAAGAAGAAGAATCAAATGTGGGTGCCTAAGAAGGCAAAGAGAAAAGATGTGAGTGTTGAGGCAACAACACCAAGAAGTCAATGGAAGAGGATTGAAGGTGATTCCATCAGCCAAGAGAATGAAGATGAGAAAGAAAACTTCTCAAAGAATAATGAGGTAGAGCATGAGGATGCAAAGATGAAAGGTAAACAAATTGTTTGTGATGATGTTTTTGAATCTTTCAAAGATATTTTCATGAGAAATGAAAGATAGAAAGTGGCTGTGTGGACTAATATGCAGCAAGGAGAGACTTCCAAATGGATGGATGATGAGGAAAGGGGAGAGCATGTAGCAAAGCAATGCCTCATTGAAACCAAAGAAAAAACAAGATGGCTTCAAATAGAGATTGAAGAGAGCAAGGAGATAGAAGGTAAGGATACTGCAATTGTATTTGATAAGTATATTGATGTTGATGAAGAAGTTGACTTGTATGAAGAAACCATAGAGTGGATGAATGTATTTATAGAGGATGAAAGACAATTTGGTCCTAAGTTTGATATAGGACATGAATATTTGGATGAGCTTGTGTTGAGTGAAGAGTTAAAGAGGATAGAAGAGTTGTTGAATCCTCCAAAAGAGTTGTGTAGAGGTACATATCAACATGGTGACACCATTGATCAGGTGGAAAATGAATTGAGGCAAGAAGTAAGAAAAGATGAGATAAGAGGCAAAGGACAAATAATCCTTGTGAATTAAGGACCCAAGTTTGATGAAGAGAATGGTGAGATATATAAGATCTTACTAAAGGATGAAATGAGAATGTTAGAAGAGTTCTTTAGTTCCTCAAGAGAGCTACATACAGGTACAAGCCATGGTGAAGATAGCATTGGGAAGAGTGAAACAAGACAAGAGCAAAGCAAAGAGGTCAAAACAATTTTGATCAAGGAACAAGAACATGGAGACAGCTAAGAGGCTTCATGGCCTAAAGATTTTGATTCTAAGGTGGCTTTGAATGTTTTGTATGCATGTATGAAGGTAGCTAAAGTGAATGACATACATGAGTGATTGGAAAATCTCATGGAACAATAAGAACAACAAGAATATCTAGAAGATGTGTATGAAGATGAAGAAGCATGGAAGTGGGAGATGGCAGCTGAGAAAGAGATGAGGATAAGAACATACCAGAAGAGGAAGAACAGCAAGATGAAGGACAAAGACTATTCCAAACAAAGACAAGTATTGGTATTGGCAACAATACCTTGGGATTCAGGCATAGAATGAAGACTAATGCATGGAGGAAGCATCTCATTTGAACTAAGGTTCAAATCTTTTCTAGAGGGAGAGTATGATGCAGGAGCATCTACAATAGCTTCATGGAGGACTAGTTGAGCTCATCAATCATGCAAATTCAAATGATATTCTAGCGTTAAAATTCAAATTCTTGTTTTCCCTCCAAATTGTGTTTAGATTTCAAAATTTTACCTTGAGAGTAAATGTAATTGTCAAAAGTGAAAAGTGAAAAGGTAAAAAAATGATTGTTTGGGCTGTTGAGGAAATAAGGGAGAAATGGTTGAAAATATTTTCAACCTTATTATATTGTTAAAGATTAAAAACTGTATTTTGTTTTGCCTTAAGCCAAATTGGGCGTAGAGGTTAGAAAATAAGTTCTTGAAAAGAGAAAAAGAAGAATTCATTCAGGAGGATGAGAGGGATGTAGAGAAGAGGAAGGACAGAGAGGAAAGGACCTCTCATTCAAGGGAAGAGATGTAAGAAGAGGAGAAGATCTCAAAGGATGTAAGAATGAAGGAGAAAGAGAAGTTATAGGTGGAGTCCAACAATAAGCATGGATGTGAAGGTTTCATAATCCTTTAATCAATGAACATCATTTGTAAGTAATTCTATTTGATAAGAAAAAAGGAACAGAAGTTTGATTTCCATGGTTTCCTTTATAGAAAATTCTAGTTTCAAATGTGACAGGCCTGTGTATGTGTATGATGGTTCTCTATAGAAAATTGAGAAAGACTGGTTATTGTGTATGTTTGGAATAATTTAAAACTAATATTTTGTGACCAAGAGATCTTAAAGAGCTTTGAATGTTATAAGAAGCCTAAATAGGGCCCAAACAGGATACTCAGGCATATAGACCTACAGCCCACTATCCAAGGTTAAAATCAACGTGTAATTCTTTGCATGAAGTTTATAAGAGCATGGAGATAGGTCTATAAGGAAATTATAAACTTAAGAGAAGAAGAAATAAACTTTAGAAACCCCTTTGATATCCGAAAACTCCAACAGTTGGCTCTCGGGCCTGTAGATGACAGTATACAAGCAAAGATAAGAAAGTTATATGTTTTGCATAGTAAATGGATTAATAAGTTCATATTTGATAGAGAATATGAATGGGGAAATCATTTAAGATATTGATATGTTTATACATTACCTTGGAACCCTGTTGACCATTGTGTTTAAGAAGAAAATCATGAACCCTGTTGACTGTCATGTACATACAGTCAAAGACAACTGAGATGTTAAGCATTGGAAGACATAGAAGGTTGATATGACCTATATGATGATTGGAGAAGGTGTAGGTTAGTAAGACAGACCCTAATCAATTGATTGGAACCCTTGAAATAGGGTAAAACACTCCCAGTCACAATTATTATGCTCTCGGCCTATGCAAGTCTGTAGAAAACCCTGAACTAGGGTCTATCCTTTAAAATGAGTTTAAATTCTTGAAAACTCTTGAAAGTTTGCAATATGACCCTTGAAGATGTTAAAAAACTTTTGGAAGTGGTTTTTAAGTGTTTCAGTATGAATAAATATGGAAAAAATCAATTTCCAAGTAAGTTCTAGGTGCATGTGAAGAGAAGAGAGTAGACCAATATAGGAAAAGTCAATTTCTCCAAAGAAGTGCACTGAAAAACATTTGATTCCCCTGTAAGAAGGTAATGGATATCTTAAATGATGCTTTTTTTTATTATAAATTCTGTACTTTACTCTGGACAAGGAGTTTTGCACTAAAGGAGGGCTAATTAGAGCAGGGTTTAAAGAAGAAAGTACAATTCCATACAAAGTAACTCATGAGATTCTCTAGTATGTTATATAAAGGCTTAATGGGTATCTATAAGTGTTTTTACATTCATGGTTGAGCTAAATTAAAAATATTTATGGCCAATAAATAGATAAAATAGGGCTAAAGGAATGATTGGTCTAAATAGAACTGTATAAGTATGTTAAAATGTATGGAACACCTCTAGAAGAAGTTAGCTCACAAGGTGATGGTTACAAAGCAGTCTAAGGATAGTTTCATCAACCTCACACTTGCACCAATAATGAATACTAGAGTAGTGATGTGAGATTACACAACACCAAAAGACATTATACCTTAGTTTATTTTAATCAACACAAATTAGTTCATCATGGAAATACATCACATGAGTGGCTTATGGTCATATCACCACCAAATACTCATTTAGTAATTTTGAAAACATAGAGCAACTAATGTTCCACATGGTAAAATTTGGAAGTGGGAGATTCCCTTACATAGTGATTTATCATCATTCTCACATTTTATAGTTAAAAGCATACATGCATGTGTATAGAATGCTCATACAATAGTTTTGATGTCAAGAAAAGTATGTGAAAGTCTGCAAGGTCAAATATATGCATAAAGTATAGTAAAGATCAAATTTACATGATTTAACATAATCAATGAAAAGTAATAACTACACAACACATAATAATTTAATATACAAGTAAGAGCCACATGAAAACAAGTCATGCATACTTGACTTAGGTGTTTTAATAATTGTGCCAAGGTACTTTCACATCACAACAATTAACACACATGACATGAATCATAAGGGTCCATAATTCCCATCAGGTCACCTGATGTCTAGATGCCATCCAAATAACACCAAATATCTATCATATAATACACATAATCAATCTTAGGGATCTCAAATTATGATCACCTTCTTTCTAATAAGGTTGTGTTTCGATAAGACCTATAAAATCTATCTCCATGAGTTTCATAATTTTAACAATAATGTTCACACATCATGGATAGATAACTCATGCTACTAATAATAATAAGAGATCCCCAAAACTCTCTAACTTTCCCAATGAAGTCAGTCACACTCACCCACTAGACCCTCAAGGCTCAAGCCACACTCTTGGACCTCCCAAGATATTATACCTCAATAGTATTGGATAGCTCATCCATGAAAGTTATTAATAAACACTAAGGAATTATCTCATGATTATAATAATAAAATTATATCACTATTCTTCCAATTGAATTAATGCAACAAGTTAAAGGTTAAATAACAATGCTTGATTTGATGCAACATCACATTGGGAAAGGGTAAACTTAGCTAAAGCACAAGGTGAATGCTATATCACTACCATGGAAATTAAAATTTCCTACAATCATCATGTTCAATCAAACTTCACACTAACATCCTATTAGATGAAGACATATCCAATAACATAATAGACATTCATACATATGTCAAAACATATCCCAACTCCAAATAGGCAGTCTCATGGATAAATAACTCAACCAGAGTTAACTCAAACATCTCCATGGACATAAAACATATCCATGATTAACATAGCATCCTCATATAAATCAACCTATCCATGGTCCAATAACCATCACAAATGTAAACATATCCATAATCAAAACAACATCATAGATGTAAAATAGGAAATAAACATCCCCACACCCTTATTTACTTTCAATATTTTAGAGCTACAAAGTCACATGCTTGTCTATCTAACTCAAAAGAGACCAGATACATAAATAAGATCAAGATAATATTCATCTTATTATTTATGTATCTGGTCTCTTTTGAGTTAGATACATACATACATACATACATACATATACATATACATACACATATACATATACATACACACATACACATATACATACACATATACATATACATACACACATATACATATACATACATACATACATACATACATATACATACATACATACATGTATGTATGTATGTATGTATGTATGTATGTATATATACATATATGTGTGTGTGTGTGTGTATATGTATGTATGTATGTATGTATGTATATATGTATGTGTGTGTGTGTGTATGTATATGTATGTATCTATATGTATATATTTATATATGTATATATATATATGTATATGTATATACATTATATATATATATATATATATATATATATGAGTCTATACAAGATAAACAATTCCAGCCATGGTTTAGTATGCATACTATCATACAAGATTTCAACTTAAATCGTGGTAAGACAACATAGACATACAGGTGGCATTCATCCATCACAAGGCACATGCATACCTACTATTATAATAAGTCTCCATAAGGATATGTACATCTAGACTATGAGTATTTACAACCACCCATAATTATATTATGCAAACATAATCCTTTGTAAGGGTGTGCAAAATCACACAATATATGCTAAAAATTAGTTCAATGTGTCAAAACTCATCCAAAACCTTTAATCATTGGTTCTAATACAAGATGAAATAACCCCCCAAAAAATTAAAATATAATTATCAGAGTACACTTTGGACTACATGCATGGCCTGAGTCCTCACTTGCTGATACAAGTAATGTTCCTTTAACATAATCAAGTACACATAACTAGAATTGAAAGAGGATATTAAAGATAAATAGAGAGGGATAACAACTTTCAAGGGATTCTATATAGAAGTAGATTTCCTAAATATGAACTATGGGGTTTTGGGTGTATTAGTGTACAAGTACATTAATAAGTTCATGCACCATATATGATACAAGATCTTCCACATAGGACCATGTCTAGGTCCTTAACCATTAAAATGTATTTCACTCTCCTCATTAAGTTTTAGTTCTACTCTAGGATGGTTAAAATATTTTTTGTTGATCCGAACATAAAAAGATAAATTTACGTACAATGTTGTCATTTGGTTTCAATAGGTTTATCTAATGAAACAAGGTCTGATGTTATTTTGACAATCGAGTATAACAATTAAGATGTTGGTCATAAAAGTAGAAACCAAAAACTAATTAAAAAAACATGTGGATTTATACCAAATATCATAAGCACACTATAGAACTTATCACTACCCAAAAGAGAGTACAATCATGAAAACTAAAGCATCATAGGGAATTATTCAGGTGCTACCAGCTGAGGTTATCAAATTCCTCATGGTTTAGAGTCATTGCACCATTTATAACTTATTTATTTTTAAGTTCACAAATTTTCCAATTTAATAAGCATGAATTCCACTATCTGAATAAAAGAGTAATGATACGATTTATGATAAACTATATATCTATCAGCTAGTATATAGTATATATTTGGCAGCCCATAATTGGATTTATGAAAAGAGATGCTATATTTTTAAATAGCCAATGCATTTTTAATTAGTAAGAGGCAGGAATTAATGTAAACAATTTTTTTTTTAAAACCAAGTATATATTCCTCTATCATTAATTATTCAATCAAACCATTATATTTAAAGTAAGGAATGAATACATATAGTTTGTAGCTATAGGCCAATAATACATATAGTATTATAACAAGGAATGAATTTTCAGCCATACAATTATTTTATAAAACTATCAATAACATTAAGCAACTAGTTCATTACCCTTTCCTACAATAAGAATTTCACTTACATGATAAACCAACTTTATGTAACATCATTCCAAGTATTATGATATGTATTTGAGTGATACATTTTCAACATGAACAATTATAGAAAGTATACGAGTGTCAATAGTTTTTCCACATGAATTGAGTATATAGTATCCATGTTATCAGTAAGTATCTCACTCAACAAAAATTTACATCCATGTATTAAATAAGTGGAATCCAAATAAAATCTCCAATTAAGAATCTCTTACAACATAAAGTGATTGTACATGTTGTAACAAAACAACTTATATTCATTTCCATCCCATAATAGTGAAGTCCAAAAATATATTCAACCTCATTTCATTCATATAAACATTAAGGTTGTAAGAATATAATACCAATAGATTATATTTCATAATACAAGTAATTTATGAAAACTTTCTTTCATCATAACATTCCAATAAATCTAACCATTCATCTACAGGTTGACAATTCATTCCAAGAATTAATACAACTTATACAAATACTAGGCAACCTTATTATAGGTATAAACTCATAATTTTATTAATTCAAGCAAGGAAAATAAGAATGAAACTAATAAAGGTAATCCAAAAAAAAATAAGTTATTTAAAAATAAACATATGTACCTTTATATGTAGCCATATAAGACCAAGAATACAAAGAAGAATTCCTTTCATGCTTCCTTCATTTTCTAGCAATAAGAGTGAGCTAAACCTTGTTTCCAATATTTTATAAGCAAGCTGAAATCAAACTAGAAGAGGATTTATATATAATCATGATACCTCAATAGTTAAGCATCATGTAAGAGAGATTCATAAGTGCACACAAAAAGGAAATAAGTTAGATAGTTCATCAATGAATATTATTTTCAACATAACTTCTTTCCTATTAACAACTGAATCAACATACTTATGCATGCTAAAACATCATATGATAAGTACTAGATTTGTATAGGTAAGTCTCTACTCATGACAACCATATAATACCCATGTCAAGGGACTATATAAGCATTATATAAAACTACATAAAAACACTAATGTCGTACTAAATAATGCATAGGATTAGTTACAGGTCATTATCAGATAATGATAATAATGTAATGGGATAAAAGTTAGCAACAATGATGATCATCTAAATTTACAAGGTGAAAAACTAGAGTCTATATCAATTATTAAATTCAAAAAATATAGTGAAACCTCAGCTTCTTACCATATGTCAGCATTTTCAAGACTTTTGCTCCTCTTTCAACATGGTCTATTTTTAAGGCAAGGTTAGCATATAATAATTGTCAAGCATAGCTAAACTAATAATAGTAATGTAATTATTTCTATAAATTTATTCGTTAACCATACAACATGAAATGATAATAAAATTATGCTAAATAATTATATGAATAACATATAAAAAAATGTTACCAAATATGCCATGCCTATCCATGAGATCATGTAGGAGTGTGACCAACATGTAACCATGTCAAACAAATCCTCCCAACTAGCCCTAGGATGCCAACCATTGATGGCCCTTACCACCCCATCCATTAGCTAGATCATAGTTTGGCAACTAGGTTTAGGAAGGGGTTCTGAATAAGTTAGGGTTCTTAAGCCATTGGAAAAATCAACATAACAACAAAATATAAAATAGGCAAGTGACTAATAATACATCATCCCAAGATGAGGTAGAAACAACCAAGTAAATGACATTGCAACAAAATGGAAGTGGAGATAATCCATTGTAGGCTATTTAAAGGTCATATCTATGGATTTATAATCCAAATCCATGTCCATAACATTCAATATTACTAGACTTGGAAATATTCAAAGCATATGGTCAACCTTAAACATCTTGGCTACCAATCCACATTCCATGCTTATAAATCACAACTACAACTTAGTTATTTAATCCTAGTCAAATAATAATTATTCAATAATAATAGAGTTCAAACAATGTTTTAATCATGATAATAAATAGAATTATAAACTAAAGCAAGTTATAATCAGTCCAAATCCATAATCTAATATAGTCAACAATTTACAAATAGTCAACACACATATGACCAATCAACAAATTTAGACATGCCTTCTATCCATATACCATATTTTTCATGATGATAATTTAATGATTCAAGAAACCAATCAAAGTTTACAAATTGATTTAAAAGTCTAGAATTGGTATAATGGATTTGTGGGATCATCATGAGGTCCCACAACCTCATATGATCTCTAAATTTTAAATTGGGTTTAAACATTTTTAAATAAAAATAACAACCTTCATAATCATTTAGTTAAAGGTTAAAATTTTGCTATAAATTAATAAATTCCAACAAGGCTTTGATCATAACCCAATGCAATATATATATATATATATATATATATATATATATATATATATATATATATATATATATATATATATATATATATAAACTAGTTTAAATATTATAACCATAGTCCTTTAAATGATTCAATCAAATCTTTTAACAAAATATAAAACCTTTTTTATTGTAATAATAACAAACTCAAAATTATTATTCCACAACCACAGTTTGTAATTTTTCACCTAGGAAGTACCATGGCCCAAAACAAAATATATGAATAAGGTTTAAGATAATATCAGAACACATACACACAATCAACCATATTCCCATCATAAAAACCAAATATATTCATACCCAAAAATGCAAGGTGTTTTGGTAAAATTATGAGTTTTTAGGATAAGAACCCAGTTATTTTAGTTTTGTGATAACTTGTTGCTCTTGTCAGGTCACCCCTACTCAAAATCCCTTGCTTGAACACCCATAGATGATTTAGACCCTAATTTATTCCCCCCATGATTTGACCCATCACCACTCTTCATAGACTAATAAGAGATCCAAACAAATAAAACACAATACAGAAAATACAAGCAAATAATAAGATTCTACCCAAATAGAAGGATATCCAAACCAACAAACTGCAATAAAAAAATTTGATATGATTTTTTTTTTGGACAACATTCTATCTTGCATTTAAAAGGAAATGTAGTCTCCTTCATACATTTACTATTTGCTTTTGAACCTAAGTATAAAGAGCATTCTACCATTGCTTGCAGATCATGGGGTGAATATAATGTTTCCTTTATTTTAACTTACTTCCCCACATAGGCATTCATAGAACCCCAAAATTGTTAGATTGTGGAGCTAAAAGCTTCACTAATGCAGACATGGAGGAGGTCATTGGAGGAGGTTGCTGAAGTGTCACAGACACCAGCGTCGGTCAACCCAACAGACATCGACAGGATTAGACAGGAAGAGTAACCGACGTCGGTCAGAGATCGACCGGCGTCGGTCACCTCTAGGTAGACAGGGACTAACATCAGTCACCTATACAGTTCATAACTGTGAGTGTTATAGATAGTTAGTTAATGAACCGGTTGTTTGCATGATGAGAGCCAATTTTAGACTCAAAGCTGCAGATCTAATTATTGTAATTAGATGTGTAATTATTGTTTGCATGAGATTTATATAATAGACTCATGGGCTATATTGTAAAGTGTTCTAGTTTGAGTTGAGCAAGGTTAGCTCCTTTTGTGTGTGAAGTGAGCAAGGGTGTTCCTCCTAGTTCCAAAATAGTGCTAAGTGTGGGTGCTGGTTTGGAGAATCAGAAGGGTTCTTCATGTATGTATGATCTTTGTTAGCAAGTGTGCATGGCTACGTTAGGAGATCTACATGGTAAGTAAGATCATTGATCTGTAGGTGTATGTGGGTGCGGGATCTAGGTTTGTAGGTGTGCAGAACTAGATTGATTTGTAGGTGTGCAAGATTAGGGAGGATAGCAACACAATAGGGAGCAGGATCAGGTAGGATCTACTTGGAGTATGGTGTGTACTTAGTTTAGAGCAAGAGAGGAAGGCAAGGTAGTTCCTTCCATAAGTAAGATCATTAGGTTGCAGGTTGTTGCAATTTAGGGGAGATCTACTTGAAGTATGATTAAGTACTTGGAGTGTGTGGAGAACTTGTGGAGTGTGTGGAGCACTGGTGTATTGGTAGTAGTGGATACTGACTAGTTGGAGGTGAACACCAACTCTGTGTTTGAGTTGTGTGTTGGGAACATAAGAGAGAGAGCTTTGAGGAAAGAATTACTATACACTTGAGGTGTGGGAAGCCTCTGAGAGGTGGTGAAGAAGAAGTTGCATCTTTTTTATTATATTCTTTTTTGTATGAGTATTAATACAAGTTGTGTATTGTCTCTCATATTCTGTGTTGTTTCTGGTTTCTAGTTACTTGTTACTACTGGTTAATTCCGCATCTTAAGTTGCTTGTATATGGTAATCAATTATGCTTCCACGGGTTCCTAATAGTTGGTATCAGAGC
Source organism: Torreya grandis (assembly GCA_037957365.1). Taxonomy (NCBI): domain Eukaryota; kingdom Viridiplantae; phylum Streptophyta; class Pinopsida; order Cupressales; family Taxaceae; genus Torreya; species Torreya grandis. Next base: position 1,740,791 of record JARHVA010003674.1, on the reverse strand, counting down.
TAAGGTTGCAGGGAGCAGGTTTTGTGTTTGGTTATAGGTCACTCTCAGGGGTTTCTAATTGAGTGGGAGTATAGCAACGGCAGAAGAAAGTAAGCTACGAATGGAGAAACTGAATAATACAAATGGTCACTTACGGTGTTATGGAAAGAAAGAGTAGGTAAATAAAGATTGTTGGTTGGTATCAGATCAGCATGAAGAAGTAGATGTTGCACAAGATGCTCTGGATAAAGTTGAATCTTGGTTAATAGATTCTATTGCCTTTTTTCATGTAGCCCCAAGTAGAGGGGTTGGTGAGCCTTGTCATAGTATTGGAAAAGGAGAAGTGTTGTTGAAATTGTAGGCAGCCAACACATGGGTGTTGAAGAAGGTCATGCAGGTCCCAGTCTTGGAGATGCGGCTAATTGCTTCAGGAAAGTTGGGTGATGAGAGATGCACAAGAACTCTCACAGTGGATGCACTTGAATTAGCAGGTGGTAAGAAAGTAGGTATCCTTTATCTATCTTCTTATATTACTAATTCTTCTTCTATTGCAAATACATGGCTTTGTAGGCTTGGTCACATAAGCAAGAAGGAGATGCATGTTCTTAAGCAGAAGACAGATGTGTTTGACAAACTTAAAAACTGGAAAGCCTTGGTGTTCTTGGAGGAGATGACAGACAGAGACCAGTGGATGGGGCTGGATACTTTTGAGCAGGGTAGTTTGGACATGGGTTTTGATTAAAAGGAGCTCGTGGGTAAAAAGTCATCACTCACAAGTGAACATAGGTACCGGTGTCGATCAGGAGGAACTGACATTGAATAAATAGGTGCCGATGTAGGTCATGTGTAGACCAGAGCCAGTGGTGTCAGGCAGGGTAAGATCGACGTCGGTCAGGAGGACCGACATCAGTGATAGTAAGACTGACATTGGTTAGGAGGACTAATGTTAGTAGTAGGTAGACACTAACATTGGTGGGGTCGGTAGTCAAGACAAGCGCATGCAATCGACGTCGGTCGGATGCAGACTGTGTGGTGATCGAGGTCGGTCACTGTAACAGATTTTGGGTAGACAACAAGCTATCAAGGAGTCTCAAACACCCATATGGAGGACTGAAAGTGGTAAGTAAGCCTCAAATTTGTTGTTCCTCTTCTTTATACTAGTCATTGACTGCAGAGCATGAAGGATCCAGGAAACAGTGGGAGCATGGCATGAACAGGATGTAGGACCAAACAGTTGATTTGGTAGGGTTGCCAGTCGATATGAAAGCACTGAGATGAATGGATACCTTGGTCAAAGAATAGATAGAATGGACATGTCAGATAGAAGGCTAGGTCATATGGTCTTGAGGAAGCTGCAAGACAGTGGTACAGGGTTTGACAGGTGGATGACAAAACATGGCTTTAGTCAATGTCAATGTAACCATTGTGTTTGTCTTACCAGGTGGATGATGATAGCTACATTATCCTGTTACTGTATGTGGATGGCAGGCTAGCTAGTAGGTTTGTACATACAGGGTTTTGTTGAGCTAAGGGTAAGGTTAGTTCAATGGCATGTCATGAGGAATTTGGAGCAGTAAAATTCCTTGGCATGGGAGACATGGAAGATCACAGGTTGATTTTGTCTCCAGTGGGAGCTGATGTGAATCAGGTGTTGGTGAGGTTCAATATGTAAGATGCAAAACTAGAGCACACCAAGGGCTGGATAGTTCAGTGTCTAAAATCACATGAGGTCTAGTGTAGACCTGAGTTTTCCCAAGTAGTGGGTGTTGTCAGAGAGTTAGGAGCCAATTTAGGGAAGTGGGTTCTCAGGTATTTGAGAGGGACCAGTAGTAAGGATTCATGTTATGCAGGGTTAGGACTTCACTACATGGGTTTGTAGGTTCAAATGTGGCAAGGTACTCAGATGACAGGAGGTACACCACAGGTTGTGTGGTGGGTGGTCTTCAGGGTTGAGCTTGAAGAGGGATACAAGCTAGGAAATAGATTAGATGGGGTATAGGTACAGGTATAGTGCAGCTTTTTATCTCCAAGTGGGAGATTGTTAGGTTGTGGAGCTAAAAGCTTCACTGATGCAGACATGGAGGAGGTCATTGGAGGAGTTTGGTAAAGTGTCATAGACATCAGCGTCGGTCAGGCCAACCGACGTCAACAGGATTAGACAGGAAGAGCAATTGACGTCAGTCAGAGATCGACCGGTGTCGGTCACCTCCAAGTAGACAGGGACCAACGTCAGTCACCTGTGTGGTTCAAAACTATGAGTGTTACAGATAGTTAGTTAATGAATCGGTTGTTTGCATGATGAGAGCCAATTTTAGACTCAAAGTTAGAGATCTAATTATTGTAATTAGATGTCTAATTATTGTTTGCATGAGATCTATATAATATACTCATGGGCTGTATTGTAAAGTGTTCTAGTTTGAGTTGAGCAAGGTTAGCTCCTTTTGTGTGTGAAGTGAGCAAGGGTGTTCCTCCTAGTTCCACAGTAGTGTCAAGTGTGGGTGCTGGTTTGGAGAATCAAAAGGGTTCTTCATGTATGTATGATCTTTTTCAGCAGGTGTGCATGGCTACGTTAGGAGATATGCATGGTAAGTAAGATCATTGATTTGCAAGTGTATGTGGGTGTCAGATCTAGATTTGCAGGTGTGTAGAACCAGATTGATTTGTAGGTGTGCAAGATTAGGGAGGACAGCAACACAACAAGGAGCAGGATCAGGCAGGATCTACTTGGAGTATGGTGTGTACTCAATTTAGAGCAAGAGAGGAAGGCAAGGTAGTTCCTTCCATAAGTAAGATCATTGGGTTGTAGGTTGTTGTAGTTTAGGGGAGATCTACTTGAAGTATGATTGAGTACTTGGAGTGCATGGAGTGCGTGGAGCACTAGTGTACTGGTAGTAGTGGATACTGACTAGTTGGAGGTGAACACCAACTCTGTGTTTGAGTTGTGTGTTGGGACCGTAAGAGAGAGAGAGAGATTTGAGGAAAGAAGTACTGTACACTTGAGGTGTGGGAAGCCTCTGAGAGGTGGTGAAGAAGAAGTGGCATCTTCTTTATTGTATTCTTTTCTGTATGAGTATTAATACAAGTTGTGTATTGTCTCTCATATTCTATGTTATTTCTGGTTTCTAGTTACTTGTTACTTCTGGTTAATTCCGCATCTTAAGTTGCTTGTATATGGTAATCAATTATGCTTCCACGGGTTCCTAACACAAATATAATACCCTCTCCTTGATTTTCCAACACCCAACATGAACAAAAATGCCACCCCCATAGGATTTCAACCCATTGCCAAAAATAAAGAAAAACTTTCGGAGTGAGTCCATGTAGCCTAGTGTATTCCCCAATCCAAATAAAAATAATAATATAATAGTCCCCAAAATTACCTAAGTTGATCTATGGTAATAAACTATATAACATTAACATAAGAAATAACAATAAAATTATTAAAATAAATAGTTAACAGAAAATATAAATTGCTTATTTGTAACAATAGACAATAAAGTCTTTTAAAGTAATAATAAAATATTAATAACAACAAAAATCATTAAATAAATATTAATCAATAAAAATCATTAAATAATAAATTAAAAAAATTCATAAGTCAATTAAAATAATAATAATGATAATTATCAACAAGGTCATTGAAAATAATAATAATGGTAAACAACAAAATCAGGATATCGACCTGTAAATATATAAAAATTTATAAATAATAATAATTTACAAATCCCTTAAGTCAATCAAGCTCATAATAGTCAATTATTTGTGAAAGGGGGTTACCAAAGATATTTTCAAGGTCAAGAGACCCACATGGGTCTAGACAAACCTAAACTAGCCAAGCCAATAAGATAAGCCATTTCATATGGCTGAAAATTTATTGTTTACGACCTTTGGGAAGGATAACTAAACATGAAAAATGACCAAAACACAAAACAAAATGTGAGTACACAAATGAAGATGACATAATTTTCCAATAGAATGAGACCAAACCAAAACTTACATATGCTTATAAAACCCTATTTGACTACTCAAGAACAACTTAGTCTCCCCAAGTGCCAATATCATCATCTAACCTAGTTCATATCAAGTGCCTTCAAGCATAGATTATACATTAGTAATACCTTATCAATAATAAATAATGCAATACACAAATGTAATAGAAACATTAATTACATCAACTAATCCATATATCATAAAGTGTAATAAATTAAACATAATATGTCTATCAACATATAGTTAACATGTCAATGTATCAAAATATATCAATACTCTCCAGCTAGACAAAAGTAAAGTAGAATCCAACTATACATGAGATAATGATATATAAACCATCATTTAAAGTATCAAAATGTGGGGTCATAACATAATAATATACTAAACTAAAGTATCATACATATATAAGATAAAAATGAATCCAATGTGAGCATCAACTATGTTATAGCCTAATCACCATAGTTACCAAAAATATATCACATTGTAAATAACTGAAATAAGACCAAAACCAACAATCATCAGTGTAGTTCTATCAAAACATGTTAAACATTATATAATCAAACATCTGTAGAAGGCTACTAGGTCGGGTCATGATAAGTACATTGGTAATCCTATCCCACACATTCATTATGGTGAGATTTATATCAATCTTATCCCATCGATAGTTGAAATTCATTCAATTTTTATTTTATTTATATTCACCAAAAACATAGTCTTTGGTGAAGCCCTTAATTTTTTCTAGCCCAACTATATTGGCCAACATGCTACAATTCATTTTTTTACCACTATATTATCTATCTTGATATAGTGTTCCTATTGACTTGACTGTATTAGCTATCTATTATATTTATATGTTCTTAGTTTTATCTTGACTATATTAGCCAAACCAATACAATTTTATATTTCAAGTTTTATTTCTAATGTATCAACTAACCCAATATAGTCTATTTTTATACATACTATTTTCCAATTTTGGTGGCCAAGTCAATACACCTGCTGCAACCTAAACTTCTTATTTTATTTTTATTTTCCATATCTTTACTATTAATCTTATATCATAATGTCTCCTCTTGGGATATTTTTAGTGAGTCTCAACCCATTCATATTTTACATGGGTTTCTCTCTCATTCCTTCTATGCCCACCATTGATGAAAACTCCTCGTGCTGTATTTTTTCTACATCTAAACCTATGTTCACTAATTTTAGCATGGTTTATATCAACCTAATACCAAACCTTTGAGATCTTAATAATATTATCAATATTATATAAACTAATAATATTTACACCCAAACAAGAATGGGAGTCTTAGTGCCAGTAATACATCTACTATGGTGGATGGGGAAGCCAACAATGGTCCTCCTCTTAACACTAATTTTGGAAATACTCCCTATATTATTCATCTTCTTAATAATCCTAAAATTTTCAATAAAAATACTCCTATTAATATTTCTTAAGTCCTTTCATAAGTGGTTAAAAAAATATTCTTTATGTAAGCTTCCAACAATAATAAATTTATCCAAATGAAAACCCAAATTTTTCAAATGGCTTATCAATCTACTGAAGTCATTTTAAACCAACCTAGTCAAAATTACAATCCTCCTCTTATATATTCCAATGGAAATCATATCCCCTAACCTCCAATCTAAAGTAAGATGCTTCAAATATTTAAAATAAACCTCTATATCCCTTCTTTATGTCCATGTATATTATAAATATTTTCCAACCATGAAATATGTTGATACTATCAATCCCACATTATAATTCAAATAATTTATTAATATATAAGTGTATTCGAACCAAACCATAAGTAATACCAAGCTTATATCCATGACCTTATTTAGAGATGTGGTAGAATGGTATTATCAACTTTGACATTACTCAATTACACATCTAGAAGACTTAGTCAATGATCTTGTCAAATAATTCTAAGACAATGATCTTATTGAGAATATCCATAAAAAAATATTTAATGATAAAAATTTACCTAAGAAATATAATCATGATTTCATCAATCACTAGAAATCCTTGGCACATAAAGTGGACCATAACACAAGTGAAAAAAACATCGTCAAAATACTTGTTACATCTCTAAAATCCAATCTTCAATTAAAATTGATGTCTTTCTCTCCTAAAAATATATAAGAGGCCTTTGATCAATAAAAAAATACAATATTTCCTTATGATCCAATTTGAACCATCTCAAAACTCTAGTAGGGAATATTTTCCAACATTAACCAATGCAATTAACATGAATACATCTCAAATCAAACCTCCCCAAAAATTAGAGCTGAGAATGTCCAATATGAAAAATACAAACCATTCCCACCCTCCCTTTAATATCCAATAACTAAATTAAAAAATTCCACCTTAAGAACCCATGAACTTTAACCCTTCCACCCCCCACCCTACCTACCATCGTACAATCCCAATATTTTTTATTCATGGTGTTGACCTATTTTGCCCACAGGCAAAATTTCAGTCACCTTCTTCACCTGCCATTTAATGCCAGTCATTTTTGGGTTTAGCGAGTTCAGAGAGTTCATTCCATGCCCTGGTTCAGTGGTTCAACCACCCTTGGTTCAAAAGGTTCAACGGCTTGGTTCAACATGCCTAGCTCAACACCTAGCCATTGGTTTCTCCACGTGACCCATCGGCCTTGGTTCATCAGCTTAATCCAATATCCAATGCCCTTGCATAGGGTAGGTGCTCTAATTTAAATTAGGGTAAGTACAAAATCCCATGGGGAAAATACAAAGGAAAGGACTCATCATGGCAAAACCAAAGGACCGTGGCTAAAACACTAAGGCTTGAGGTAGGCGGGACATTTATGCGGACTTTTTGTCCACAGGAAATGTCCACAGACACAAAGCCCACATAATATACACAACAGGCTGGGTGGACATTTCCATGGACTTTTTGTCCATGGGAAATGTTCGTAGACAAAAGCCTGCGAGAAATATAAAGGCCCAATAGCAGTTCAATCTAATGGAGCCATCAAGTCACTAAGGGAAAGGAGCCTGCATGTACAGACCAAAGCAGTCCATGTCAGTAGTCTACGTAAGCCGACTAGTAGGCAGATAAGTAGGTCATGAGGAGACAAAAGGCAAGGTTGTAGGCCCGTCAGCAGTCTACGTGGATAACAAGGGACTTTTGGCCAAAGAACCAAAGGGAGATTTTGAGGGGTGAAAGGTGTTGAGGAATTAACAAAGGAAAGAGTACCCGTGGGTGCTAAGAATTAGCAAGCGGCCAAAGGCTAGCAAGGCATGAGGACGTCCAAGGAGGATGTCAAGTTTGATAATGATAATAGCCATTGTTTTAAAAGAAAACAAGGAAGATGATATTGCCAGAAAGTTAAAAGAAAACAAGGAAGAAATATTGCCAAAAAGAGCCAAAAAATGAAGTAACCAGCTGAAGGCTCGCCCCAGGGGCCGAATAGGCCAAGTAAGACAAAATAAAGTAAAGACAAGGTAGCTAGCATGGTCCCAGTAGAATTTCTTATGTCAGCAATAGTGTTTTTCTTCTTCTCGATGAAGACTCGAGCAACCACTTGCAAGAAAAGCACCAAAGGAGTCTCTTTTTTTTTTGGATATATGTTGCGAAACTTGTTCATTTTGAAATCATCTTTTCATAGTTTAGTTAGGCACAGCCCTGCTAAAATTTCTACCTGGATCAAATAAAGATAGTTTTACCTCTTTCTTAGATGGATACCCTGTGTATGTCCTGTGTGTTTGATTTGTGTTCAGTCATTTTCTTTTAATGCTCTCACAGGTTTAAATACCAACACACCAGCTATCTGCAAAGTGCCAATTTGTAGCTTACAAGAGAAGAGTTCCATTTGGGGTGCATAAATAGAGGAAGTCATTTTTAGTATGTATTCCACAACATCTTGGTGAGTCCTTGTTCCTGTGTTTTCCATAAGAACCTCCCTGTCATTCTCTTGCATCCCGGTCCTTCTACCAAGCCTGAGTGTATGTATGTTGTTTTTGTCTGATCTTGAGTGTGGATGTGGGAAGGTCAACTTATTTTGGTGTATCACCTCTTTAGAGTAGGTTTGTTTTCTGCATCTTCCTCCCTTTTCACCTCCCCAGTTTATATACATATCTATATATCTATATATGCCTGTATTTTGTACTTGTTGAAATAAAATTGATACATCAAAGGGAGCTATCCCTTAACTAGAGACTCTCCTCTCCTAATTCACCATCCCATAGGTGAGAGAGGAGTTTCCATGTTGTGAGGAGAAGGTAGGAACTTGTTTTCCTGCCACTAGGTGCACTTTCCTACGTCAACAGTTCTAGCATGCCCGATGGGACCACAAGTTTTTTACTCAGTAAAGTTGCAGGGTTAGTCACTGATCTCGTTAAAGCAAATCAATTTCTTCAGCATCTGGTGACTCTGAGTTATATCTGTTGGTTAAGCAGTTCTGGTACCTTACCATCAGGAAGCCCATTTTTTGGTATGTGTAAATTCCATCATTTTAAGCTATGGACTCTATTTTTTTTTGCCAGCATGGCTATGATCCTTACCAGCCTTATGGTGATCCTTATCATGCCAAATATGGCTAATCTCCACCCTGCTATGAGCTATATCACCCTTGTGCTCAGTCTTCTCAGTATGTCACTTCTCCCACTCAACCCAATCTTTTTGCCAATTAACCAGTTTCTACCTTCAAGCAAGCACTACTGGCATATGACAAATACGTAATTGATCTTAACAGCAGAATGGGATGCAGCCAAGAAATTCTTGATCATGTTGTCTATCAAGTGAGGAATGCACTAGATCAAGTTAAAAAAGAATGGGCTCTTTTTGAAAGAGCTAATTGGCATAGGCTTTTGAATGAGATGCTAGATGTGAGCAGTTTAATTGCATTTGTGGAGGAGAAGTTGAGTGTGCATGAGAGGCAGCCTTACCAAGTTTATCAACCTGCATACTCTCTGCCCAAAGCATCATATCAGTCATATACAGCCCCTGCTCTTGAGCCAAGTCGACCGTGTCAAAGTCTATTCCCCAATCATGTTGAGGAGAATTCTAAAATAGTGAATCTTGTGTTTAAGGATAATCTTGATAGACATATCAAATTAGCAAACCTTAAGATGCAACAGTCCATTTTGGCAGTAGGGGAAGTGGAATCAAAATCTTCATTGTCCTCTCACATTAAGGCCCCATCAGCCCCAAAGGAAATGCCCAGCCCAAATTGCTTGAGCTGGAATAGAGTGGTCGAGTCATGGAATAGCAAAGAGGAGAAAGACGTCATCCAAAATGAAGAAATGCAAAATGAGGATGACCTGGCCAAGTGGATTAAGGAACTAGAGAAGAAGATGAGACTGTTGGGTGAAAAAGAGATGGAGTTTTTAGATGCTGTAGACCAGCCAATGCCAAAAGGTATCCATTTCACCAATCCACAAGTTAATTTCAATATTGATGAAGTGTTGGTGAAGTGGAGGGACAAAAATCAATAAGTTTTGGCCTGGGGTCTACCCTCTCCTATTTTATAAAAATCTCTCCCTTGTGTGCCAAATCCTTTTTACCAGATGGCACTTGCTCATTCTAGCTCATCCAATGCATCAATCAGTCCTACCCTCAATCTCATGCACCTAGCTTTTCAGCACACCTCTCTTTAGACAGCTTTCCCTATGCGTGAGCAGACCCTCCCAGTTATTCCCCAGCCTCCTCAGGTCTTTAAACATGATCTCCAAATTCCAAGCTGGAAGGAGGAGCATCTTAAACCAACCCAGGACCTTCAAAATGATAAATTTGTTGCATGCTCACAAAATCAAGAGTCCAATCCTGGGACCACGAGATGGAAGTAAACAGTTGAATCTTGGACCAGCAAGGAGGAGGAGGAAGAAGGTTTCAGTCTAACTCTTGAAGAAGAAGATGCTTCTCCTACCCTTGATAATGATTGTGACTTCCAGGAAAGGCTTTTCCAAGAAGATTTGGATAGGCAAATTGTAGAATTGGAGTCTAGAGCAGGTCTCCTTAGTGAACATGTGATGGATGTTTTAGATCAAATGACAGATCTGTTTCTAAATGCATTCCATCCATACACCTCCAAGAAAGCTATCAGGGCTTGCCTGATATGGATTATGCTCAGTTTATGACTGACCAGGGAGAATTCATGATTGTAATTGAGGAGGAAATCAAGCAAAGTGACATGGAGGATCATGGACAATCTCTTGTTCATGTTTCAAATAATTCATTTGAAGGCGTTAAGGTAGGTTGTGCTACCCTCTAGATAGGTTGTGAGCTAGTTAAAAATGAAGAAGGCAGCATTGGGTTTCAAACAAGCATGCAAGGAGGTGGTAGTTCTTCAGATTTATCCCTTCAAGAGGTTGGTGAATCTGAGGGCACTTTCTCTAAAGTCATCAAGGAGGATGGTCGTATAGTGGAACCTGAGCATGAGGCAAAGGAGAATAGGCCAGTCAAGGGTGCATATCAGGGGGCTTATGGTGATGAGTCGGTAGCAATCATTTTCTTGATGGGAAACACCAGCTTGAAGGACCAGCAAGAGGTGAGCTTCTAAGAGCAAAAAAAGTATGTATATGTCAGAAGCATGTTCATTTCTAATCCACTCAGGTACTGGCCAACTCAGGTGACAGGTAAAAAGAGCAAGTCACCAATTCTCTTTTCCATTCAGCTACTTACCTGGCGCCATAAGTCTTCTTACCAGGGAGGGGACTTAAGAAGTTTTCCATTTGATCCAGGAGGGAATCAAAATGCCTGGTTAGTTGTACATAATAGTTTGTTTCAGTTTCTTCTCCTACTTTCCCTAAGTGCAGTTGCACAGGTAGTGTTTTTTAGCCTTGTGTGTTTCCCTTCACATGTGGGGTAAAAGCTTCATGTTTGTTTCTCATCTTTTGGAGCTATTGTTAACTTTCATTGTAGCTGCATCTGACTCCATGCCCAATGGATTTGCAAGGCAACTAGCTTTTAAGCATGGCATGCATGCTTTCCCTGTGAGTCACCAACTGTTGACCTATTTTGCCCACAGGCAAAATTTTGGTCGCCTTCTTCACCTACCATTTAATGCCAATCATTTTCGAGTTCAATGAGTTCAAAGAGTTCATTCCATGCCCTAGTTTAGTGGTTCAATCACCCTTGGTTCAAAAGGTTCAACGGCTTGGTTCAACATGCCTAGCTCAACACCTAGCCATTGGTTTCTCCACATGACCCATCAGCCTTGGTTCATCGGCTTAATCCAATATCCAATGCCCTTACGTAGGGCAGGTGCTCCAATTTAAATCAGGGTAAGTACAAAAGCCTGTGGGGAAAATACAAAGGAAAGGACTCATCACGGCAAAACCAAAGGCCCGTGGCTAAAACACTAAGGCTTGAGGTAGGCAGGACATTTTTGTGGACTTTTTGTCTGTGGGAAATGTTCATGGACACAAAGCCCATGGAATATACACAACAAGCCAGGTAGACATTTCTGTGGACTTTTTATATGTGGGAAATGTTTGCGAACAAAAGCCTGCAAGAAATATAAAGGCCCTATAGCAGTTCAATCCAATGGAGCCCTCAAGTCGCCAAGGGAAAGGAGCTCGCATGTATAGACCAAAGCAATCTATGTCAGCAGTCCATGTAATCTAACTAGCAGGTAGATAAGCAGGCCGCAAGGAGATAAAAGGCAAGGCTACAGGCCCATCAGCAGTCTATGTGGATAACAAGGGACTTTCAGCCAAAGAACCAAAGGGAGATTTTGAGGGGCAAAGGGTGCTGAGTAATTAACAAAGGAAAGAGTACCTGTGGGTGCTAAGAATTAGCAAGCAGCCAAAGGCTAGCAAGGCATGAGGACATCCAAGGAGGACGTCAAGTTTGATAATGAGAATAGCCATTATTTTAAAAGAAAACAAGGAAGATGATATTGCTAGAAAGTTAAAAGAAAATAAGGAAGAAATATTGCCAGAAAGAGCCAGAAAATGAAGCGACCAGCTGAAGGCTCACCTTAGGGGCTGAACAGGCCAAGTAAGACAAAATAAAGTAAAGACAAGGCAGCTAGCATGGTCCCAGTAGAATTTCTGACGTCAACAATAGTGTTTTTCTTCTTCCTAATGAAGACTCGAGAAACCACTTGCAAGAAAAGTGCCAAAGGAGTCTCTCTTTTTTTTTGGATATATGTTGCGAAACTTGTTCATTTTGAAATCATCTTTTCATAGTTTAGCCAGGTTCAACCCTGCTAAAATTTCTACCTGGATCAAATAAAGATAGTTTTACCTCTTTCTTGGATGGATACCCTGTGTATGTCCTATGTGTTTGATTTGTGTTCAGTCATTTTCTTTTAATGCTCTCATAGGTTCAAATACCAACACACCATCTATCTACAAAGCACCAATTTACAACTTATAGGAGAAGAGTTCCATTTGGGGTGTAGAAATAGAGGAAATCATTTTTAGTATGTATTCCATAGCATCTTGGTGAGTCCCTATTCTTGTGTTTTCCATAAGAACCTCCCTGTCATTCTCTTGCACCCCAGTCCTTCTGCCAAGCCTAAGTGTATGTATGTTGTTTTTGTCTAATCCTAAGTGTGGATGTGGGAAGTTTGACTTATTTTGGTGTATCACCTCTTTAGAGTAGGTTTGTTTTTTGCATCTTCCTCCCTTTTCACCCCCCCCAATTTATATACATATCTATATATCTATATATGCCTGTATTTTGCACTTGTTGAAACAAACTTGATACATCAAAGGGAGCTAGCCCTTAACTAGAGACTCTCCTCTCCTGCTTCACCATCCCACAGGTGAGAGAGGAGTCTCCATGTTGCGAGGAGAAGGCAAGAACCTATTTTCTTGCCACTGGGTGCACTTTCCTGCATCAACACATGGCACACTAAAGTAGGTCATTATAATTAATGTTTTCATGATATATAAATTATTTATTTTAATTTATTTTTAGTTTCACATTTAAAATATGAAACTATCACCCAATAATTATATAAAAATTATCTCAAAGATTATAAATCTATATCAAACCAATCACACTTCACAACCAAATAACAATCAACCTCTAAATACATCAAATAAAAAATAGTTGGTAATGCTGTATAAACCTTGATTAACCATTATTCTTCTAATAATTATTAAAATTTTATTAACATGAAAACCATTAAGTGTGTTGTATCATCCATCAATTCTCACCCTCATAGGTCAACTCATTAAAAAAACCTAGTTTAAAGGCCTACCCCAAATCTCATCATATGTTGTCCTTATCCCAAACCTAATATAACCCTTTATAAATATCCTATAGGTCCAATTTTAATTTTAAAATATTATAATTTACTAAAATATAAATAACCATTTTGTTCCAAATGTAGCAACCATGCCAATATAGTTTAGCCAAACTTAGAGAAACCTGACTTTATTGATTATCTCAATATAGTTATAAATATTTGTCTCCCTAAAAATAATTTCACCATATATGAACCAAAATTTACCAAAATGGTTCTAAATTATCTTCCTATTTTAAAAAAAATGCATTGGACATGCTCTAAAATATGTTGATACAGTTCTCTATCATATTCCTCTTCCAAACAAATATACCATCAATACACTAAAAATTGTCAATATAGTTCTAAATTTTTCTCCTATTAAGAAAAATTTCCTAGGCATTAAATATTTTTTATACTTTTATAAAATGTATTCCTATCATAAACAACTACATCTTCCATGATATATAATTTTTTTGATATAATTTCAAAACTAATTTTTGTAACATCCAACTATATCAGCCAACACATCGTGAAATGACAATACAATATTACAATCTCTATTTGATAAACTTAATAACTAATTTGGCATATATCTATTTCAACCAATTTTTTGGGTTATAAACCATTTTATAAATCCTAACTCTGTTGGAAAACTATATATAGTTTATCCCAGTTCTATTAAAATAGACTATATCAACCTAGCTGATAACATACTATTTATTTTTTAAACAAATTTTGAAAGATCCCAAAATTACCATATCTAATAAAATTATTATAGTAATAAAAATTTATAAATAATATGACAACAAAGGTAATCCATATATCTATCTTTAGGTTTTTATTAATAATAATCAAAAACTACATCACATGTTTGGGTATCTCACGATTGTCATCGTCATGTTGCTTCATATTTTGTGGCATCTTACTATGCCTACATTTCTATTAATTAAGACTTTCAGAATTTTTTAATTAAAATAATTATTTCAAATTACCTTTTGGACATCCTATAATTCCCACTCTTCCTACATATTTCCCACTCATAAAAAAATCCAACTTAAGGAAATTTTCAAAGATCTAGCAATTTATTATGTTTGATGGTTTAAGTTATTATACATATTTTATTTCTTATACATGGTTAGATTTCATTTTATCATACTAACACTTTATTTCAAATTTTTATTCTAAACTTTGATTACAACTCATCCTTGATTTACCTACACCTCTAGGTCTTTTTGCAATATCCTTAGTACCTATTATCAGTCCTTATTTCTCTTATAATTTTTTACACCTCTTGGTTTTCAAGTCAATGATTTTCATGGTAAGACATTGGGAATTAAATATTCCCTCCTCACAAATTCATATCCTATTTATTTTCTTATTTTATATATTCATCGTATATTTATATATTTTTTAACATTATTTCCTTTGTGATTATTTTATGATTGTTTGATGTGTTCTATCATTATGTCACCCTTGTCAATTTGTATGTGTTTTTTATGATTCATATCTTTATTATACTTACACATATTGGTTTTTTAATTTGTGAGTTCAAATTAAGGCCTTAGAAAATACAACTAGGTCCTCCTCACAAACATCCATCATATATATCATTTTGCTTCATTTTCACACTCCTAACCTTAGCTGGGTGTCTTCCTATAAAGAGAAGGTAATTGTTAAGAGTGGTGATTTTAAAATATATTTAGTTTCATTATCATATGGTAAAGCTACTACAGTTTATCTACATGTCTTTCATTCACATTTTACTATCTTTTATGATGAAGGCTTGACTTGTGTGTCATTATATCATTTTCATTTATAGTTTATTTTGTGATTGGATAAACCCAATTGTTCTATTATAATTTCTTATATATTCTTATTTTCACCTCTTTTTGAGATAACTTAGGTTAGTTTCAAGATTTCACTCTTTCCTAGGGTGAAATTATAGGAGTATCTAGGCATCTTACTCTTTAGATTCCCCTTTGTAATGACAAGGTGTAAGCACTATTTTGTTAGTAATATTTAGCACCCATGGTTGGTATTCAAAATTCATATGGAGGGGAAAAATATAAAAATCCAAAATATTAAAAAACTATGTTATCATACAAAAATTGAAGTATACATTAAAATATAGATCACACTAAAAGATGTGAATCTTATCTTTGGCACTACCCCTATTCTATTCAAATAAAAAACTCCATAGTTAACCTCATGATAGAGCCAAGGTAAATTAGGGTTTGGTAGGCTAGTAGACTAAGGTAAGATGTATCTCATATATATCCTACATTATTATGCCACCTAATTTTTCATGCAAGTACCTAATCCTCAAAATAGACTCATTTATCTATAATGATTCCTAAGGTGATGGAAAATGTTGATGATAATGTAGGGTATATTTAATATTTCATGCAAACTAGCCTTCATAGGATGACATTTGTTATTCACTAGTTAGCCTAAGCTTACACTTGTTAGATGGGATTCTCTAGATCCAAAATATTTTGGGAAATCCTACGGAGTGATCCCATGAAGATTGTAACTATCCCTAATTTTTTGGAATAACCGATCCCACATTGATTTTCTAGTTCAATAACTATAAAAATAAATGATTCCCATAAAAATGAGGAGCAACTACTATTGATGGGGGTCCATTTATGCCCCTATTAGTGGTGGGGTAAAATGCATCTCCCTACTTGTAAATATATTTTCTATCTTGTGGTAAATTGCAATTGGACAAAATTACAATTCCTTCCCTCCAAATTATAGTTCCTACCTCTTATTTTTCCTCTATTAAAAAATAAAGAATTTCATGGGACCATCATACTACAAAAAAGCCTATTTTTACTCTATAACACCTATAGATAAAATTCAATTTCCCCCTCTATGGAATAGGCCCTTAGTCTTGCCAACATGATAAGAGTATTGTGTTTCTAATAAACACTATGTTTTCACCTTGGTGATGCCCTATTTTCCCTCCCTACAGTTTCCCCCTTCATAGGTATGTTTTCTTCTAAATATATTTCATATTTTGTATTTATTCTTCATCATCACTTTCAAACATGTTAGCATTATGAAAACATTATCATTTTCCTTTTTTATATAAAAATAGAATATTTGAGTTTTTTTAAGATTCTCTCTTGGTATTTAGATTATCTTCCTAGGATTTCTCTTAGCTATGTTTGGAAA
The DNA here is from genome assembly GCA_037957365.1 of Torreya grandis. Taxonomy (NCBI): domain Eukaryota; kingdom Viridiplantae; phylum Streptophyta; class Pinopsida; order Cupressales; family Taxaceae; genus Torreya; species Torreya grandis. The sequence continues at coordinate 1,724,436 of JARHVA010003674.1, read as the reverse complement.
GTTTAGCCTTCTGTTCCATTTTTTAGGCCACTCGGTTATGTTCTAATTTTCATGGTTTAATTTCCTCTTTCCATGGGTTTATTGGGGTTTTTATAGCCCTAACATGATGGATTGTTGATTTTCTTTCATTATTTTAGTTTTCATTGTGTTCATCTATCTTATAATAGCCACAACATGATCACTCACATATCTTCATTTTTTTATTTGCTTCCTTGGATGTTTTGATTCTTATTTAGAATTATCAATCTCAACTTGCTAATTTTTCCTATTTTTATAGTCTTTTGATATTTTTCTTAGTTATATTCATTTATTGACTATCTTTTGTATACATGCATTGATTATTTATTTAGCTTTATATATTTAGGGTTTAAAAATGAAGTAATTACACCTACCACAATAAATACTATGATATTATCATCCATCATTATGTGTAAAGGTAAGTCAAGGTATATATATGTTGCTTCCAATTTTTCATTTATCATCAGTTCTTTTATGCTCTAGTTTTTCTAAGTATCTCTCCCAAAGCACCATCCCACATCACAATATTGTGACACAATATGAGTTTCTAGTGGGTCATATGTATACACCTCATATTTTATATATTTATCACTTTACTAATGATTTATCTTATATCACTCATCAGTGTATCAATATCTTTTAGTACACCTCCAAAAGAGTGCAATTGGAAATGGGTGGGGTCAACTCACAGTACTTTTATTTAGATATTTGAATACAATTTTTTCATACCTTCATTAATATTAGTATTACCTCTAATTATATTTTTGTATTTATTCATTTTATACTTTTTATCTAGTTTTACTAACCACCCTAAATTTATTATGTATTGATGAATCTAATACAAACTATTTCATGCATGTCTTTCCCTATATTATATCAACCTAGTTGATACAATTCTAAAATTATCCTTGTGTTCCTAGTTGTATCATCCTAACTAATTCAATTATAAGTCATATTTTATCCTATTTGATAGTATCAACTTGTTATATATTATTAATTTATATTTTATTTTATTTTTGTTTTGGAGCTATATATAATAGTTATATTTATAATTCCCAACACACACAAAATGTCTAATATTCTTATGCTCAGATTTATACCCTTAAATAGTAAAATGAGAAGTTAGAGGTTACAATCTTATTATTGGAGTTCAAGTTTATATACACATAATATTTTTCATAATATCATTTTTTGATACATTCTATTATAGTGAATTATCAATAATCTATCTCCTTGAGTGCATGCCTTAATGGGTACATTGACAAGGGTTGTCATGCTCATGCTAATTTATGAGAGATGTTGCTATCTATGTCATGATCATATCATTCCTACTACTACCCTATGTTATTCAGTTTGTCTTATCATTTACCTCCTTTCATCATATTCTTATGTGTTTGTGTCAATTTCCCTATATCATATGACATTAGATAGGATGATACCATCTATTTAGTGTATTTTACTTTTATGTATTATATCAACTAGATCAATGTAATTTTGATATTTTTTTCTTAAATTTTTATTATATTTTGATGGTTTATACCATTCTATGTTATCCAAAATATTTAAACTATATCAGCTTGGTTGATATTGTTAGCTTAGAGTTTAGGATTGGTTTTTAGTATTGGATCAGTATATATATGGATAATATTTCATTTTAATCAGATCATATACACTCTATTTACTCTAATTTCACTCATAAGTATTCCCTAATTCATATTAAAAGAATTTAATGGTCTATAATGTTATATTTAAGGAATATTTTCTTATGGTAGTATTTTAATCTCAATATAAATAGTTAAACCAATGACGTTTCATAGTATTTGGAGTCCCTAACTAAAGATATATAGGTATTATTATTGCATTTGAGGTGTTCAACCTAATACATATCTTTTAAATCTCCACTTGATCCATGGGGGATATTCCAGCTCAATGGGTATACAACAATGTATGTATTTCTATCCTTACACTCTTTATTTATTTAGTTTATAGATGTGGATATTTGATAAGTAAATGAATTTGTGTGTATCCATGTTTAATTTATATTTAAACCTAATACTAGTGTGGCTATATAATTTATTAGACTTTTCATATTCCATTTGTAGTTTCCTATACCTCCATTTGTTAAACATGACACCTTACCCTTTATGATCATTACAACCCTTCCCCTTTGTGTATTTTACTTTACTTACATAACTACTTAAATTGATCAGTATAAATCATTAACTTTTGTATAAGTCTAGTTAGATATATATACTTATGTCATAGGTTTAAGATTTTGACCTTTTCCTTTTGGAATGTTTGACACAAACAACCCTCTAATAGATATTCATATTCCATTGGTCATTATCTAAATTTACTAAGTATCATAGCCTCTATTTAATCACCCTTATTTGAGTCTGAGTCTATTGAGATAGGATAGTTGTAGGTTAATCTTATCCTATTCATACATTATAGTGAACCTGATGTGTAAATTAATCCAAAATTATTTCCTTAAACTAACTACATCATCTAACTTGATACAATTTTATTCCATTTTTATCCTTTAGCAAATTGTATTGGCCAGCTTAACATAAATTTCTCCCTAGATGAAAATTTAAATAGCTAGCCTCAGTCCATTTCATATTTGTATAACTGTATTGGCCAACATGATATAATTTTGTTCTATGTTTACAACTATATTGGCTAGCCTAATAGAATTTTGTGTGTTTCATTTTAGCATAATTTAATTTCTAACTATATCATTTTATCGATATCATTTCTTGAATATGTATTTCAATTCATTGAATTCTAAAAATTAGTTTTCAACATTGATTTTAAAAATTTATTTTCTATTTGTTTAGTTATTCCTATAAACTATGTTCTAAAAATTTTAAAACAATTTAGTTGTTATCATTATGGGGTAATCATTTATCTATTTTACCAACATCATGGTGTGAGGGGTAATGCCACAATACTCAAACCATTGTACATAACTAAGCATGTAATTTTGTTTTAATATACCTCATGCTATATCAAAACTTCCTAGATTCCCTTTTTATTAAACTTAGGAAACCATCCACCCCTTTGGTTTTGTGGTGCACTTGACATGAGAATAATTCCCATGGAATTTACTCACACAATACCCTCAAAAAATAGGTTCATATGATACATGAATAGTTTAGCTCATGTATTTAGTCTTTAAAAACATAGGGTGACATTCATTAGTGTATGAGAAATTATATTTGAGAGATCACACTATCAATCAAATCTTTTTAGTAGATCTCCATAATATTATTTTTGAAAACTAGTTAGATGCAATTGTTTGTGATATTTTCTTATTGTATTATAAACTAGATCAACTATCCTAATATTATTTTATGTTATGTGTCATAAATACATCAACCAACCTAATGGAATTATCTCTATGTGAATTTTATCATTCCATCTGATATAGTTCCATGTGTTTGTACTCATGAATCCATAAACTAGCCTAATATAGTTTCTTTCACCATTATTAACTAAACTATATAATTCAACCTAATATAATTTATTTTTACTAGGATAAATACATTGGCCAACCCAAATAAATATAATGTTACACAATATTTATCTTTTTGATTATATTAACAAGCTTGATATAGATTGATTTTACTTAGTATTAACTAACCTAACTATGTCGACTAACTTGGTGTAATTTGATTTTGTCCATTACTTACCATCCTAAATTCATCCACTAACCAATTATAGTCTGATTTATCTATTTTTCTCACTTGTAACTACATTATATAACCCAATAGTTTGATTCTTCTAGTTTTATTTTATAACTACATCGATCAGGCCAATACAATCTATTTATTAAAAATTAATTGCACCATCAAGCTTAATTTAATTAATATTTTCTCATTCAACATTTAGTACATGCTTACATGAATCAAACTAGAAAAATTGATAGGATATGATACAATGACTAATTCATGTAAAACCTGTAAATCACATTTTCCTTATAATTACATATAAAATCAAGATACAAAAAAATCATGTGATCACTATAACTATAAACTATGAGCTAATTAGTAAATCCATATTCCTTTACCTAAATTACCCACATTAACACATGAATTTAGTAAAGGATGCGTGTGATCACAAATATACAGATAAAATGATCCTTTACCTTAATGATAATCTTGAACATAGGGGCAAGGACCCCATGGTGGTCAACCATCTCATGAGAGCACTCCATGTGGTGGATTTTCCTTCCCCTACTCTTATATTTTCTACCAAACATAGGGAAAGTCATTACATGAATTCCCTTTTCCTTCTTCCTCTACTATTCCTAGTATTTCTACTAACATGGTGGGTATTTCGTATAGTGGACCTACTCAAAGTCCTCATATTGGTACTCATGTTAATGCTACAATGTTTGAATTTAAGTAAGCCACTAAAGCTTCTTCCTCTAGCTAACAATTTAATAATCCTAATCAAACATTGTTGTAATTCATGAACTAAATAGATACCTTTAAAGATAACAATGTCAATAATATTATGAAAATGCAAAATCAAAGTTTGTAATTAAAAAATCATCCTCAATAGATTTAGTGGGGAGTGAAAAATCTGAATGCCTCCTTCTTCCTTAGATATGTTCATGAAAATCTCATTTTGTAACCTCTTATTCACAATAAATTGATTAGACATATTAAACATGAACCATTATTTAATCAAATTTAAAACATAGACATAGGTGGAATCACTCCTACAAACACCTATAATGGATCCATCGATTTAACTTTGCATTTGAAATTTTTAAAAAATATTTAAAAATAATGGATTAAGCTAAACACCTTTGTGGTTTACCAAAATTCTAACCAAACCCTTTTCATGTGATGTACTTGATTGGTATAATTAGCTTAGGTCTAAAACTATATATAGTTTATAATACATATACAATTTATTGTATTAGGATTTCAAAACCAATGAACTTCTTAAAAATAGATTAAATCATTTCATTAATTTCAAATAAACACAATCTTAGGTTGTCTAAATTTTCATCAAACTTTTTAAATGCTTAGCAAACAAAATGAAACACAACATGTTAGAAGATAATATTTTCCACTTGTTTACCCATGTTCTTCATTATAGATTACACTATAGAAAGGGGACTCTCTCTCTAAAATAATTGGAAGAATCACTTGATAAATTTAAGTGCCAAGGTTTCATAATAATATAATTCAATACTTCCTAACCTTCATCTAGAACACGTATTCTTATGAAGTCTATAAACAAACATGATACCACTAATGGTGTCATATATACATATAATTCCATAAAAATCATCAATGTCATTCTTCCAAAAAAAATTGTTGAAGTGATTCTTTCCCAACCTATCCTAGGAATATCCTTCCAACCTCCTTATTTTTCATCCCAAGTTTAACCATTTTGATGATCATCATCACCTTTATTTGTATGAAATTAAGAACTGAATCCCCAAACCTACAACTAGAGGGTTAGATTATTCTCACCCTAATAGTAATTGGTATGAGCCCAAAAAAAATTCTAGTAGCATGAAAATTTGGAAGATTCCCATGAATCTTTCACACAACATAATAACATTGACTTTTATTTCCTCTTTAGCCCTAAATTCAATCATGAATTTATGATCTGAGAGTGAAAAAATACTATGACAAGGTATCAAAAACCCATGAATCCAAATTTAATCATGATTTTCTTAACCAAGCTAATGTTCACCTTGGTATATCTTTATATCCACTTCCTAATAATAATCAAAACCAACAACCTAATCTCAATCAGTCTACTACCAATAACATTATTGAAACCATGGTTAATTATTATTATTATTATTCTACTAATGAATAAAATATTGTTAATATGTACAACATGAAACATTTAGTATCCTATACTTATCATTATGTACATTTCACTCATACTGTATATTAATTATATAATAGTTTAATATACCTCTCATATTTATTTTATGGATATTAAGTATGAGTAAAACATAGTTTTGATGTTTTAAATAATCGAACTACATCATCCAATTCAAGTTAGTCATCTTTATTTAAGATTATTACAACTATATCAACCAACCTGATACAATATTTTAGTCCGTAATTTCTTGTTGCAACTATATTGGCCACCCTAATATAGTTAGTTATTACCAACTCATAACCTACTACATCAACCAACTTGATACATTTATTTTTATTCCCATTTCTATTCTTACTACATCACTCATCTCAATGTAGTCAATTCTAACCACTAATTAGAATAATGTTACATTAAATATCTTGATACCATATGATTTTAGTGTTTCTATACACCAAACTACATTGTCTATCCTATTCCATTTTTAATCTCTTACTAACCTATATTGTCCATTCTTAGATCACATAATCTCTTTCCCAATTAGTTTTAGGGCACATAATTTCCTCCTTTAATTGATTTGATTTAACATTATGCACCTTTATCTCAATCCTATCTATATCAACTATGATTTGATGAGTTGGATCCCGTTGAGTAAGTTTCTAAGTTCCCTTCTCAAATTACTTTTATTGAGATCATGAGGACTTCTTTGTGTTATCATAACCAATTGATGTACCTTCTATTTGAAATTATTATTACTCAACCTTCACCTATGAGCCAAGAAGTTACATTTCATGGGTCTAAGTATAATATCTTAAAATAGTGTGAATAAATGGCCATTCAATTTTATGTGACTTTGGATGTTTCTTTGTCACTCAAGTTTACCATTGCTTATATGATACTTGACAAAATTTACTTTGTGTGTATTTTCCTCCCATTTTTATTAGTTTCCAAGTTGATGACATTAAATTGAAATGTGCCTTGATAGATGAAGGTTTTGACAGCTATGTCACTTCCCTTTAGTTCATCAAATCCATTAGATGTTTTGAATACAAAATTATGTCTACCCAAAGTAAATGTCAAGGATATGATAAATACAAACCTCCCCTCAATTATGTTTGATTTACTATCCTTGTCCCTCCCATCATGGTTAAAGTTAATTTCATGATATTTAACTTTATTTTATCTTAGAACATTTTAATTGGTTGGCAATGGACTCATTTCATGAGGACAATTGCTTTTTTTGCATTATAGTGTGTCAAATTTCCCCATAAAGGTGTTATATATAATATTCTTGGTGATACACATCCTTGGAATTTCAAATAATTTCAATAATGTGGCATATTTATAATGCATACCTTTTAGCCTTTACCTAACATTCCATTTTGAGAATATCAACATTTTAATTATCTTGTAAGTTTTAACCAAGGTTATAATGGTCACCCAGATCTTGTGGGAAACATTCCTCTTAACCTATTAGATTTTAATGATGATGGGCCTAATAATATTAGATTTAAGATCAAAACATCATACCTCCCTTATATTATCATAACTCATTTGCCTCCTTATTTATGACTTAATTATCACAATAATTTGATTGAAAAGCTTCCCATTTCTATGGTCATTCCTAATAATCCTACTTCTCACTCTTCCTCTATTGGAATAGTGGTAAAATCCATTTATATTTATATTCATACACTTAATAACAATTATGGTTATTCCCTATATGACCCATTTATATATGGATATAATCAATACAAAGATGTGTAAATCCTCTCTTATCGATCCATTCTTCATCACTCTTTATATTCCTCTTCTTATTCATCTAAAAAAATTAATTTAGTTGATATCATTCACTCTACATATACTTTAATTAATTTCACTCCTCATTTGATTGATGTTCATAGATCAAATGTGAATTGTGTTCTATTTTATTTGAATCTTACAATATTCATTAGTGAGACTCTTTAGAATACACTCCTTAATCATTTCATGATAGAACCCTATCAGCTTTCCATAGTTTAATATCCTTATAGTACACTTCCTCCTAAGATGTTGGATACTTATAGATGACATTCACAAAGGTAAACAAATAAAAAAGTAAATACAAAGCTAATTTTTGAACCTACCCTTATATACTTTGATAAAAATGATGTATTTGATGAGGTATTATATAGACGTATGTATGATTCTCCACCTAGGTCAAATGAGTTATGCTAAAAGTTTCACAAGGTAATCTATCATTGGGCCAAAGATTTTTTAGAATACCAAATATTCTTAACATAATAGAATCTACAAGTCTCAGTTCCCACCTAAAATAGTCAACCACCTCATTCACTACCCCTAGTCACATTTATTAATTTCATGGTATGAAAATAAACTATAAACTTAATTTTAGATCTTAGACAACACTTATATGTGATTTGACCCAAAGTAAATGTTGACCAATTTTTGCCTACAGGAAAAATTGTGGTCACCTTCTTTCCCCCTGCATTTTAAAACCAGACATTTTTGGGTTTGCAATTCATGTTTCAGTTTGGCCTTAGTTCGGTCTCAGTTCAACAATGGTTGAACCAAACCATTGAACCAAATTTTGGTTCAACGAGCTTGGTTCAAGTCAAAATTTCAAGCAGCTTGGTTCAAAGCCGCTTGGTTCAACGTGGCATTGGACCCTGACTGAGTCAGCGATGGGCCTGATGGCATTTTAGCTAGACCCGATGACGTCCTGATGGACGTCAAGTTTAGCAAAATGATTTAGTCATTGGTTCTCAAGTGATGATGCTCGAGAAGCCATCAATTTCAAGAAGATGGAATATCTGTTGGTTTTCAAAGCTCGATGGCCAGTTGAGCGTCAAATTTAGTGAAATAGAATAATTGTTTGTTTTCAAATGAAGGAAGCACTAGCCATGGAAGGGAGGTCAAAATGCAGCGATATGCTAAGTGTTTGCCCCTGGGGGCTGACAAGCTAGAAGAGACAAAGAAGACAAAGGGAAAATTAACAAAGTGACAAACAAGGAGAATGACATGGTGCAGAAGTGATAGGGTGGTCCAAGTGGTAGGAGAAGGTGATTTATTGCCTATTAATCTGCAAATGGCACAACAAAAAGTAGCATGGCCTGTGCATTTAAAAAAGGGGACAAATTTCATCTGTTGGTAGAAAAGAGGTGTGACCCATGCTTCAAAATTAAATCTCGAATGCCAAAGTCAAATTTGGTGATTATACAGCATGGTTCCACCAAGCTTCTTCTAGAATGATGACAACACAATAGTGTTTTCCTCTTTCCAATGGGACGTGACAGGCCAACTTGTCAATAAAGCGCCAAGTTTCTTTCTCTTTTCTTCTATATATTGTAACTTCTCATTTTTGAAAAGAATCAGTTCTTCCACTTTTACAAAGGTGCAGCCCTAGCAAAATTTCACCTGAATCAAATAAAATGCAGTCTGTTACCTCCATTTGGATAGATGTTTTAGAGTATGCCTTGAGTGTTTATCTATGTCCAATCATTGTTTCTTGATTCTCTCATAGGTTCAACACCAGTAGACCTGTCATCTACAAGGCACCATTTCTATAGCTGAAAGGAGAAGAGCTGACATTTGAGAAGACTAGAACAAAAGGAGTTACTTACAGTGTGCATTTCACAGTGCCTCAGTGATTTTCTATTTCCTGTGTTTTCATGAAAGCCTCCCTGCCAGTCTTTTGTAGCTTGGTCCTTCTGCCAAGTGTGTAGAGTATGTGTGTATTTTTCTGATTTTGAGAGTGGATGTGTGAAGGTTGACCTATTTTGGTGCATCACCTCTTTAGAGTAGGTTTTTTTTCCTACAATCTCTCTCTCTTTTCATCCCCCCCTTTTTATGTGTGTGTGTGTGTGTGTGTGTGTGTGTGTGTGTGTGTGTGTGTGTGTGTGTGTGTGTGTGTGTGTGTGTGTGTGTGTGTGTGTTTTGAATTTGTTGGAAACAACACGATGAATCAAAGGGAGCTAGCCCTTATCTAGAGACTCTCTCCTCCAACTTTACCAGTCCCACAGGTGAGAGGAGAGTTTCCATGTTGTGAGGAGAAGGCTGGAACCTATTTTCCTGCCACTGGGTGCACTTTCCTACATCAACAGTTTTGGCACGCCCGGTGGGACCCAATTTGACACTCAATAAAGTTCCAACACCTGGCATCAACATTTTTGGCATGCCTGGTGGGACCCAGCTTGACAACAAAGTAAATTTTTAGGATTGATGCTGGTCTTGTTACAGCAAATTGAGTATTTTTAGCATCTAGCGAATCTGAGTTAATTAGCTAGTTAAGCAGCCTGGTGCCATTAGAAATCATTTCTTGTATGTATAATCCTTGTACACAAAATCATGGGTTGTGTTTTCCTTTATATAATTTCAATTAGACTCAAAATATTTAGAGAATCACCTCAAGTAGCTCTCCTAGTTGCCCTGCAACTATAAGGGAGGTGGCATTGGAATTTGAGAGGTAGACAATGGAAATTAATAGGCTAGAAGACTAGTACATATATCAACAGGAGCTGATGTATGAAGATGAATGTTTATTTGGGCAAACACAAGCTGTACAGTCCATGGAAGAGGAGGTAACAAAATGGAGAAATCCATCTTTTCAAGGTAGCCAACCTTGTGCGCCCCCTCATATTTTGAAAAAAGCCCCCTCTTTTGCACCAAATCCTTTCTATCACATTGCACTTGCTCACTCCAGCTTATCAAATATACCTGCTCCCAACCTAGTGCACCTAGCTTTCTAACATTAAATGATATCAAAACAACCTCCCATGGAAATGAACTTTCTAAATTCCTTAGATTATGAATTTTCCATTGGGGGAATGCCATGAACCAGCATGTCTCTTTCAAAGATGATCCTACTCAACAAGATGATGTTGGTCACCTCCAAGAAAGACTCTTTTAGGATAACCTAGCCAAGCAAATTGAAGATTTAGAGGCTAGGATAAAGTTGCTTCTTGAAGAAGAGATGAAATTTTTAGACCTTGTGGAGGAACCTCAGGACCTTGGAGATAACAAAGTTGTTGTCTGTTCACAGGATCAAAATTTTAATTTAGAGATCCTGAACTGGGGAAGAATAGTAGAATCATGGGGTAGAAAAGAAGAAGAAAAGCAAGGTTTTTCTCAAAACCTTGAAGAAGCTAAAGCTGTGCCTACTTATGATGATACTGGTAGCCTCCAGGAAAAGCTTTTCCAAGAAGATCTGGCCAAGAGAATTGCAGAGTTGGAATCCAAAGAAAAATTCCTTAGCCAATGTGTGATGGATGGTTCAGACCAAATAGCACATTTTATGTCTGAACACATCCCACCTACACATTTCCAAGAGAGATATCAGGCCGTCCCTGATATTGATAAAGTGTTGATCAAGTGGAGAGAGGAGAATCATTCGATTCTAGCTCAAGGACTACCTCCTCTTCCACATGTTTTCTCCACTTCACCTCTTCTCAAGGAAGAACCTATTTAGTAAGAGGTGAATGAGGAGCAGAAGATCCAATTTATAGTCCTTCAAGAAGCTATCATGAGTGACAATGAAGAATAAATCATCATTAATGCTCCTTGTGAAGACCTTATCAGTAATGGAGAAGATGCAGGTCTTACATATATGCAGATGTTTCAGCAATTTAAAGAGGAACAAATGCATGGTAAGTTCTCTTCTCCTCTATTTGATGAACTTCCTTATTGTTTTGATGATGAGGTCGACTACATTGAAGAGCCTGAGTTAGAGGAAAATCAAGAGAATACTTTTGAATATCTAGAGGTCCTGATTTTTGAGGAGGAAGAGGAGAGGCATGTCTTCCTGGAGGAATGCCTTGAAGAAGAAAGTTTTAAATAGAGAAGTGAAGTTATGTGGGATGAGCAGTCATTTTGTGAGTCCATTTCAGACACCCCCACATTCACCCTTCTTCAAGAAGGCCAAGAGGAAGCAGAGGATGAGTCTGATAGAGTTTTTAGTGAGATAAAAGGAAACAGATCAGACCATGATACATTGCAGAGGAATTGTGCAAATCAAGGGGCTTATGGCGATGATTTAGTAGCCATTGATTTCTTGGTGAGGAGCACCAATATCAGGGGCCAATATTCATTAGGCTTCCAAGGACAAATAGATTACGTATATGTTGGAGGCATGTTTGATTTTGATCCACTTAGATACCAGCCAACTCAGGTGACAGGCAAGAAGAGCAGGTCACCATCTCTTTTTTCCATTTAGCTATTTGCCTGGCACCATAAGTCTTCTTGCTAGGAAGGGGACTTGAGAAATTTTCCTTTCTATCCAAGAGGGAGGTGAGCTGTCCTAGTTAGCTATACATAATAGTTTGTTTTTAGTTTCTCTCCTGCTTTCCTTAAGTGCAGTTTACACAGGTAGTGTTTTTTTGCCTTGTGTGTTTCCCTTTGCATGTGGGGTAAAGCTTCATGTTTGATTCTCAATCTTTCAGGCTATTGTTAATTATTTCATGGCTACACTTGACTCTGTGCCCAATGGATTTTAAGGCAACTAGTTCTAAGCATAGCAGGCATGCTTCCCCTGTGAGTCACCATTTGTTGACCAATTTTTGATCGTAGGCAAAATTGTGGTCACCTTCTTTCCCCTTGTGTTTTAAAACCAGTCATTTTTGGGTTTGTAATTCATGTTTTAGTTTGGCCTTGGTTTGGTCTTAGTTCAAAAATGGTTAAACCAAATTTTGGTTCAACGAGCTTGGTTCAAGTCAAAAGTTCAAGCGGCTTGGTTCAAAGTTTCTTAGTTCAATGTGGCATTGGACTTGGCTGAGTCAGTGATGGACCTGATGGCATTTTAGCTAGACCCAATGACGTCCTAGTGGACTTCAAGTTTAGCAAAAGGGTTTAGTCATTGGTTCTCAAGCGATGACGCTTGAGAAGCCATCAATTTCAAGAAGATGGAATATCCATTGGTTTTCAAAGCTCAACGGCCAGTTGAGCGTCAAATTTAGTGAAATAGAATAACCATTTGTTTTCAAATGAAAGAAGTGCTAGCCATGGAAGGGAGCTCAAAATGTAGTGATCCACTAAGTGTTCGCCCCTAGGGGCTGACAATCTAGAAGAGACAAAGAAGACAAAGGGCAAATCAACAAAGTGACATACAAGGAGAATGACATGGTGCAGAAGTGACAGGGCAGTCCAAGTGGTAGGTGAAGGCGATTTATTTCCTGTTAATCCCCAAATGGCACAACAGCAAGTAGCATGGCCTGTGCATTTAAAAAAGGGGACAAATTTCATCTGTTGGTAGAAAAGAGGTGCGACCCATGCTTCCACATTAAAGCTCAAATGTCAAAGTCAAATTTGGTGATTATAAAGCATGGTTCCAGTAGGATTCTTATAGAATGATGACAACATAATAGTGTTTTCCTCTTTCCAATGGGATGTGATAGGCCAACTTGTCAAAGAAGTGCCAAGTTTCTTTCTCTTTTCTTCTATATATTGTAACTTCTCATTTTTGAAAAGAATCAGTTCTTCCACTTTTGCAAAGGTGTAGCCCTGGAAAAATTTCACCTGAATCAAATAAAATGTAGTTTGTTACCTCCATTTGGATAGATTTTTTAGAGTATGCCTTGAGTGTTTGTCTGTGTCCAGTCATTTTTTCTTGATGCTCTCACAGGTTCAACACCAGCAGACCTGTCATCTATAAGGTGCCATTTCTATAGCTGAAAGGAGAAGATTTGACATTTGAGAACACTAAAATAGGAGTTACTTACAGTGTGAATTTCATAGTGCCTCAGTGATTTTCTATTTCTTGTGTTTTCATGAAAGCCTCCCTACCAGTCTTTTGCAGCTTGGTCCTTCTGCCAAGTGTGTAGAGTATGTATGTATTTGTCTGATTCTAAGAGTGGATGTGTGAAGGTTGACCTATTTTGGTGCATCACCTCTTTAGAGTAGGTTTTTTTTTCCTATAATCTCTCTCTCTTTTCATCCTCCCCTTTTTATCTGTGTGTGTGTGTGTGTGTGTGTGTGTGTGTGTGTGTGTGTGTGTGTGTGTGTTTCACTTGCTAGAAACAACACGATGCATCAAAGGGGGATAGCCCTTATCTAGAGACTCTCTCCTCTAGCTTCATTGGTCCCATAGGTGAGAGGAGAGTTTCCATGTTGCGAGGAGAAGGCATGAACCTATTTTCCTGCCACTGGGTGCACTTTCTTGCATCAACAATAAACTAGTTTTCTAGTATCCCTAACATGTTGACTTCAAATATGTTTATTGATTACATCCTCAAACATGAATAATTATATTTTATCTAGAATCACTATTTTACACATAATAAAAATAGATATAGATCATTCCAGTATCATTTTCATTAATTTATAATGCCTATGCCTCAACTTTAATAGTAACACTCACAAGGTCATGCTCAAATGAAGGGATAATCTTCTCCTCAACCTAAGCCTTTCAATCAATCTAAGGATATCAACCTAATAATTCAAGTTACATGCATTGATTATCATTCATATGAGAACCCATGCTCTCATACTTATAGTGTTCATACTTTATAAATAAATCATGTTCACTATACAGTCGTTATGAGTCTCTCTGAAAATTAGAAGAGACAATGGTTAGAGATAAATACCATTTACAATGAGATTTATCATATGTTGTTGATGATGCATGTCTCTACATGTACCAAAATTTGTGAGAACATTACTTTTTCATACAATATTATTTAAATTTGCATACAAGTGGATTTTAAGATTCTTTTTTATAGCATTTGTAATGCATGGTTGTATATATCTTGTTTATATCATGGTTCTCCTTTATTTTTCAGCATTCATGCCTCATTTTATCATTAATATCACATTAATTTTGATTTTTATTTTATTTTAGAGCTTAGGTATCACCTTTAAGTTTATCATTGATTCACATTTATCACATATTATATCATATTAACCTTAGTCTCTTTTTTATTATTGAACCCTCATTTATTTCCCCCTCTTTTAGGACGACCATTTACTTTCCCCTTATTTTTGGATAACCATTTACTTCCTCCTATTTTTATATGACCATTTAATTTCCCCCTCTTTTGGAATGACCTTTTACTTTCCCACTCTTTTGGGATGATTACTACTTTCATTAATCCATGTACTAGATCCCTTATAGATTAATACAATTTCCCTAGCGACAGGACTATCTAGCATATCCATGTCCCTTTTGAATTATTTTTTCCCTTCCTTGTGATCAAATAAAATAAAATTAATCATTGTATCATTTTTATTACATTGTTGGATCTTTCATAATCCCCATTTTACACTTATTTCCTTTCACTTGAGGCACATGTATGCCAGTTTTGAGATTACACACTTGTGTAAAATTCTAGGAGTCTTTAGACATAATGATCTTTAGGTTATCCCTTATAATGGTTGAAAATAATATATATTATTTTATCTACCTAATTTCATCCATTTTTATTTCTTAAATACCTATGGAAGATGAATAGAAAAATCCAAAATAATTAAAATCCATATTATAATAAAAAGCAATGTTAAAAGGGAAAATCAATCTTAAAATTCATATCACACTAAAATACATGGTCTTTTTTTGGCACATCACCCATCATAGTTGAAGATAAAAATATAAAATTATCGTCATGATAGAGTCAAGATCCATTGGGGTGTAGTAGGCTCGTAGACTAGGGTAGAAGGTATTATATTTTTAAATCATTATATCTTACTATATTTTAGTGCCACTTATATTCTCACACAAGTACCCAATATTTTAAGTAGGTTGATGAATCCATAAAGGTTGTTGAGGAGAAGATAACATGTTTTAGGAAAGGTATGATCATTTACATTTCATGCATATAGCTTTAATAGGATGATTTATGTACTTCACTTGTTAGCCAAAGCCGTGTGTTCACTAGTTGGAGTTTCATAGGTCCTTGATGTTGATAGTTATTAGCCTTGTCCACTTTTCTATATTGTCTCATTACCACTAAGGATATATGAATCACCTATGTGTCACCTCACATTATATATTTACATCATATATCATTCTTGATATCCCCTTGATGGGAATTACTTTTAATTTTTCACATCCTTGATCACATACCTATTACATCATATACTTACACCTATTGTATTTTAGTTTGTGAGTTAAATTATAACACATAGGGAATCAAACCAAGACTTCATCCCAAACACCCATCACCATTAATTTTCACACCATCTCATTTTCATCATATTCATGTCATTAGGTGGTTTTGTTTTCGTACACCACATTTTAGAGTAAACACAAAGTTCAAGTTGTCATTCTTTTGATATTTTTGTTTTCATTTACCAATCATTTTATGATTTCATCTATGTGGACTTAACTCATCTTACATAATATTTTTTTCATTCTTACATATTTTTATTTATGTTTGACTTGATATGATTCTCTTATATTTTGAATCGCATCTAAATTTCTAGTCCCTTATGTTTTATTTTGTGTTTTTTCATATGAAGGGACACTTCATTTAATTAAATATCGTTATCTATTTTTTCATTCAATGAAATTTAATTTACTTATATATATTTGTTTGATATATCATTCATTATAATTTCACTTACAATTTTTTACATATCTCAACTTCTTGGGGTGTGTTTTACATTCATTTACTTCATAATTTTTCACATATATAGTTTGCTGATTTTCCATATGCTTACTTAAGATGACACTTTTCATCACTTTGATTTTTTTCTTTTTGACCATTTATTTTATCACATTTTCTATAAAATAATAAATCATATATCATCATAATTAGTAGCATCTTTTTTTATCTTTTAGTTATTTACCGATAGATTCCATTTTTGATCATATCCTTATTTCCATAGGTCCTATTCATGAACCAAAATAATATTCCTATAAAGATATTAAAAAATTTTGGTGATAATATAATATTTTTACAAAAAATAGAATTTTATCTTACTTTTCAAGTACACCTTTTGTTCCACACATTGGGCACATTCCATCATCCACTACACATGCAACCTTTACTATGATAAAAAAAGGTAAGTGAAGGTATGGATTTTAATTTTATTTACTCTTATTTACTTTCACATTTCATTTCATTTAGCTCAACTAATTTTTTATTATGTTCTTCCCAAAAGCAACATCCCCTATTACACTTATGATACATGATGAGCTTTGGGTGGGGCATATGTATAAACATATATTTTTTTAATTTATCATTTATTGACACTTTCTCTTAAAATGAATTTTTGAGAATTGGTCTTCCTAAGTACACACCTTAAAATTTGCACTATGAAATGGGTGGGTAAGCTCTTGGTGGTTTGTGAGAGATGTTTTTATCTATTTCATGATCATATCAGTCCTACTACTAGTCTAGCTTTTTCAATTTGTCTTACCATTTACCCTCTTCCATCTTATCCTCATGAATATGTGTTAGTTTCCCTATATCCTAAAATATCATCTAAGCCAATACCATTTGATTAGTGATTTTTCCATTCATCTATTGTGTTAGCTAGTTTGATGTAATTCAGAGCTTGTTTTTATTAGCATAGTTGATATCTTTTTATGTTAGTCGACATATTTAAACTATATTAACCTAGTTGATATTATTATCTTAGTGTTTAAGGTTGGTTTTAGGATATCGGATAAGTACACACACACACACACAAATATGGATAATATTTCATTCCAATTATCAAATATATAATCTATTCACTTTAATTTTGATCTCAATTATACCTAAGTCATATTTGGATGACTTAGTGGTCTAGAATCTTGTATTGAATAAATATTTTCTTGTGGTAGTATTTAAAGCTCAATAAAATGAGTAGAACCAAGGAGGTGTCATAGTATTGAGATTCCCTAACTAAGGATATCTAGGTCTTCTTTAATTCTAAGTATTCAACCCAAAACATCTCTTTTAAATCTTCACTTGCACTAAGGGGAGATTGAAGCTCACCTGGTCCACATTAAGGTAAGTATGTATAACCCTACACTCTTTCCTTTATATTATTAGTAGATACATATTGTTTGCTTCTTAGTAAATAATGTGTGTGTATCCTTGTTTAATTTATCCCTACACCTAATATTGTCATGTATATAGGACTACTTAAACTTCACATATTCCATTTCAGATTGTTTAGACCCCCATTTTTTGACCATGGCACCTTACCCTTTATCATCATTTTAAACTTTTCCATTTAGTATATTTAAATTTAATTAAAAATTTAATTAAACTATTTATATAAAATAATTTACATTCATATAGGTGTAGTTATATTTATTTTATTATTTTATAGGCTTAGGATTTGGACCCTTATCCTTGGCATTTACTACATGGGCAACCCTCTACTAGATATGCATATTTTATAACCCTTATCTATGTCTAAGTCTCTTGACATATGAAAGTTTTAGTTTAATCCCAACCCATGTATATGTTGGGTGAATATTTTGTCACCAGTTGACTGATGGAAAAATAGGTGCATCAACCACAGTATAAGGATATTTATACATCAAAACAAATGTGGTGACCATAACCAGATTGGGACAAATCTCTCCTCTCAGCAAGGGGAGGTTCCCTATAAACTATAGTATATTATATATATATATATATATATATATATATATATATATATATATATATATATAAGCTGAAAATACACTCAGGGGTGAAATCATACCATCCATCTCTCTTTTTTCAGAGATGATGTTCATAGAATAGAGGAGAATTCTAGTGTAATTACTGAAGGCACTTCTCTTCTTTCAGAAGTGATATTTAGTCACCAATAGGATCCTTCCTGGGCAATAACATAAACCACAAGAAACCCATGAAAGCACAAAGTCTTTCATTATCTCTCCTACTGATTAGGATAAAGGAACACAACAGGATTAAGCATAGCTAAAAGTATGCACCTAAAACTACAACAGAGTAAAGGATTACGAAGGATAAAGAGAGCTCAAAGTCTCTCTAATATTTTTTACACAAAACATAGACTGAAGGTGATTATGGTAGCACAAAGTCTCCCACAGTCAGATTCAGGACATCTTCTAGCTTAATTCCACTTGTTCTACTTGTTTGATTAAATGAACAAGATTGTATTTAGGAAACAGACATAAGAACAATTTCCTAGATGACACAAGATTATTCCAACACAAAGTTTGAAAGGTCACTTGCTTTCTCATTCATTTAACAAAATATGATTAAAAATCTGAGCTCAAAGTATTAGGAATGTCTTTTAATTTGGGCAGAGCTTCACTTCTGATAACAGAGAGATCTCTCCATACAAAATGGGAGATTACAATATATAACATTCCAAGAAAGACTTGGGTGCTTCTTTTCATGAAAATGGCCCATGCTGAATTGAATGCCTTGAATATCTATGAAAATACCATGCTGGAATAGGGCATTGGCCTTGACTTTGTCATTTTGAATTATCTCAAATGTCCCTTCCTCAGCATGGGTTGTCTGTTCTTCTTTTAGATACTTACATGGCTATCCATTTACCTTTACTCAATGAAGAAAAATAGGCCGTGTTTTTTAATGTTTATGTTCCCTAATGTCCACCTGGTGGATTGTTTTACCTACTAGAAATAACTCTCCTATAGATATTTATAGATTTATTATAGTTGTTCTCTCTTTCCTTGTCACATTTTATCTCTTCTTAGTAATCTGAGCTTTCAAGGCCATCTTCTCACTTTCTGCTGCTCTTGTAGCTCCTTTTTGGACTGGTCACTAAGGTTGTTCTCAAGTCTTTTAAAAACCAAAGATTATTCCATCACCCTAAAATTGATGTCTATGGGGACATCATTGGCCACCTTGAACCTCTTTGAACCTTGAACTCTTTTGGTTCAAAGGTTCAATGGTTCAAAGGTTCAAATTTTTGTGAAGGGTCGTGTTCACTTTCTTTTCTTCTTTGATCAAACCATTTATTTAAAACTATTTTTGGAAAATTTTGCTTCCTTTATTTTCTCAAAGCTTCCATTTGAAATTATGAACTCTTTGAACATGTTGAACCTTTGAAACTTTTGAACCTTTCAAGTTCATGGTTCAACAATTCATTCTCTTTCTTTTAAGCCTTTTATTCTCTAAGTCCATTGAACTTATTGAACTCATTGAACCTTTAAACCTTTGAACCATTTTGGTTCAAGGTTCAATGATTCAATGATTAAATCTTATTTAGTTGATTTATTTGAAGCTTTGAACTCTCTATGTTTTCTAATTCTGTCTAAGTCATTTGAACCTTTGAACTTGTTGAACCTTTGAACTCTTTTTGGTTCAAGGTTCAACGGTTCAATAGTTCAATCTTCACTCTTGATTCCTTATTTTCTTTAAGTTTTTCAGACTTATTGAACTCATTAAACCTTAAACCTTTGGACCAAAATGGTTCAAGGTTTAATGGTTCAATGATTCAATATTAACACTTCAAAGCCTTATTCTCTTGAAGTCCACCGAAGTCATTGAACCTTTGAACTCTTTGAACCTTTAAACCTTGTAGAGGTGGGGTTCAATGGTTCATTAGTTCATTCCAATTTTTTGAATCCCACCATTAAGTCTTTTGATTGAACCTCGATATTGAACCATCCTCAAAACACTAAGGAAAAGCCTTAAGTGTTTTGAACTTCCTTTGAAGAAAGCCTGCCTGTTGAACCTGTGACTTCTTTAGCTGAAAAGGCTTGAATATTTGAAAAAATTAATTGATCAGAAAATTTTTGAGAAAGAAAAGAGATATTTTTGGTTTGTAAGACCAAAATGGTTGGTATGTTTTCCACAAAAAAAAAGTGACAGATTTTGGGAACAATAACTAGTTCCAGTTGGGGAACTTCCATCAATTGAAATTGAAGCAATCGAAGGGAATAGAATATAGAATCTCAGTGCCTTCATCTATGCCATTGGGATATGGAGTCATGCTACCCAAAAATAAAGGTGCCAAAAACAAAATGGTGCCAAAAACAAATGAAAAACATAAAATAAAGAAAGACTATACAAATATACAAATGGACTTATCTGATACTTCAAAGATTGAAGTGCTTCAGATGCTGCCCACTGTGAGGCAGAGAAAATGGTATTCCATCTTGATATTTCAAAAAGAAAATATTTTTAAAATTTAAATGATGAATGGAAAATGGACCTCTCCATAAGGAATCAAATTTTTCATGCATTCCTTTTGGTTCTCTCCTCTTGTCCCACAACAAGACTTGATCTCCAATCTGAAAGTCATAGATCTTTGATTTTTGTTCAAAGATTCTCTTCACCAGACTTTGATGCACAGAAATTTGGTCTACCACCATAGTTATTTGCTCATTAAGTTTAGTCAAGCACATGATCCTCTTGTTGATGGAACTTTCAAAAGTTAAATCTTCCACTGCCTTTGCTAGTTTTTAATGCTGGTAATTCCAGGGTGATTGGTATCTCTGCATTGAGACCATACAAAAGTTGGAATGGAGACATACCTATCACCCTCTTGGGTGTAATTATGTCTGCCCATAAAGCATCAAGAAATGCTTTATGCCAGGTTCTTTGATTGTCATCTACTAGCTTCCTGATAATGGTAACCAGGTTTTTGTTACTTGATTTTGCTTGACCATTTCCTTGTAAATAATAGTCAAAAGAGTGGGAGAGAATAATCCCATAATAGTAACATAAATAAGTAATCTCATGAGAAGAGAAATAGGCTACATTAACTATTACAATCTTGGTTGGGACTCCAAACCTAGAAATGATGTTTTCCTTGAGGAAATTACATACTACTTTTGAAGTAACATGCTTAACTAGAATGGATTCCACCCATTTGGTAAATTAGTTTGTGGTTGTGAGGACATAATCATGTCCATCACTTGAGGATGGATTTACAATGTCAATGAAATCAATCCCCCATTGCTGAAATGGCTCTTCTATCACCACAGGCTTGAGAGGTAATGCAACCAACTTGGGTTTGCCAACAAACTATTAACACAGCTCGCATCTATGCACCCAAGTGTATGAATCATGAAATAGAGTAGGCTAATAGTACCTAGCTCATAAAATCTTATGGGTAGTCATAAGTGCAAAAAAATGTCCTCCATAAGCCAAATTATGGAAGGACTCCAAAATTTTGTTCTGCTATGCTTTATCCATGCAGTGAAGGAATACCCCATCAAGGTTCCTCTTGTATAGACCATTATCCCATAGGATAAAATTGGAAGCTTTCAACTTAACATTCCTATTTTCTTTATGAGATAGGTGAGTAGAACACTCACCATAGGTAAGGAAATGAGCAATATTTGAATACCACTCATTTATAGTGGTGAAAAAAAGAATTATTGGCGTGTCTTCAACTTCTACTTCTTCATGCCCTACTTCTTATGGTATGTTATTAGTAATTAATTAGTAGATACCCCTTCATAGCATGAGCTTCGTTAGTTTGATGACAAGATCAAACTCCTAGATTTTGGTAATCTAATTTCCCCTTTTGGTTCCAAACTCCTATTACGTTAGTATGGATTTGACTATTGTATTAGGAACCAAAGTAATAGTGTGTGAGTTAAAGATGTAAAAATGGAAGTGCTTTACCAAATTTATGACAACATAAGCATGCTTCTCCATGTTTGAATACTTCAGCTCATGAGTTTTGAGAGGACAACTCATAAAGGATATGGGAGATTCCACACCTTCTTTGTTCTGTTGAACCAAGATGGTTGAAAGCGTATGTTCAAAATCATAGCTATACATCATAAAGTCTTTGGTTTAATCAAGACAAACTAGAATTGGGGCATGGGTGATAGCTTCCTTGATATCTTGAAATACTAATTTGTCTTCATCAATCTAGCTAAAAGTGGATTTTCCCTTCATCATATTTATAATGTGGTGATTATTCTCTACGAATTTGGGAATGAACCTTCACAAAAAATTAACCTTTCTAGGTCAATATTTATGCCCTCTCAGGACACAGTGTGACCGAGAAGTCTACTTTTTGTAACTCCAAAATCAATTTCTTAGGATTAAGAGAAAAACCATTCTACCTACATCACTCTAAAACTTTTTGTAGATGATGCACATGATCATGATGATGCTTAGAAAATACTGTTAAGTCATCAAGGTATACCATAATGAACTTACCCATTTCATTTTTGAAAGCAAGATCCATTGCTCTTTAAAAGGTGGTGCCAGCATTGATCAAGCCAAAAGGCATTCTACGATATGTAAAAGTGCCCCAAAGTGTTGTGAAGGTGGTCTTATGTTGGTCTGCTTCACCAAATTCTACTTGATTATATCCTAAAAAGACATCTAACATTGATAACATCTCAGTGCCAGTCACTGTTTGTAGCAGCTAATCCATGATGGGCAGGGGATAGTTGTCCTTTAAAGATGACTAATTCAGATTTCTAAAATCAACACATAGGAAAATCTATCCATTCTTCTTTCTCACAAAGAATATGTTCACAATCTAGGTTGAATGATGGATTGGGAAAATAATCCTTGCATTCATCATTTTTTATATCTTAGACAAAATAGTGCCTGATATCCTGGGGTTATACTGCCTTTGCTTCTGCTTTGAGGCAATGACCCAATCTTGAGAGGAATTTCATGCTTGATTTCTTCAAATCTAAGATATTTTAGATCATCATATGAATATTCTAAAACATTAATGTAATGTTAAAGCAAAGTGATAATTTTGAGTTTTTCATCAGGGGTACAATAATTCCCAATGTTGACCATTTTTGGTTTATCTTCTGTACTCAAATTTATTTGATCAAAATCCTTAGAGGATTTTGAATCCATTTGTTATTCCTTGATAAACATATCATGATTGTTGAAATTTTTCTCAAGAGAAACTAATCCTTTGGGAATTTTATTCCCTTTAAGCTAAAGGAACTCTTCATCATCTTTTGAATTTGTTTCTAGAGCTGATTCCCATGGTGGAGATTCACTACCTTCAAATTGAAGCTTTTCAAAGCTATCTCTTTGTTCTAGAAAAGAAATGATTTGGTTATCACCATTGAATACCTACCAATGGTCAACATTATCAAGTACACTTTGTCAAAATACCAACTTGATAGTGTACTTGTCTTCTTTAAAATCTTAGTGAGGGACCAAGAGAGTTACAGAGATGGTCAATGCATTTACACAACTGTTAAATTCTCTAAGCATGACAAAAATATTGAAAGCATCAATGTTTTCAATGTAGTTCCACACAATATTATGTTAATATCACAATCTTTCATTTTTGGTTTGATACAGGTTCCTCACCTAACAAACCACCAGCTTAGTGTCTCCTTTGGCATGAAGAAGTCTGACACCTTTATCTTGAGAAGCTTTTAATCCGAGCAGTAGTGATTCATATTTAGTAGTGTTTTTTGTGTTTCTGAACTACAACTTATATGCATATGGAAAAATATCTCCTTGAGGAGATATCAAAACAACTCCAGCTCTAGAACTAGTAGAAGAATTGCTGCCATCAAATTCTAGAATCTAGACATCATTAGAATCTAATCTTCTTTCAAATTTTTCTTCATTAGGGAGAGAAGATATTTTATAATCTATAATACACCCTACTAATTCTTCTAATGTCTTATCTAAATTTTTTGGATTGTCACCTATTAAGCTTTCATCTGCTGAAATAGGAACATCCTCAATAGATAAAAAGTAATTGCCCATGCCTGAAGACTCGAATAGAATTTGAGCTTCAGGGGCTGATGTTTGGGTGACAATATACTTTGCCTCCTTCTTAGGGAACAACCATTGCATGATTCCCTTAATAGTAATCTTCACCTTAGATGGGTCCATGCTTAATTCTCCACTAACATCCTTGCAAAAAATTTGCCCAAGAATAATGCCATAGGAGGCTGGGACGTCAACCACCAGGACTGTCATTTTGATTCTTTTATCTGGGAAGGCCACAAATGTAAATTAAGCATCTTTGATTTGTCCCAGAAAAGGCACTTATTTTTTTTCTATGGAGAAACACCTCCCAAAGGTCTTAGTTAGAATGAGACCAAGAGATTCTACCACCTTGGCAGGAATGACATTGTCAAATGTGCCAGAGTCAATAATGCAATTGTTCAACTGATGACCATTTATCAATAGGGGACATAAAATGGTTCTATCTTTCTAAGGGTAGATGGAGGAGTAATCAAAAGATTATTTTAGGTAGGTGTGTTCTTTGAGGGATCACAAGTTGCTTTCAAAAAAAATTGTCCTGTAGGGATGGTTTTATTTTTTATGCATTGAACTAACCTATCCAACTGGTCAGGGTTGGATTACAAGAATTCAAACTTAGACATTTGAATTTTGGTCTTCTTAACATGATCAATTATATCAAATGACTGAAATGAATTTGAAATAGAAGAAGATAGTCCATCAATTTGGATTTTACTGGGTGTAGGACTATTTTATGAATTTGAAGCAGAAGGTGAAGGAACATTTGAGGTACTTATTTTTTTAGTGATCACCGGATCCTTTGATTAGAAAGGCAATGAAGTTCATCAGTTAGCAATTGAAATTTTTGGTTGAGATTCTTCCCTTATTTTTTCTTTATTTGCTTGTTAAGCTAACTGGTTTTGGGACTTGATAAATATAGTGTATGATCCATCAAATGCTTCACCTTTACTTCAGGGTTCATCTTGGTAATATAGAAAACCAATGTTAGAGTCACCAGTTGATTCTTCTTGGTTCTTTGCAAAGAGATAAACATCATCTTCTTGGTTCAACTCAGGTTGGAAGGAAAAATCATGTTTAGTTTCAAGATAACCAACTGTTGAGTTAGCTAGTGTTGCTTCAATGGCAAGATTTCCTGGTGGGGGAGGAAGGCGATTTGGTTGCCCTTGTTTTTTAGCAGCATTGCATTAATATGACTGGTTGTAAAATTTCCTCATTGATATATCTTGATAATAAGGAGGATCAAACATCCCTTGTGCATTTTTATTTTTGAGAGCTAGCAATTCATTTGTTAGATTTTGCACCATAGGATTAGTGGTGCCTGTAGAAGAATATTCAAAAGATGAAGAAGATTTACCTCTGTTAAGATCTCTTCTTATCTTTCCTACCAAGATAAGGTCATCTTCAACCTTAGTCACCAAAATTTGAGCTATAATAAGATCTATTTGGCCAACTCGCCTCAATAGGAAACTCACTTCAAGAAGCTGAGAATTGATTAAGAATCATTTAAGATTCTTAGGCATCAGCTAAGTAATTGTGAGAATCATGTTCCTCAGCTTGTCAAAGTTAGCAATGAAGTCTCTCATGGGTTCATTAGGCTCTTTCTTCATTTTTGTAAGCTAATCTAATAGGGCATGTGCATCTTCTATAAGTTTGAACCTAGCCTCAAATTTGGCTTTCAGAGTGTTCCAGTCAGTTACTATTTGTGCTTGCAGATGATAAAACCAATCTGTAATAGCACCTTGCAATGTTTCCACAAATAGTCTAACTGTAATGTCTTCATATTCCATGCTTATTACACCATAGGCTATGCAAAAGTCTATTATATGTTCATCAAGATGAACCTTCCCATCACCATAGAACTTGGGGAAATTTTTCCTTGAGCTATGGGGTAGCTCATGTAGAGGTGGGGTTAGATTTATGGGACCAAAAGTATTACCCCAGGGGCCTTGGAATACCATGATATGGCTGTTGAAAGGAAGGATAATAAATCTCTATGGGATATGTATGGACAAAGCTCTACTAGCAGAGGAAAGAGCAGATTTGCCATGTATTAGGGACCTGATGTTTGTAGGAGGAAAACTCCTAGTTCGCTAAAGGTGAGTTTGTGGA
This sequence comes from Torreya grandis, assembly GCA_037957365.1. Taxonomy (NCBI): domain Eukaryota; kingdom Viridiplantae; phylum Streptophyta; class Pinopsida; order Cupressales; family Taxaceae; genus Torreya; species Torreya grandis. Next base: position 1,697,860 of record JARHVA010003674.1, on the reverse strand, counting down.
GGGGAAAGATCAAAATTGTTTTGCTGCACAAGCTCAAATATAGGGTTAACAATACCTTGAGATCTCTAGCTTCATGTGTATAATGGATCTACCAGAGTGCTAAACTGGATATGGAAAAGATCTAAAATTGCTTCAATTTGAAGCTTGAGGCTTCAAACTATGCATTTTATCCCCAGTGAAGTCACCAAAAATTGTTGGGTTTTGTCAATAGCTGATTGATGAAAAAATAGGTGCATCAACCACAGCATAAGGAGATTTATATAGCAAAATAGATGTGGTGACCACAGCTAGATTGGGACAAATCTCTCCTCTCAGCAAGTGGAGGTTATCTATAAACTGTAGTATATTATATATATAAGCTAAAAATACATTCAAGGGTGAAATCATACTATCCATATCTCTTTTATTTGAGATGATGTTCATAGAATAGAGGATAATTTTGGTGTAATTACTGAAGGTACTTCTCTTCTTTCAAAAGTGATATTCAGCCAACAACAGGATCCTTCCTGAGTAGTAATAGAAACCACAAGAAACCCACAAAATCACAAGTCTTTTGTTGTCTCTCCTACTAATTAGGACAAAAGAACATAGTAGGATTAAGTGTAGCTCAAAGTCTACACCTAAAACTACAACAAAGTAAAGGTTTACGAAGGATAAAGAGAGCTCAAAGTCTTTCTAATATCCTTTACACAAAACATAGACTGAAGGCAATTATGGCAACACAAAGTCTCCCACAGTCAGCTTTAGAACATCTTTCAACTTACTTCCACTTGTTCTACTTGTTTGATTAAATAGAAAAGATTGTATTTAGGAAATAGACAAAAGAACAATTTCCTAGATGACACAAGCTTATTCCAACACAAAATCTAAAAGGTCGCTTGCTTTCTCATTCATTTAACAAAATATGATTAACAGTCTGAGCTCAAAGTCTCAAGAATGCCTTTCAATTTGGGTAGAGCTTCACTTCTGATAACAGAGAGAACTCTCCATACAAAATGGGAGATTACAATATATAACATTCCAAGAAAGACTTGGGTGCTTCTTTTCATAAAAATAACCCATGCTGAATTGAATGCCTTGACTATTTGTGAAAAGACCATGCTAGAATAGGGCATCAGCCTTGACTTTGGAATTCTAAATTATCTCAAATGTCCCTTCCTCAACATGGGTTGTCTAGTCTTCTTTTAGATACTTACACAGCTGTCCATTCACCTTTAATCAATGAAGAAAAATAGGCCATGTCTTTGAATGTTTATGTTCCCTGATGTCCACTTGGTGGACTATTTTACCTACTGCAAATAACTCTCTTATAAATATTTCTAGATTTCCTATAGTCATTCTCTCTTTCCTTGCCATGTTTTGTCTCTTCTTAGCAATTTGAGCTCTCAGGGCCATCTTCTCACTTTCTGTTGCTCTTGTGGCTCCTTTCTAGACTAGTCACTAAGTTTGTTCTCCGGTCTTTTGAAAACCAATGGTTATTCCATCACCCTAAAATTAAAGTGTGTGGGGATGTCATTGGCTACCTTGAACCTCTTTGAACCTTGAACTCTTTTGGTTCAAAGGTTCAATGGTTCAAAGGTTCAAATTTTTGTGAAGGGTTGCATTCACTTTCTTTTCTTCTTTGGTTGAACCATTTCTTTGAACCTCTTTCTATAAAATTCCACTTCCTTCATTCGCTCGAAGCTTCCATTCAAACTTATGAACTCTTTGAACCCATTGAACCTTTGAACCTTTTGAACCTTTCGGGTTCAAGGTTTAATGGTTCAATGATTCATTCTCTTTCTTTTAAGCCTTTTATTATCTAAGTCCATCAAACTTATTGAACTTGTTGAACCTTTGAACCATTTTGGTTCAAGGTTCAATAGTTCAACGATTCAATCTTATTTAGCTGATTTCTTTGAAGCTTCAAACTCTCTATATTTTCTAAGTCTGTCTAAGTCATTTTAACCTTTGAACTCATTGAAATTTTAAACTCTTTTTGGTTCAAGGTTCAATGGTTCAACAGTTCAATCTTTGCTCTCTGATTCTTTCTTTTCTTTAATTCTTTCAGACTTATTGAACTCATTAAACCTTGAACATTTGGACCAAAATGGTTCAAGGTTCAATGGTTCAATGATTCAATATTAACTCTTTGAAGCCTTCTTTTCTTTAAGTCTGCCGAAGTCATTAAACCTTTGAACTCTTTGAACCTTTGAACCTTGTGGAGGTGGGGTTCAATGGTTCAATGGTTCATTGGTTCATTCCAATTGTTTGAAGCCCATCATTAAGTTTTTTGATTGAACCTCAGTGTTGAACCATCCTCAAAACACTAAGGAAAATCCTTAAGTGTTTTGAACTTCCTTTGAAGAAAGCTTGCCTGTTGAACCTGTGACTTCTTTAGCTGAAAAGGCTTGAATATTTAAAAAACTTAACCGCTAAAAACATTTTTGAGAAATAAAAGAGATAATTTTGGTTTTTAGAACCAAAATGATTGGTATGTTTTCCACAAAAAATAAGTGACATATTTTGGGAACAACAGTATACAAAGTCTTTCTCAAGATCTTTGAAGCTCAGTAGGGAAGTTGAATCAAGGAGGTAAACCTAGTTTTTGGGTTCCCCACTAGATATTCATATTTATAATTGAGGTATTCATTATAAAACATAAATTATAAAGTTACATTAGTTCCAAGGGTAATATTTATGCATTGAAGATTCAACCCAAAGGCAAGCATCTCTATCCTTAATCTCTTTCATTTGTTAACTTAGTAAATAGATATGTTTTTCTTATTGATATAATATTTGTATGTTATTTTCCTTGAATAGTCTCTACTTATACTAATAATTTTGTATAGATATATTAATTACAAGTTTTCCATTACCAACTTAAGTTACATAGTCCACTTATGGTTTGCCATTGCACCACTTACATTTTTTCTAGTCTAGTATTATTCTTATCTTTGATCTAGGTTACCCTAATTCATGAGCTAATTTCAAGTAGTTTCATTATTATATACTTTATGTACCTTTTTTAAAATTTATACACATAATTTTTTAATCTTGGGATCTAATCAAAACCATATTTTGTATCTTAGGCATAGGATTTTTAAACTTATACCCTTGACATTGAGTGTGGATTACACTCCATTAGATCTACAACCACCCCATGAATCTTCTTGTATTTTCCAAGTTTGTGTAATATCTATATCATTTAAATATTTTTTTATAATTATGTATAGATATAAATATTATTGTAACATTAGTCATCCTATCTTGTACATACAAATTATACTATTATAGCACTTCTATAGCTAGATTTTAAATTAGAACCCTGATAGTTGCATGAGTATTAGTTTGAATCCATTATTTTTAAAGGTTTAAAAATGATCTAATTTGAAGTTTAGGATCATTTTTCCCATCATATTTTATGTTAAAATAATCTCAAATTTTCATGGAAATAATATAGGGAGCTAGATGTTTGTTTTGAATATTTTTAATGATGTTGTTATCAATAGGAAGTTGAGGAAGAAAATTATTGTTAACATGTGCAAGACGAGGAGGTGGAGAATATTTATTGAGTTGGTTCTAAAAAAATTAGGTTATATTACCCATTTTCATAATGTTTTTTTCTTTTTGACATTTCATAAGATTCATTTGGTATAGCACCTTAACAAAGATTCCTGCACTATTAACATTAGGATTTTCAATAGGATTATTGGTAGCATTGTTTATAAGAGGATATTTTTTAGCATATATATTAATGGTTTTTGTATTAAAATTAGGGATATAGTTGGAAGCACAAGATAATAATTTAAAATTGTTAAAGTTATTAAGGCTTCCATATTTATTCAAATTAAATACAACTTTTGAGTCAAGGTATTTCATATGTTATTTGATATTTTTGCTATCAAATATATTGAAACCATGTGACACTAGATAATTATAGAATAAGATTGAGGAAAATTGTATAATGAGGACTTAAATTCAATGGTTATCATGGTAAGATAAAGTATTTGACCACATAAAATTTAAATGGGTTGAGACTTTATACAAAGTCACTAAGAAGAGACACCATTGAAAATGATGGAAAAGCTAAGAAGCTTGGAAAATAAAAGAAAATGTGAAATTAAACCAAAATGATGGTGGATTAAGAGTCATGTTGGTTTAAAAATAATATATTCAAGGTTATTATGTTCAAAAATATAAATATACTATAATATATGAAAAGTAAGAAAACCACACTAGATCCAACATGCATACAAATGGTCATGCCACAAAGCAGGATTAAGGCTTTAACCAATACATATTTATAAAATGAGGATCAATAATATAATTATGAATCTTATTAAATTAAATAATGAAAAAATATAACCTATATCTGAGATGTAAAATAAGTAAACTAAATATAAATAAGTGTCTATAAGCATTAAATAAGAGGTAACTAAATTACTAGTTATAACCAAAAGGAACTAAGGATATACTAGCATGAAAAGACAACATAAGTTATGTTAATAATGGGTAATATAGAAAACCATACTACTATATTATATGCATATAAACTAATTAAAATAAATATTTTAGAGATATGGATACTTACCATAGGTTTACTTATCAATGCATCAATCTCCTTCTTGGATCAAGTGGCACTTGATGAGAATGTTGTAGGTGGTAGATAAAAAGGTAAGGATGAATAAATAAGTATCCTTATTTTGGTAGGTGTACTTCTCTAGTTCAAATTCCTTCTCAATAACTCAAAATACCTTGTATAAACATATACTTTGGCAGGTATAAGATCCTACTCTTAAATTCCCATTTTATAACTAAAATTAGTTTTTTCATGTGCAAGTAGAGTATAATGGTTTTTGATTTTATAAAAATGAAATATGGGATCCCACACACACACACATGCAGATTAGAATGGTGTTTGATTTTATAAAAATGAAATATGGGAGCGTATGTGTGTGTGTGATGTGTGTTCAAAAGTGACATCAATCATGTTGATAAACTTAATATTTATTGATATAGTATACTGATCAGAATGAAAAATATAGTACTACATTAGTCATGCCAATTTTGTACAAAAGCATAACTAATTATATCATTAAGGGCTGATATGGTTGTAAAGGGACATATGTATGAGTATATATTAAATTCTCCATGGTTGATTTAATTGTAAACATAAGGGCAAAAACATAATTAACTTGATCCAAATCAAGTTATTCGAGAAGAAGCATAAAACTAGGCATAATAGGCAAAATCAAGGGAAAAGAGTACTAGATGAGGCTAGAATAATGGGATAAAAATATAATGATTAAAAATAGGTAGATTTGGAAATTTTAAAACAAATATTTATCATAGGTTACCATGAGCTTCACCAAGATCAATTTTTTTATGATGAAATTTGTACTATAAACCAATCTACCCATTTGCCTATAACAAAGGTCAAAATGAAATTGTACTAGTCTAATCATGGGGACCTATTTATTGAAAATTATTAATTAGTATTGAAAAAATTTATTTTAATTATCGAGTGTTTAATTTTAAAATTTACCAAACAAACATAATAAAAATGGGGAACTAAATAATTTATTCAAATTCAATCAAATTTAGGTTTAGACTATGCACTAATAATTAAATTCATACATTACTTATTTAAATCACTATATAAAATAATTTTAAGTATTTTTAGCATCACATCTAACTACTTCTCATGTATTTCTCAATTCTCTTTTCAAATCATACATTTAATATTAATATTATTTACTTAAAAAAGTGTAGATTTTAATATTAATATTATTTACTTATTCAATTTATCATCATGAAAGGTTTATTACTAGTTCCTTTGTTTTTTTTAATGAGAATAAATAATTATTCAAAAACATTTTCTAGAATCCAATCATACATAAAAACTAGAGCAAGTCATTTCAATGTTTCAAAATAATGTTATCCACGTAACAAATAAATTCATAGTTTTTCCATGTAAAATGTTTATGGAATTTGATTTAAAAATAAATAATTCATTGTATATTTTTAAATATTATAACTAAATACATATTGTTTATTTATTTTGTGAGTTTAAATTCAACATTGTATAAATTTTTACTATGTAAGATAAGTTAGCTTCCAACTTCTATTAGTCTAATAATTTAATTCCAAAGTAATTTTCTATATATAATCAATATCGCATTCATTACTAAATATATCTCATAACATGTAAAATAATATTTATAATACAAGATTTATTATTTTTAGATTAAAATTTAATATTCAATAAGATTAGTCATCTTTCTAAAATAGTCACATGTGAATAAGTCTTCATAAGTAAAATCCACCATAATTTTATATATCATCATTGTTTCTAAAAAAATATAGAAAAAAAATAAGGATAAAATAATTGGAGTTATTCTCATCCAAACAAATAAACTTTAAGATCCCTCACATACCTCTCATCTAATGAGAGTGTCCTTACCCTTCCACAAAGGTATTATATGCAGAGAATTATAACATAGTGAACCCACCTAGATAGAATAAGTCAACATGTAGATCCATATAGAAATGAAATATAAAATCATATAATATTATTAATGAGTATTATGGTATATGCATATACCCATATAATATGTGAATCCCTAAATGCATTCCATATCTAGTATTAAGGTATATCTTGTAACTACAGTCATTATGTAATTTATTAATGACCCCAAATAAGTTTTTACCTTTACATAAATAGTTTATAATATTAAATATTTATCATGTTATCCAATTATCTCTTGGTCTCCTAATATCCTCTTAATTTTACTCATTTTTAGGTAAAAATTAATGAATTGTGACTTAGCACAAGTGTATGGGGGTGATAACATAGTGAAATGGTGTCCCATGCAACTTATTCATGGAATTTTAACCCATTATTATATAATTATTAGCTAAACAATAAAATATTTATAAATTCAAATTATATTTTATAAGATCACATGATAGTGAAATTAGTTTTGATAGAACCACTCATTTGAAATTGTTATAAGGGTTCATTTTCAGTGTTCAAGGAAAATAACAAAATCCTAAATCTTAATTCACCAAAGGTTATGTATAAGGTGGTAGGTGATTTATTTAATATATTAATTACATAATAAAAAAATCTATTTAATAGTAAAAAATAAAAAGGGTATGAATACAATATACTTTGAACTAACATCAACATTTGATCATCAACTAGGAAAATTTAATGATGAAGAGGTCACACTTTATGATAGATTTAATATTTATATCCTTAATACATGGATAGGAAGAGGATATAATATTAATTATAAAAATTTAGTTCCAAAATTTATAATAACATATCACTTAGACTATTAGCTTTATATGAATACCACTAAGTGATTCTAAAACATAATACTATTTCCAAATTTATGATATTTAACTAAGTTATTATAATTTCCTTTTGATTAAATAATTCAATAGTCTAGACATCCTAGATGAAGTTTCTAAAATTTAAAAGTTTCTCAACATGGTAATGGTTATACTTATTTCATAAGAAAAATGGTAAATAAAATTTAAAATATCTACACATATTACATTGATGTAAACTACACAATATGCTTAACATCTCATCATAAAGTCCATTCAAGTCATTATACTCTTAAAGATGACATTTTTTTTCTCTAGAATGTAATTTAAATTTCATTATAATATTTTATTACATAAAAATTATTAATAACTTATAATTCATCATAGGTATATTATTTTAATACACTATTAAGTATGTCTTCATAAATCAAAGTTTCACTATTAAATAGTTAAGATTTTCATTTTATGCTACGTAACTCAACCATTTAAAAAAAAATACAATATTTACCATCAAAACCAATGCATTTTTATGTACAAATACAAAGATAAAATGCACACACACTCAAAGTGGGGTCCTTAAACAAATTTTTACAAGGTAATCTAAATTATAATTCAAAATATCACCTATGAAACCATCTAACACATAAAATAAAATGTGAGCATAAGATTACAATAAGGGGAGATTAGTATGGTGTTAGTGAGTGAAAGAAAAATCTAAAAAAACACACTAATGTTAACACCTTAAACCTATCTCAAGGGAGGAGCATGATGAAGAATATAAATGAACAAAGCACAACTAAAATGCAATAAACTTACTTTTCTTACCTTCCTTGATGCTCCAAGAGTCTCCTTCAATTGGCTTAATCAGATTTTTCCTAAGAGGTCTTCATCAATTGAGTGTGGCTACCTTCATCTCCTCTTGGTAAAATTATGCATATGCTTCATGAATGAAATCCTACATTATAACATTATTTTGATTTGAGCTCCCAATTCGACAAGGAAGGCCTCCTATTTATAGATTTTATAAAATGATCAAAATGAACCTAAACCATCCATATCAAGATGAATATGTGTGTTTAAGGATCCATTCAATTTTGGAGGCCATGTCCAATAAATTCACTCATAAATATTTGGCATAGAGAGGCATTAATGAGTCATGGGAGGGCATTGATGAGGCATGGGATGGCTTAATCATGATATTTTATGCATTTATGGCCTAGGGATTTCTTCCAAAGAAATGATGTCATTTGATGATGCAATTATTCAATAACAATTTCCAAAAATAAATATTCAATAAGTTATATGAAAAATTAACTTAAGCTCTTGATTTAGATTAATTATCCTTAATCATGATTTATCACTTTTGATGAAAATCTTGGAAATTGGTGCACAAATTAATCAAATTGGTCAAAATGTCCTATTATTAGCTCAAAATTTGAGTGGATTGGAATTAGGATGTGATGTTATATGAATTAGATCCATTATCCTATTTATGATGTTTTCAACACAAAATAACAAATTCACATGTCTCATGCAAGAAATTTGGTAGAAAAGAGCAATCCAAAGCACCCAAGTGTGAAATTATCATATTGACTCAAAATGATCTGATCAAAGTTAGCTTTTTCATAAAATGCATTACCCCATTTAATGATGTTCTAGCTAAAATCAGAACTTGTATATGAAAAATTAAAATCTTTTAATGTGTTTTAGTGTTTTAGGTTAAATTGTGCACATTTGATATAAATTGGTCAATAGCTTGGTTGGAGGTTATTAGTGGACACTTTTAGGTGTTTATATTTTTCCCTTATTTAGAAAGGCATTGCAAGATATAAGCATAGTAACGTCTTCTCAAAGAATGAAAAGGTCTTGTATGCTTAAAAATCCAATGGCAATGGCTGAGCTCTATGATGCCCCCCTCGAGGGAATATTTGGCATAAGTAGGTTGAAAAATGGTCCCTCAAAAGAAAGAATCAAAATGAGGGGACAAAACATATGAAGATAATGGGGTGAGAACACAATGATATTTAAAAAGTAGTCAAAATCACTAAGAATGCAAGTGGGATGGTGTACAATGGTTTTCGTAAAGGTGCTTATAAGTATTGTACCTTGATAGTGGCAACGTGGTATGATAACATAATGATTTTCCCATAGCTATTTATAATCATTGAGAAGATGGAGTTGCACCAGTTAGGATAGACAAATAAGATAACAGCATGCCCCTTCTTGGGTAAAAATAAATTAAATTGATGATAACACAATGTTTTTCCCAAAAGCAATTATAATCATTGAAAAATTCAAGTGGGATGGTGTACAATGATTTTCCCATAGGTATTTATAATCATTGGACCCTGATTATGGTAAACATGATTGATTAGCTAATGATGGAAAATATGATGTGGGTAACTTGATATAGAGGATAATGATGAATTAGAACAACTTGCTAGTAGGGAGATGCTCATTCGACTTAATAAAGGTTCAAATTATTTATTTACGTAAGTAATTTATTTAGGATATGATTGGGATTAGATTAGGATGTCAGTGTTAAGGAGATGTTGATGCCTCCATTACTGAGTAGACTTCTTGAAGCTAATTTTTGTTGTAGCTCTTAACGATAAGTATCATGATAGAATACCATGAGGACTGGGCCAAAATATGCATAAGGACTTACTCATAGAATCCAATACTCAATATAAAATAATTAACCAATGATAAAAACCATGATGATAATGTAAACATATGACTATGGATGGATTCAAGTATAAATGTGCAAGGAATCACCCAATGAATGCACATAGACTGAATCGAAGCAACAGTGTTGAAATCAAATAAATAGGCACACAAATAACAAACAAACAATCAAGCAAAGAAACAAACAAAGAAACAAATAATATTTATTCCTAATTTTAGTTCAAACAACATGACTTAAACCTATACAATGAATATTACCCCTATAAAATAGGTGATAACTTAGCAAACAAACATAACTAGGGGAATAGAAGAAAAGAAAGGGGGTGGCTGAGCTATCTCCATATACAATAGGAAAGTGGATGTTGCCTACATAGTTACATGAATGTAATATCCAACAAAAACATTAGACCAAATGTAGTTCTCCTAGGAAATGGGAAGAAAATGATAACTGATGAAAAAAAACATAATGGATGTGATAGAAGAATAGGAATGTTCTTGAAAAATGGAAAATGTGTGAGATAAAAGGCCAAAAAGGATGGGAAAAACTAAGTGACAAGTTAATTACTTGTGACTTATTAAGGGTTCCCAAAATCCTTAAGGTAAATAAGTGGTCAATGTTTTTGATTTTATAATATTTTTACAAATTTTAGAATTTTCTAGGTATCTCAACTTGATGGAGAATGATTAGATACTAAACATTTCAAGCTCTCAAAATAGAGAGAGCATTATTTAGGTTGTTTACAAATTGGTAAAAGCGTGTCTTAATTTAATCATAAAATAACAAGATCATGGCTTAGGTTACTCATAAAATGGTGAGAACATAGGTTAGGTTGCCCAAAAAATGGTGAGAGTGTGGCTTAGTTACTCATAAAATGGTGAGATCATGGGTTAGGTTACTCTTAAAATGGTGAGAGTGTGGTGGAAAGGGTGATTGAGCTGACCTCAACAAGTATTGAGTGATGCCTATATAGTCCCAGGATGGGACCTCAAATCACTATAGTTCCACCTTATAATGGAGGAATCTAACTAGTGAAGCAACCAATTCACAAAAAATATACATATTTGGTATAAAGGCATAATATGACATAGGAATTTCAAGTTGGTACATCAAGGCATGATAAACATGTATTTCCCCTAGTTTTCCCATAAGTAGTTATAACTAGAATACAATGACATAGGTTAATGATACTAATTTTCCCATAGATGGTTATAATAAGTAACACTATTGGTGAGACACTAAATTTCCCATAGGTGGTTGTAATCAAGCACACTAGGTATAAATAATGAACAAGAATTGAAGGATGCAACTGCCAAAGTGTTATCTTACTACTCTAAAATACTACCTCTATCTAGAATGTGTGAAAAAACTATTGAAACTTGATCTAGTCCTCTTGTTGAAAGTAGTGATGGAACAAAATGGAATGAAACCAAGGTCATAGGGTTGGGTAGGGAGGGAAAAATGAACTCAGTTAATGAGAAGGTCTGGTACAATGGATACGTGATAGGAACAAGTAATAGGTTAGTAGGATGATAGGATGGTAAAATGGTATAGTACAAATAAGAAGATTGATAAAATGGCACAACTTAAAATGGTCTTTATAGACAATATAGAAATTAACTCAAGTATAATACCACTTACGATGGACAATATTCATTAGCTCATCAAGTTAGTTTCCATCTAGTATGGCAAGCCTATATGCTCTTGTTTCATAGTTTGTTGTGATGATGAAAGGACCAACCTAGTTGGGTTTGATTTTGCCTTTATGCTTATTTTTGGTTGTTGTATTCTTTTGGTTTTATTTAAGGACAAGATCACTAAGTTCAAATTATCTGTGTTTCACATGCTGATTATAGTGGCCTCAAAGTTGGGTTTGATAGGATTGGAGATTGTTCACCGCATCCATGCATTTCTCATCAAGTAGCTCTAGTTCTTATAGGTAAGCTACTTGATAGTCATTGTCATCTAAGACATGCTTAAAATAGATATGTAGAGAATGTAACTTGACCTCAATAATAAGAATGGTTTTTATACCATAAATAAGTGAATATGGAGTGGTTACTATGGTTGTATGGTGATTGGTATGGTATGCCTAAAGGGTACAGAATATATGAAGGTGCCAATCATGATTATCATAATTGACAATCTTTTTAAGAATGTTGACAATGGTTTTATTTGATGCTTCTACCTGACCATTACATTAAAGGTAATATGCCATGGAGAAATGTTGTGTGATTATTTAACACATAGATTTTTGACATCCTTATTCTTAAATTATCCTCCATTATCATATATTATGTCAAAAGGGATACCATAGTGGTAAATGAGATGGTTGAAAATGAACTTGGAAATTTTCTTTCTAATTACATAAGTGAGGGGTATAGATTCAACCCACTTAGTGAAATATTTGGTGGTTATAAGGATATGTTTATGGCCATCAGATCAGGTGGGATTGATCTTCCCAATGAGGTTGAGCCCCATGTAGCAAATGGCCATGGTTTCAACATTAGTTTTAGAGTCTTGGCTGAGGTATGAATCAAATTAGCATACCTTTGACACTTGTTGAATATTTTTACATATGTAGTTGTATATACATCCATCATGAGCCAATAATAACTAGTATGTAACAACTTTTTGGAAATAATTTCCCCACTAGTGTGGGCTCCGCATGCTCCACATGAACTTCCCATAATGCTAGTATAGATTCTGTCAAAGTTAAACAATGAAGTAGAGTTCCATCAAAACTATGGTAGTATAGGGTTGATCCAAGTAAGGTATAATGAGTGGTTTCGTGGATAAAGGATTTGGATTATTTTTGGGATAGGTTGGGTGGCATAATGTGGTCATAGAGGTAATTTTAAAGGTCTGAGTACTAGATAGAGCTAGGACCAATAATATCACAAATGATCACGATGGTTGAAGGTTCTTGAGCTGGTGTTAATAAATTCTTGACAAGGAACAAATACTCTTTAGTTATGTATGTTTATCAAATCAAAGATCTAATAGTATCCATAACATATAATGTTTTATTACTTTCCCTTGGTATATACTTAAACTAAATGTTAGTAATATGCTACTTGAGATTATTAACCATGGCCTTATATGGAACCAACTTGTCATATTTGTTCTAAAAATGGTCTGTAACTTGATTGATGATTAACTAAGAATCATCATAAACCTTGAGATGAGATATGTTCCATTGTACCACTCGGTAAAGCCCTGTAACAAGTGCTTCATATTCAACCATGTTATTGGTAAAAAGAAGTTGATCCTAAATGATTAAGGGATTAGATCCCCCTATGGTGTAATAAATAAAAGGCCTACCCTTAATCTATGTGATATGAATGATCTATAAAAATATAGGTTCTAGTGTTACTCCCCAAAAGGTGTGTCAATGATGATCATTATGGATTCATCAAGAAATTGGAATGTCAATTGCTCTGTATCGACAAATGGTGCTTCAACAAGCTAATCTGCAAGAACTTGCCCCTTAATGGATTTTTGGTTGATGTATTTGATGTCAAACTCACTTAGAAGCATGACCCATTCGGCCATGTAGCCTTGTAAATATATTTTAGATAGTAGATACTTAATGGGATCTAATTTTGAAATAACCATGTTCTTATTGTTTAACATGTAATAGCATAATTTTTGAGCTACAAAGACCATGGCTAAACAAGCTTTTTTATAGGCATATAATTATTTTCATACACAACTAGTGTAAAACTTAAATAGTACACACCATGATCCTTTTCATTATCCTTGTGTTGAGCCAAAAGTACCCCCAAGGCATTATTAGTAGCTAATAGATATAACAAGAATGGCTTTCTTGGCATAAGAGGCAATAAAATAGGTGGATTTGATATATAGTCCTTTAGCTACTAAAAATTTGTTTGGGAGTGATCATCTCAATGAAAAGTGAATCCCTTTTTATAATATGCATAAAAGGATGGCATTTATCTATTAATTATGATACAAAGCATCAGATAGACTGGATTTTGCCCTACAAACTACAAAACTACTTCAAATTAGTCAGTGGTTTCATTTCTATTATGGATTAGACTTTGGTTGGATTGACTTCAATGCATCGATAAGACACAATGAAGCCTAAAAATTTACCTAAAGTAATACTAAAAATACACTTTTTAAGATTAATTATGACTTTGTACTCATGTAATCTTTCAAATATTTAGTATATCACTACTAGATGATCAGTGCTAGTCTTTGATTTACCAAGAATGTCATCGACATAGTATTTAATAATGGCATGCATCATATCATAAAATATTATGGTCATGGCTCTTTAATAGGTGGCCCCTACATTCTTAAGACCAAACAACATTACCTGATAATAGAATGTTCCCCATAGAGTGGTGAATGATATCTTATGTTGGTCTTCTAGTGAGATTTTGATCTGGATATACCTTGAAAAGTAATATATTAATGAAATCATTTCATAACCCACTATGGAGTCAATGATCATGTCAATGTTTGGCAATGAAAATTCATCCTTAGGTCAAGCTTTATTTATATTATGGAAATTAGTATAGATTTTGATCCCTTTTGGCTTTTTGCTAACTAGCACAACATTAGAGATCCACTTTGAATAGTTGATTGACCAAATACATCCTAATTTTAAGAAATTTTCCAACTCTTTCTTCACAAATACAATAATACAAGGATGCATCTTGTATAACTTTTGTTTTACTAGTTTAGCATCAAGATTAAACATAAGGTGGGGTCCAAACCTGGCATGTTAGAATATGCCCATGCAAATATATCAACAAATTCCCTCAAAAAGGCTATAATGACTTCATGTTCATTTTTAATAAGGGATGTTCCTAGCTTGATCCATTTTGAGTCATTTGGGGACTTGATGTTAACCTCTATTGTATCCTTGACTATAAAGATCAAACTATCTTCAAGGATAGTATGTAAATATTTGAATTGATTGGAAACATTAGAGTCCTTTATTAGGAGTAGCTCTTTGAGTTCTTCTAAGTGTGATGAATCAGAGTCCTAAATGGGAGGTTTGGCCATGTAATAAATTTTTTTGGAAATTCTTCAAGGATTTGATCAAGATCTTGTTGTTCTTTAAAACTGAACTCAGAATCACAAACAATTTTTTCATTAGTGGTCTCTTGAGTTATGTTTGAAGAAGGTTGAACACCCCCATCTAAAGGTGCCTAAAATAAGTTTTCACAACTAGACTGGCCTTTTTATTTACTTTTTCCTTGATCAAAAAACACCTCAAAGAGGTTTTCACTTTGGGACCTCAATGTTTTAATTAATTTATTTTTGTTAAGGGTGTTCACCCTCTCTCCAAAATAATCTTCAAGATCCAACTTGATTGAGAACCCTAATTTATGGTCCCCCAATGGAACATTATCTCTAAGGCTAAGAAAAACATAAGAAGCCTCACTATTTTATAACTCATCAGTTATCACATTTGATTCTTGTTAGTCTAAGTCTATCAATTGGGGATGATATAATGGTAGTGGGTTATGATGAATAATTGGCCTAAGAGTATAAATGGAATGAAGGTTAAATAGGTTGGTCTTAGCTAGGTCATCAAAAAGACTATGATCAGACTCTACTTCATTGTTAGCATCCTCCTCACTAGTCGATGGTGATGGAACATGATTAAGGTACATGGGGTCACTCCTAGGTAGTTTAAATCTTAGTTCATAGGGCCCTTTGTATTTGGTCATGGAAATTGGCTCAAGCACTCTTTGTTAGTTTGGTTTAAGGCCTCTTCCTTCATAGTTTTGATTCTTCATGATCCTATTGGGAATAGGATACTTTGCATTTTCATAGCAATTGACCTACTTGTCATTGTATAACCGTGATTCATATCCCTCAAAAAGGTCCTATTCTAGGCCAGATGTTGGTATAAAATGACTGGTCTTGGACTATATTCTTTACCTTTACCCATTTTTCATTCTTGATGAAGTGGCTTAGCTTTGGGTCTTCCAAAGGACTTTGGGTTTTGTGGAAGATTTGTGATATGAAAGGTATCATGGGTTAAATACTCTCTTAGGCTATTAGGTAAGATGGTATAATTATTGGATATCTCAAGAGGTGGCATGTGGGAAAGAGAATCAAGAGTATTAGGATCAATGTAATTGCCCTCTAGTGAATCAAGGAGTATTACCTTTCCCTTATCTTTCTTGGCCATTGGATTCATGTTGAAATAATAGTTATAACTCTTGAACTTGGCCTCTAGGTGTTTTTAGTGCTCATATGGATGAAAATCTTCTGATATACAAACTTCCATCCCTAAATGGGAGAAATTGATACATTGGTGTTATATTGATGGGACTACACAAATTTCATATAACCAAGGTCTACCCAAAATCATATTGTATGAAAAATCAAGATCTAGCATGTGGAAAATTGTATCATGGGTTAAAGGCCAAAGAATAATTGGTAAATATATGGTGCCTTATGATTCTCATTCCTCATTATCATAGGATTTGATGGTTATGGTATCTACTTAAATATCTATCATTGTGTACTTGAGAAGCTTGATGAGTTTAATAGACACTATGTTTAGACTAGATCCAATATCTGTAAGGACATGTTTCACTTTGTGTCACTTTATGAAAACCTCCATATATAAGGGATTATTATGTAACAGGCCAAGGGATGATATATCACTTTGTTTTTAAGTGAATTGTTGGGCTAGAGTTAGGTGTCCAACCAAAGCTTGGAATTTATCAAGGGATATGTCACTAAAAACCATGTATTGGTTAAAGAACTTATTAACAATATCCTTGTGGATTGCTGATGTACACAACAAATCTAAAATAGATATTTGCACATTCATCTTTTTCAATTGTTCCATAATGTCAAACTTCTTCTCTTGGTCAGTGTAAAATGGCTTATTTTGAGGTAAAATAGTCAATTGAATGATGGGCAAAGTGGAAAATGGTTGTGGGCCTAGGATGGTAATGTTTGACCTCTAAGTTGTGATTACACAATCAAGATTAAACATAAGACCATGATTGCTAACAAATTTTGGTGATGATGGGGGACTATATAGGATAAGTCTCGATTGATGGTGTACTTGTGCATGGTCATGAGGCTATGATGAGTTATTGGTATAGGGTCTAAAATTAGTAATCCTTTCTTATTGGTATGCCTATATACAGTCCCAAGTCAAGGAAGGATTATCATTGTGAGTTGATGGATTGACATTGTTTAGTAAATGTCTTGATTGATTGGTATTTGGTCTTAGATTGATGGAAATAGTGTTAATGTGATCTCCTACAGTATGACCTACAACTCTATTGTACTCATGTAAAATTTCATGGTAGCTCTATTGGTTATTTCCATTTTGACTTTGGTTCTTTCCATCATTCAAATGTTATTAGTTATACTATTGGTGATTCTATTGATTCAACTTTGGTTGTTGAAATTGTTGTTATTGGTGTTGCACTAGTTGTTTTTGCTATTTTTACTATTATGGTTGGTTATTATGTTAGGTAAAGGGGTTTTAATAGATTCCTAGGGTTTTATTGGAAGTAGAAGCACCACCATCTAATATTATCTCCCTATTCTCCAACATATTTAGAATTAAATGTTTAATTTACACACAACAACATAAATTATGTTTGTTAACCTGATGATATTCATAGAATTCATTTTGGTGGTATTAATTAGGTTAAGGGATGCCTTGAAGATAATGTTTTGATATAGGCTAGCTAATTAGATTAGTGATGTTGAGTTTGCAAACACATATTTAATAAGATCTCTAAGGTCTCTAAAAATTCAATGAGTAGTCACTATTCTCCTTGGAGGAAGATCTTGTAATGGAAAAGGTTTCTTCATTTATTATGTAGGCTTAGGTTGTTACATTTATTACATTTGGTGAAAAGGTTGTGGATTAGGATTAATTTGAATATGTTGTGTGGGATGAGCAGATGGTGTATGCACCATTTTAACATGTCTTTAATCTATTACTTTATTTCCAAAAACATTTTTATTGTGGTTGAATTGCCTTGGTCTATCATTGTTATTGGCCTGTGTTGGTTGTGATGCTTGTGCTTAGAATTGATGTTGGTTTTGTCCATTTCTTTGATTGGTACCTTGATTATAATTTGATGAAGTAAGCTTTATGTTCCCTCTATTAATAAGGGCTTACTCAATCAATAAACCTTTATTAATGATCTCCTTAAATGCATGCACACACTATAGTTCTAGATGATAGGATATCTCACTTCAAAAAAAATTAGTAAACACAATGGCTATTTATTTATCTAATAAACTATGGGTGAATCATCTTGAAAGGGCTATCCATCACTATAAGTAACTTTAAAACCTCTCATCATCTTTTTTCTTGGCTTACATCAAGTTGATCAATGAAATCTCATGTTCAATATTGTTTACGAAGTGCTGCACAAATTTGTCTAAAAGATCATCAAAATTTGATATTGGATTCTTAGGTAACTTTAAGAATCACTACAAGGCTTGTCTTGCTAAACTCCTTGGGAACAATAGAAAAAGGTATATGTTGATATATGCTACTAGTTGGCATGCAACAAATAATTCATTCAAATGAGCCTTGGGGTCACCTTTCCCCTTATATTTGTCAAATTTTAGTGGTTCATATCCTGGAGGAAATGGTATCTACAAGTACTCCATATTAAATGGATAAGAACACACATCATCTAGCTTAAAATTTTTTGTCTGATTCTTAACTTGGATGGTAGCAATTACATCCTTCATTTATTGGAGTCTTGGGCTAGGAAACTAAAGGGAATATTGGCTTGAGGTTGAATATTAGCTTGGGTAGATGGTTGGGTGGTCACAAGTAGAGCACTTTAACTAGGTATAATGGAGTTATTTTTTAGACTATGTTGGTTTGGTTGGGGAATAGACCCGGAATACACATGCATGGATTAGGGTTTAATTATTGGGATTACACATACTATAGTGTGATATTTTGGTTTGGGTTAGGTAAGTAGGTCTAATTTTGGGGATTTTGAGGCTGGGATGGAGGGATATGGTTATAATGTGCCTAATTGATTTGAATATGGACTTGATACCAACTAATCAAACCTTGTTATTGAGGGGGTACTTGTGAACTAAGACCTTGTCATCAAACCAGTCGTACATTCTATATAAAAGGCAAAGGTTTCCTAATTGGTACTTGAGGAACATTGGAACCTTTAGGTTGTGAAAATTTATGTTGGGAAGTTGATTTTTGTTGAATATTCAACATTTGTCATTGACCAATATTCATACACTATTTATTATACATCATTTTTTTTTTGAATTGGTATATTGGTTTGTAAGGAAAGAGGTATGTTCACTACTACTTGATGAGGTGAAACATTGGTTTCCCCTTGTTGAGGTGGTAAGATGTTCTACCTTTGCTACATTTGTATGTTTTATTGTGCCTACTATTATGTATTATTACTCATTTCTTGTTGAGTAATATTCATCACATTTTGGTGTGGAGGCATGGTATTGGTCACTAGTTGACTACCTAATCATGTTGGTTGATCACTTGAAGAAGTAGTTGGGTAAGGATTAGTGGTATTAGTTGGTTGAGGTTGGGACATAAAAACTCCTACTCCATAATTTGGAAAACCAATCATGGTGTTAACTAAATTTACCATCATTTATGTAATAGTTTTTGGGGTATTTACACCACTTTGGTTTAGATTAGATGTTACTTGTGCATTTCCCACTACATTTTTCTCAATATTTTTCATAGAAGTAGAAGACACTTCTTTTATGGTTAACATATAAAAAAATTATCAACCTAAGTGTTTTGCATGAAGAGGTCTAAACCCTAATTATCTTAACCAGTCAATTATATTAATTCTCTTATTAAATGAACTAAATCTATGAGAGGCCTATTTGACATGGTCATCTGGTTAAAATTACATGTTAGGTTCAAGTATATTTGGTATGTTTTCTGCATTTATACAAAGTGATCATCCATGAGGTCCTTGCCTTTGACAAGCATACTAGGTCTTGATGTGTCAATTGAACTAGAATTAGAAGAAACTTTTTGAATATAAATTATGTTATGAGGCATTCTTACTAGACTTGAAAAATTTTCATGGGGGAACTCCACCAAAAACATAGCCCCTACTTCTATAGCTCTAACCAAAATTTCATCCTTGTTTTCCAATAAATGATGCTCAAAGAGATAAGTATCATAACTAGATGGTGTAGTAACATAGTACAATTATTGAGAAACTAGTTCTTTACCTATTGGTATCTAATCTAGATATTGCTCTATTTTTCTTGGTCCTGATATGAGTATGGAGGTGTGTTTACCAAAAATGATCCAATAGGTATTGGTTTTGTGTCCCTTCTTGAGTTTTATAATATGGATAAGAATATGTCTCATAAGCAACATTCTCTGCATATGGGTCTTAACCATCTCTTCTCTGTGACCACATTACTAAATCTCATATTATGCATGAGGCCACTATGAGTGTAGGAATACAGTTAGTATCCATAGTAAATGTTTCAGGACAAAATGGAATAGAGTTCAACAAACTCTAAAAAAGCAATGTCCAAAAAGAGGTTCAAACTTGGTCTAACTTGGTCAAAAGTATGGATATATATATCTAAAAATATTAATGTAATTACTTGTGATAAAACAAGCTAACATCAAGTGTCTATGATTACACATCTCACACAAAAAGGTCAAGTAAAAGACCATAAATCAAAATGCCAAATTCTAGGTCAAAGTGTTTCAAATGAGTCTAATCTAGGAAAAACAAAAGTTGCTAATACTTTTGGCCAAATGTGGCATCCAAATATAGGATCAAAAAAATGTACGTGTTAGGATTTTTGACCAAATAGTGCCAAAATCTAGAATTTAAAAGATGAGATATTTAATCTAACAAGTTTGAAACACTTCTAACAAAAACTAGGCATTTAACTCTTGAACATAAACCTGATCAATAAGTATGAGGTATGAAATAAAAAGAACTTGGAGATAGATTATTTTCTCTCAAATAATGGCACAAACTAGATTGCTTTGACTAATGAGTTAGACAAAGGTGAACAATGTAACCATGCTAGACAAAGGTTCACAAAGAAACTCAAAATGGTTGGAACTTTAGAACGACTTGGACTCTATGCAAATAGGCCTATGAAACAAGTTTTCAAAATGATTTTAGTGTAATAATGATAAAATTCTCAAAAGGTGTGATAACTACTTGTTTCAAGACTCTAAGGAAAAAATGGTTTTAACATGATCAAGGTAGCGTAACACTACTCTCCTCAAATCAAATGATACACAGACATCAAGCTAGATAAATATTTAATGCAAAAACATATTATCAAATGACTCAAGACAAATGGAAAAATACAATGGGTGGTATAAAATGTAGCCTAAGACTCAAAGTGTTAGGAATATTCAAGATGACTTGAGTCTTACAAAATGATGATAATGATATTGAATCCAATAAATGGCCCTCAATTGAAATTGGGAATTAAACTCAAGTTAAAACAAGTCAAGTGCAAAGTGGCAAACCCAATTTAACACATCAACCTTTAAAACTTGGAAGAGTCCAATTTCAAATTTAAACTATCAATGAGGGACTTGAAAAAAATGTGTAAAATGGTCTAGACTCAAATGGGCAACATAACTATGCCAAATTGGAAGATATGACATAAAGTTTATGATAACAATTTTAAACAAGGAAAAAGATGATTTTTACTTGGGTAGCATAATGCCTCCTTGTTCAAGAAAAAGGTGGAAAAAGTGTTTAGTTATGTAACCCTTGCTAACAAATAGTTTTGATTCTAAACAAGACCAAGTAATCTAAGACAAAGACAAATTAAATAAATAGTCATCTTAAGCCCTAAATTAACAAGGTGTGGAAAAGTGGGCTTAACTAACTAAAAAGTTTTCAAACATCTAGATGGATCCCATGCACAAAAATTTCATGTCAAAATGCAAGAGAAAAAACATGCCAATTGGGTCCACAACACTTGGATTTTTATAAAAAGGTCTTGGCCTTTTTACAACCACTACATATATCACTCTCTCAATGTAGTGTAATGTCCAATGTTCTCAAATGTCTTAGGCTTATCCCTAATTATAGGAGATGATTTAACCACTCAAACCTTCATCCTAGTGGGGTGATCCCAATTTATATACTCCCTCATAGAGAGGAGTTGAAGATGATGCTAAGAGATGAAACCCTAGGTCAAAGCTTCCCTAAAGAACTGATGGGAGGTAATGAAGATCCCCTCACAAGCCAAGATTTAATGAAAGTAAAAATCTAATAAAAATAGATTTAAGGTTGTTTATAGATCATCCAAGCCATGCGGGTCTTGGGGAGAGCCTTCACAAATTCTCTTTTACATATTTAAATTGAGGCACTTTGTAATGAAGTTGGCACTTTTGATCTCACAAGTTCCCTATAGGGGAAGGGGGAGAGCATACACGCACTAATCCCTATTTTCTCAATCAAAATTAACTAAAGAAATAATGAGAAACAACTTGAAAAAACTTGAAGTGTGTTCAATTTTAATTCATTAAATGAAATGTGTGGTAATGTTCTTTAACCCCTTGGCTTTAAGATGTAAAAACTTGTAAATAACAACTATGAAACATTCAATCAAACATCTAAGCATTTCCTTAAGCACCAAAATGAATATTCCCAGTCCTTTTTAAGCACTTAAAAAGAGGTTAAAAAGTCTAGCTTAAGATTATTTAGATCTCTTTTTCAATTTGGCCCTAAAAGGAAAAGTCAGAGTTTTTCTTAACCTCAAAACACTTGTCCAAATGTAAAAAACAACTTTGTAAAATGAGCTCTTGGGTTTCCCACAGTTCAATCCTACTACTCTATAATGTAATCTTGCTACTGTACAAAACCATAACTCAGATAGGCAATATCACTAGTCAGGTTAGTTTAACATAAATCACAATATCTATACTTGAATAACAATCTCATTAATCACACTGACAATCCCATAACTCAGGTTGACAATTCCTGCTACTTGGGTTGACAATCCTACAACTTGAGCTAACAATTCATTTTTAAAATATGTGATTTGGTTGTATGTGCAAGAAAGATAAAATTATTGTACCTAAATGGTATATTAAAAAACCACCTAATTAGACTATGTGATCTATTCAAGCATGCAAACAATTGAAAGTGAAAGTGTGAATTAATTACTAGCATATAATTATTAATTCCCAATTTGAAACATAGTATAGTGTTAGTTTAGATGACAAGGTGTACAGACATTATAGAAAAAAGTTGATAGTGTCACTATTGTACTATAGAATAAAGGGTCTTTAATAACTATGTCGACAGGGTCGACCTAGTCTTTCAAATATAAGATAGAATACATAACTAAGTTGACTAGGATGACCTAGTTTGTTGTATGATGGTAGTTTTAAATACTATAAACTATGCAAAATCAAACTATAAGGAAGAACTAAAATGAAAGAGAAAGAGAGAGAGGAACCTTGGTGGTGTTGTAAGATGATGAGGAATGTTAAATTCTTGTTGAAGTGCCTTGAATGTTACTTATAAATTCTACCAATTGTGTTGATTGGGTTGACCTAGTTCTACATTTCCTTGTTTGCTAAAGCCTATTCAGATGACTATATTGACTTGGATGACCTAGTATGTCTCCTAAAAACCTGTAAGAGTACTATACCTAGCTTGTTTGACATAGTATGTTTTATAAAAGAGAATAAGAGTATTTTGTTGACCTATTTTACCCAGTAACCTATATCTGATGAAGACCTACACACACAAAAAATAGAGTCATTTTTATGCAACTATGTGTTAAACCTGTGAATAAAAGTTAAAAACTATACCAACCATGTTGACCTAGTATCAAAAATAAATAAAATGATACAAAAATAAAAAAAATGTTAAAGAAAACATGCAAGGTTTAGATTCATGTTAGGTTCCCTAGGATGTATGCAATTAGAAATACATCATATCTATAAATCAATCCTATTTTGGAGAAGATAGATCCTACTTACACTTCCAATTGGGGATACAATAGATAATATAGAACATGAAAAATATATGGATCCACTAGACCTAATAAGGGGATATCTTACCACAATAATAATACTAAGGAGGGTTTCAAAGCTTCTATCCAATAAAAATCATGTCATAACCCTAATTAAACCCCATGTTTTCATATTTACTATATTAATAACAAGTAAATTAAAGTCTAATCTAGTGCTCACCATATATTATGGCACAATATGGGGTTTAATAAACATGCATAAGAGAATCCTAATTAATATATGTATAGGTAAGAACCTTAATGCATTGAGAAGAAGTGTAATATTATTCAAAATCTAATACTTATGCTACTTCTATCTACTAAATAGAGGAACAAAGTTAGAGATACTTACCTAAAAAATCAACCCATCGAGATTAAATATCTCCCTTGGCTGAAGGGGCTTTTAAATAGGTTATTTTGGTTTGTAAGGATCACTATTAAAGGACAAAGCATCCAAGACTTCTCCACAAGACTAGATTATTCAAGTAGAAACCTTGAGATAAGATTTTTATAGTAGAATGGTGGAAGAACATATTATAAAGAAGCACAAATAAATAATAACTATTGATGTCTCTCTAAGAATGGAAAAATGATATCTTATATATAGGCATATTTAACCCTAAGCCCTTCCAAAAATTTTGACTAACATGGTCGACCCAATCGACCTAGTATCATTATTGATAAAACCTCTCTAGGTTATCGGCTAGGTTGGCCAAGAGCCAACCTAGACCCTAAATAAGTTTTACCAATAAGAGTATAAGGTTAACCTAGTTGACCTAGTCATGTAAACTATCAAAATTGGTATGAAAGATGGTAAAATACTATAGGAGTGTGAAAAAGATGATTAATATCTTAGATTAATGTTTTAGGAGCTGGTTGGATTGGTAATAAGTGGTGATAAAGGACAATAATCCTACAAAGCAAAAATGGTCTTCATAACCCTTTCTCAATGCACCCTTTAAGGTGTACATTAAGAGAGATTGAGATTATATGGGTTCCTATAAGATACAAAGTATCTATAATTGATAAGATATGAAAATATTATGTGTATACAAAAAGTGTTATTTACTTGAGACTTCAACACTCTGATTTTCTCCTTCGTGTCCTCCATTAGCTTATATGTGTTGTAATTAGTGGCTTAGAGTACTGATACTAATTCCTCTTTGGCTCTCTCTTCCCCACTTGTATTTCTCACCTTAGTGAGTGAGAACATGTCATGTCATGTCATGAAGATGACTATGTCACATTCTTGAGTGAATATATATATGGGACTCTCTTCACACTCCCAGACTCCCTATTAAATTTATAGTAGACATATAGGTCTCCATGATAAACCATCTCCTATATTTTTGTATTTAAATATTCAATGGGCCCAATCTATCCTTTCCTAGTTATATTTTCCAAGGTTATGTAAGGTAGAATAGGAGGGGTGGATGAAGTTGAAGTGGAAGGTGAAGGAAAAGATGTTGAAGGTAAGAGTGAGGAATCACAAAAAAATAGATGGAATATGGATATGGAAGTGGAAATAATGATGGATGGGATGAAATGTAGGTGAATGGAGTAAATGAAAATGAGGACCAATGGAACATCTGGGACTTCCATTCTTTTGGGGTCATATAAAATTGAGGGCTAATGGCACCTGAGACTTATGTATTAATGATAAATGATGAAATTGATTGGTTAATGCCAAATATTTAAGGACCTTAGGATATGGATAGAGTGTTCCATGGAGGAGATTTATGTGTTTTTTAATTATGCACATGCTTTTTAGGAGTAATTACCTTCTTATTCTTCTTTAACTTCTTACTTGAGCCAGTTTATGTTGTGGGAATGAAGGTAGAAGACATAAAAGTAGTCATAAATGAAGTGTATGTAGGTTTAATATATATTTTAGAGTTAAATTATGTATTATAATTAGTATTATATGTGAAATATAAATCATTACAATTAATAGGAAACATCATGACTATTGGGATGCTTGGAGAGATCACTATCACAATAGAAATTAAACCTATCAAGGCTACTAAAAACATGGAAACACTAAGAATTTGAGATATATCAAGGGAAAAGATAATATAATGGGTTAGATGAAGATTAAATTAGGTGACATACAATCCCATTTGGGTATATTAAAACCACAATTGGGTTACAAGCTAAACTAGAGGAATTTGGGTGCTCAGGATGTTGACTAAGGTCACAACTGAAGGAGGAAAAATGGAATTAGGAACTTGGGATCGCCCAAGTATGGGTAGGAATAATAATTATAGGTCATCTTGGGATGGGAAAACTTGGGGTAAATACAAATTATTAAGCTAGAGTGTCAAAATTTGGGGTGGATGATCCTAGGGTAGCCACAGATTGGTCTCAAATTGAACTACACTTGGGGCTACTATTGAAATGTAAAGCATGAGATAATAAGGATAGATTAAATATGGAGGTGGCATAGGAATAGTTTATGAAATTTTTTTTGGAGTGGTATATATTGGTACTCTCTAAATTATCTATCTATAAATACCCATTATGATCATTGTATCCTTAGTGGTTGATTGTGTAGGATCTTACTATGAAGGGGTTGGTCTCTCCTCAAGCTCTAGTTGAGTAGGATATTGAGACTTCAGGTGGAGATTGGCCTTGATATTTGTGACCACTTATTTTTATCCAATATTTTTTATGTGGATTTCATCATCAGGGTGGGCCTCATGGTGGTATGTGATGTTGAGCTTTGCCTCATTTTTTCCACATGGACATGCACTATGTTGTTAGGATGTCACTACCTATTATTTGATTTTCAAAAAATATAGGAGTCCTTATGTCAGTCCATATATTTTATTATGGTAATATTATTATACTCATGGTTCCCTATGATCATTGGTAATGATGGATATATATTTTATTATTGGCCAAGTTAGTGGCCAGCCACACCATGAATGAGCTAGTAGATAGTCTCCTTCTCTGTGAGGTGGTATGGGACCATGTATTGTAATAATAGGGAAGACACAAAAATTCCTTATACTTATATTATGGTTTTATATTTATTTTACCAATAATCACCAATGAGATATAATGAATCTTGAATGTTTTTAAGATCCTTAGCATGTGCCTCTCAATAATGACCTGATACATGACTAACATAAGTACTCATATATGTCCCAAACATTACTCTAAAAGTGGTGTATTTATATATTTTATAACACTATAGAAACCATGTATTTGATTTTTTTCCATCAAAAACACTATACACCTAAATTCTAAAGTGGCAAAAATGACACCCATAATGTATGACATCATATAAAAACTACTACCTACGTGAGCCCCATTCACCTCTTTGGTGAGGTTGAATGTGATGAGAATCCTAAATATATAACCTCATACCCATTAAATATGACATTAATAATTGGAACCCAAAAATTTATGACATTTATTATATCTCTCACATCTTACAAGTGGTTCAGTAAGATCATGCCCATGCACATACCTTCTCAAAAGATTTTGATTGTATAAGAATCAAGGTCTTTTTTGTTGACCAAGAAATTTGGATATTCTAAAAAGTCTTTGAGTACATCATATATGTTTTAGGTATTTTTCCAAGCATCCACGAACTCCTTTTCATAGGTCAAGGTGTATTTTGATAGCTTATATTAATACTTAAATACAAGCTAAGAAATGTCTACAATCCTAAACCTAATTTTGCATGACCTTACAATATCTTGATTGCAATTGGAAGAGATTAGTAAATTTTGAAATATTTTAGCACATAGTAATAGCTTTGGTTTTTTCATAGCTTCATGGATCCCTAATGCTCTAATGGTGATGAGCTCATCTACATATCTAGTATCATCAACATTAACTTCATCATCTATGCTCAACTTATAAATATATTAATTCATATTAAGTACTTAGTTTTAATCTTTGAATTAATTTATTCCATGTAATAATGTGGTGACTTTGTACTTTGTATCTAGTCTATTATTTGAACACAAGGATGCCATTTTCAAACTTCATGAGCTTGATGCATAGAACCTTTAGTATAGGGTATTTTCTAGGCTCTGAGGCAAATTAGATGCAAAGGTCCTAGGATGGTTTGAGTGTGAAGACAATTGATAATGGTGAATTTGATCTATTAATACCTTATAAATCTATAAAATAAATTCTATATTAATGGATTTGGTGAGCTCGTATCATGTGAATTGAGCTTTGAGATTATGGTGTGAGTCTAGGTTACCCATTTCTTAATTTGGCATTAATTTAACATATTAAAAAAAAGACCCTAATTAAATTAAATTTATGGATATGAGACTCCTCAATCCATCGGATCATGATCTTCCCCTTGGTTTAATTAATAATTATAGGGAGTGTGGAGATCATGTGACCATATAGCCTCATGGAATTGTGAATTTATCTAGGGTTATCCACATTTCAATTTATTATTAGTGGTATTGATGAGTACTACATCACCTAGAAGTATCAAAGAGCCATACATTTTTACAACATTGAATACTCAATCAACCATATGGAATTTATTTATTGGATTGAGAGTCTTTATCCCTACAATGTTCTATCCATCCCAAGGCATTATTGGACCTTTTTTCACTTGAGTGTATAGAAGAACATGTGGCACGTATTTACTCACTTGGGATATGAATTTGACAACTCTGAGACCTCATGGTTCTTTAACAAGTTTAAAGTCATGCAAAAATTAGGAGAGATTTGGTGACTCCTCATTAAATTCAAGATATTATATATCTAATTCCTCTTATAACTCTAAGACCTCTCAGGGCTTTGATAATTATAATGCTATGGTAGTGTCAAGAGATACTTAGAACCTCCTCATTGTCTTAGGGATTTAATAAATCTAACACATATAAAAATATATATCCATGCAAGTGACATGTGGAACCTCCTCATAAGCTTCAAGATTAGATAGATCTAAATCCTATTGCAACTCTAGGACCTCTCAGGGCTTAGATAAGTTTGACATAGTAAGATCATAATTAAATACTTGGTGACTCCTCATTGGATCCAAGATATGACATCTTTGATGACTATAACAACTCTGGAACCTCTTAGGGATCTAACATGGATAATGACATGGGAGCATCATGAAACACATAGTACCTCATTGGATCCAAGATTTGGAAAATACAATTAGTTACTAATCCAATGAAAGTTCCCCATAAGCAAAGAGATTATTATCTGTAAACCTAAAATACTTTCAAGAGAGTGTGATATAAAACCCTAAGACTATGGCTCTGGTAAAATCCTACACACTAAAATTTATGAATAAAAACATAATTATCTTAGAAAATTATTATGGAAATATTTTGAGAACATAATGAACTAAGTTGTTATTTAAATACATATAGATGTGAGGAGACATCATATGTGATAAATAGTTAATGGAGAGATTATGAGAGACCCTTCTAATCATTATTGAGTAGAAACTAGGATTTTTTATGGTCAATGATCATTCAAGATATAATTGAGGCAATGATTATTTTGAATTTTATTAATACAAAGGTCCCCTTTTTTCTATGAAAAGGGACATGTTGGTAAAAACATTTCCATTCTAGATGAATCTTCTAAAATTTCATCAACAGGATAATGATTGTACTAATTTCACTAGAAATCCTATACATCAAATTTCAAATATCTATGCATATTCCATTAATGTAAATAACACAAGATCTTTAACATCTCATCATAAGGTCCATCCAGGTCATTATCCTATTTAAAACATGGTCTTATTTTTTAATTTTTAAAATGTAATTTAGATTCTATTATGATATTTTATCACTTAAAATTTAATAACTTATAATTCATCATCGATATCTTATTTTGAGGATAGTTTTTAATGCATCAATTAGTATGTGTTTATAAACCAATGTTTGAATGTTAAATAGTTAATATTTCACTTTTATAATAGTTCACTAAATCATTTTAAAACCTTTTACAATATTGGACATAACAACCAATTCAAGGGTAAGTTATACTAAAATGATCACCAACACAATCAAATTGGCATCCTTAAACATGATTTTATAAGGTAAGCCAAATTATTATTCAAAATATCACCTATATAACCATCTATCCCATAAAATCAAGAACCTATGTTGGTACTTTATTCATGATTTTATATTTAATAGTTTTTCCATTTAAAAGCTCCTTAAAATCAAAGCCTAAATTTTCATTTCAATAATTTATGTTGATAAAAATTCATTTCTCATTATTTAATTATAACAACATCATTATTCTAACAAGCCTAGGTATATATGTATATTACATACTTATTGATTAACATTATCTATCAATTTTACTTAGTTTTCTACACAATTTTAATTCCATGTTTCATAATTCCTAAAAATTATTAAAAGGTGTATTATCAAAGGACCATGCAAAATTTCATCATCATGTACCCATGGATTTTGATTTCCTAATTACAAATATGACTTATATTTTTGCACACATATGTTATATATGAGAATGAATCATGAAGAATGAATTTATATATTTTTGAATGTGAGGATGAATGGTTGAGATTAAATAATAGTATGGTTTACCTAATCTAAATCGTTTGGATGGTTTAAATTAAATCACTTGGATTAGGTTTTACATTATTTGATTTGCCTTGGAATTAATTTAATTGATTCTTGTTTTATTTAATTTATTTACTTTTCTGGATGTGTGAAAATTAAATCAATGAGTTAAATGATTGCATCGATTAATGAGTAGGTATGTTTGATTTTTAATGGGAAGTCAACATGGGGTGATGACATGGGTAAGGATAATTAATATTTATTTATTTATATTAATTATGTGTTTATGAAATTAGTTAGAAATTAATTAAATACTTAATGATGATTAATTAGCTAATTATCCATAGAGTGATGAAGTGATATTATATTTAAATTATAGAATAATTAATTGATTAACATGGTGATGTTAGTGAAAGTTGTAGACACCCAATCTATATATATATATATATATATATATATATATATATATATATATATATATATATATATATATATATCCCCTAACATTTTTTGCAGGACCCAAAGACCAAGAAAATATAATTTTAAACACTCTAAAGTTACAAAATTCACATTTTAATTTGGTGTTTTAAACATGTTTTGATTAAGTCATTTTCATCTTTCAAGGTTTTCACACATTGAAAAGGGGCTAAACTTCATGACATATTTCATTTGGTGCTATAAAAATTAACTCTCACTTTAATTAAATACTCATAAGAGTTTTGATTGAGTGTTTGTTGATTGAGTGTTTGTTTGGAAAAACAAGTGTCACGTGTATGCTCTCCCCCTTCCCTTTAGGTAATATGGGTAATAAAAAATGCTCACTCTTTGTATTTATCACTTTTACTCAAAAGCGTGGAAAGAAAGTTTCTAAGTCCCTCCCTAAAATATGAGTGATTTTGGTGACCCCAAAATGACCCTAAATTCCTTGCACATTATTTATTTTCATGAATTTTGGCTTGTATATGGGAGCTCACTTATCCCTCACAAGTTCTTCAGGGGTGCATTGAATTGTGGATTCATCTCCCAACATCGTACCAACCCCACTCCATGGTGGGGTATATAAATTTAGGGTGACCCATTGGGATGCTTGTTTGAGTGGTTAAATAAGCTCTAATAATGGTACTCAACCTTAGACCATAGGGGTAACTTAGATATTGCACTACATTGAGAAATCAATGGATGTAGTGTTTTTGAAAAAGACAAGACCTTTTCATAATAAGTTGGTTAACACATATCTAAATGACATGATTTCCTCTCTAGTGTTAACCACACTTGGGACCATATAGATGCATGAAACCTATAGTTCTAGAAAAACCCACTTGTCATAGACATACAGTTGATGTAAGGTGAGTAGCCCAAAGTTCCATGTCACTATACAAACTCTTGAGAGAAGAGGGGGCCTAAAAACCCTAATTTTCATGTGATTTTACTTTTGGATTAAAATTTTAAAATCCTCTTAAGAGAAAGTATATAGATAGAATTTGACACTATGATGCAACCTTATTATTTTTAGGATTTAAGACATTACACTTAGGTGTTTTTGTCAATTTGTCCTTTTAATTACATGTTCTTGAGTTGTAACAATTTTTTTAATCATACCATGTCAAAATGAGTCTTTTATACATCACTCCTTTGTTTTAAGAGGCATTATGCCATCTATTTGACACCACACCTTGCCTTAGTCATTGTAAAACTTTTATGTGTGTGTCACTTGATTGAAAAGGGTATCATTACACTATCTAATTCATTTCAAATCATGTGTCTTTGAGTCTTGAAACAATTTTTTTGTCATACCTTTAGAATATGATAATGTCATTACATTGCTCAAACTATTTCAAAAACTTGTTGCCTTATGTCCAAAATTAAAATTCCAAACCACATGTGCCTTTTGTATATATGCCTAGTACCATCATGATGTTAACTCTTGTCTAACTTGTTGTCTATTTTAAAAATCTTAGTCTTGTAAATTAAGTTTGAAATTAACCTTGACAAGTTCAAATCTAAACATTGATTGATTTCTACCTATGCCTAGTGTAATTTTGTCCTAGATATCGATCATTTACTTTTGGGTTGTAGGTTAATCTATTTCTCTATTCAAAGACTATTTTTGTGTCAAGATTTGGGAAATTAGTCTATATTCCATATGCCTAGTGTTCCATGTCTTTTTCCAAATGATCAAGTGTGTGTCTAAATCTGAATGCCTAGTTTGTGTCAAAACATTTCAAAAAAATTATATTAAATCTCTTACCTTTTAAACCTCTTTTTGTTTAAAGTATATATTTTGTGCCTTTTTCAAAATACCTAGTAATAATTGTTTTGATCCTAGATTTTTTTCCTTGGTTTCCAAAAGACCTAGCAACTTTTATTTCTTGAGACCTAGTTTAGACTTGTTTGAAACACTTTATACTTAAGTTTGGCATTTTGGTTTTATTTCATCCACTTGACCATTTATTTTAGACATTTGATGTTAGACTATTTTATACCAAGTTTTATAAATAACCTTTTTGGAGATATAACTCCATTCCATCGACTAGGTTAGACAAAGTTTGGACCATTTATCATTTAGACATTGTTTTTTAGAGTTCGTAAAACTCTAGGCCATTTTGTGAAGCATTCATCATTTATTTGGATACATATCATTAAAATAATAGTATATCCATGTAAAATATACATTATAATAATGTGGTTGCATAGGATGACTTTGTTTAAGACCCCTATGACAATGATGTTATTTGTGAGACAAATCCTAATCCTCCTTACACTACTCAATCTAGAGAACAAAACCAAGACCCTCAATCATAATATTTGGTGACATCTTATTTGGGCCAATTAACATACCAATTTTTTCCTTTCAATTCTAATGGTACCCAATCCCCTACCTATACCATTAACCCTCCTTTAGCTCATGATAGCACCCAAACTTCATAACATCCAAGGATCACCATTCCAAGCCCTCATCCTTTGGTTTGTGCAAGAAACCAAGATTCATAATGCCCTACCATTAAAATACCAGGACCTTGTCCTTTAGCTCATGATATAAACAAAGATTCATAATGACCTACCATTAACATTTTAGGACCTTGTTCTTTAGATCATGATATCAACCAAGCTCCACAACACCCTACCATTACTATTATAGGACCTCATCATTTAGCTTATGACAATAACCAAGATTCATAATTCCTTACCATTACCATTTCATGACCTCATCCTTTTGATTGTAATATAAATGAAGCTTCTCAATTCCTTACCATTACAATTCTAGGCCCTTCCAAGTACAGTATCTCATTATCCCAATAAGTTTGTGCAATTATGACTAGATGGGCCAAAGTTACCATCCTATATTGACAACCAATCTTTGTTAAGCCCATCTTAGATGAGCCTATTTATAAATAGGTCATTATCCAACTTTCAATCATTCTTCATTCATTTTTTACCATCCCCCAATTTAGAAAATTGATGCCAATCTTTGAACCATAACAGATCTAATTAGTACCTCTCCAATAGAGCCAATCATTCAAAGACTAAGATGTGTTCAAAAATGGTTTTTTAAAACTACTTATAAACAAAGGCCAAGAGAACCAACCAATACATGATGTTTTTATTGAAACACCTATTTTTGACAAGTCAACCTATGATGAATCACCTTTTGATCCTTTACCCATTATCGAGGAGTCTCACTCTAATGAGCCAGTCTTTGCCAAGTCACTTCTTAATGATTATAACTACCTTTGTGAAAATCATTATCTCAACCATTATCTTATTTTTAAAGAGCCTCTCTTTGATAATCTAGTCTCTATGGAGTTGTATCTTGACCTTTTTTCCCATCGTTGAGGAGTCTCATTATGAAAATCCAGTCTTTGTGAAATCCTTCTTAACTGAGATTATTTTTAAAGAGCCCATTATGACATCATAGGCTATTACTTGTCCAATACCAAACATTAAATAAGACATCATTGTAGTAGCATCTAAAATTAAAGAAGAATCATAATTAAAGTTAGGTTCTATTCTTGAACCAATATTATATTTAACACTAGAAGAAGACTCAACATTGGATTTAGAGTCTTTTGAGTTATACTCAATTTGAGAATCAAAATATGTTCATAGTTGTTACAATATTGGTTATGTATTCCTTGTAGATCAATTTGAATATATTTTTGATCATTCCATGGTTTTGAGGATGATTATTTTAGCATCAACACAAGTTCTCATAGTATATTCTACAAGGATTGTGCTACCTCTTTCCATTCCATTAACACCAACCAACCTAACCATTATATTGACCTTCGACCTCCCACAAGTGTTAAATGTGATCAATAAAATCACACATTATTGAACTGCATCCATGAAGACATATAAATTAAAGAATGTTAGGGGAACTATTGAAGACTTAGTTTTTACCCTAGTTAAAAGCAAAAATGTTCAAGTCCTACTCTCAAACCTAGTTCAACATGGGAATGACCCTAGGCTATGGGTTACCTAATTTTGGGTTAGACCTCTAGGGTTTTTAATGAAGCTAGCTCCTTAGATAGGATAATTTTTACCTCACTTTCTATAACTTAAGCAAGTTGGGATGAAAATAGTAAAAAAATCACATAAAACAATACCTATTCTAACATACAATGATGCACCATGAATTTCTCATATCCAATAATAATATTGAACCCTTAACACACTAATGGACCATGAAAATAACTAATACAATGCTTGTGATTTTTAAGAAACATTATTTCACATAGAGGTTAGTTTGATATATTAAGATTAGAGGATAACAAAGATAAAGTTTGGTTAAAGACACTTATAGACATCATTCCAACTTATCATTGAGATATCAATGCTATGACACACCATATGACCTATGAAGAAGATTGTTAGCATTCAAGTTGAGCTCAAACCTACAAAAGGAAGATTAGACCACTTTACGTATCAAGAAAACATAGCATACTGTGCATAGATTGTAAAAGACCCATATAATGTCTTTCTCATTACTCCAAGAGGTGTAAAATAAAATTTTGGTAGAGTCTAATTATACTAGCCTAAGGGATGAAAATTGAGGCTTAGAAGCTTGAATATATAGAAGAATGAAATGAGAGAGAGGAAGTTTTTTTAGCACTGAAGGGGTTATTATTGAGATCAAATCCACTCTCCCACTTATTTCTATAATGATAATCTTTTCAATTAAAAAGGTAGGATTAAGTCATTTTCAAGTTGAGTGCTAGTGTTGATGTAGTTACAATAACTATATCAATCTATTATGCTCCTATTCTGGTATTAATTTCCCCTTACTAGTTCATTTGTCATGAGAGAATGGAAAAAAGGGTCATAATTACATCATTATATTAGGTAATTAACCTTGATGTGTCTATCTCTATGGCCTTGCTTTGAAACCTAAAACTGGGTCCACCATAGACAAAACTAATTTATATTGGCTTTTTCTATAATCTTAACACTTTTGCTTGTCAAACTTTGGCCTATATTAGGTTTATAAGACCCTTTTTAATCTTTCATGGAATCCTAAAGGTTACCCTTAACCCTGTAGGGTCCATTCTAGTTATTCTTGGATCATCATTGAGCTCGACACCTTTATGTATTAACTTGCCTGAGTTAAAAACCTACATCTTCAACTTTCATTGAAAGTCTTAATCTTTCCTTTGCTTGATTAGCCATTGAAATCTAACTCAGATCATTGAATTTTTAAATTCCATTTTCATTCTTGATCTCAAGTTACATGAATACACATTGATGATTGATCTTAAACTCAATCTAATGTGGTCTTGACAGTTAGCACCTTCACATTTGCACTTAGGATTCACTGACCCTTTGAGTTGATTGCATGCCATCAATCTCCTTGGTATGATTAAATACACTCCATTGATCTTTATGGGACTCACTAACACTATCAAATCATCCTTGCATCATCATATCTATATATATATAACTCAATTCTAACCATTATATCTACTTAAATTTAAAAACAAATAACTATTTATAGAGTCTTAAATTTGGCGTTTGTGTGATTGTCATTTGACATCCTCACAAACATATTTGGCATCCTACAGACTATCAAACTTAAGATATAATGGATTTTTTTATTGGCTTAAATTTTATGTCAACACAAATGTATCCTATTATTTAACCAGCTTTTAATTTTTATTTTTTAAACCGTAATAATCATAGAGGGACCAAATTTGTTGGAGATGTTCTTGAGACCAAAAACATTGTGGCCACTTGATCTGCTAGCCCTGGAAGGTTTATAAGTGTGTTTATAAAATGTTCATTTATGCTCACCTATGTAATTTTTCATGATACCTTGGTGATGGTATCATTAAAAATGGCTAAGTATGGGAAAACACTGTCAAACTTCCTAGGAGCCCAACTTTTCACATGTATATCTTTTGTTGTGATTCATCACATGACATAAAACTTAGTGCTTATCAACTTGGTGAAAATATAAATAGACTCATGTAATAATTTTATCTTAATTCTACCACATGTGTAAGATATAACATCATCAAACTACCCACTCAAATCTATTTAAGCTCCTTTAAAAATTGGCTAAGTATGAAAACTTAGTGAATTTTGTATGAGAGGCCAACTTTAGACCTCAATAACTTTTTTTATGCCCTAAAATTTATCATATATCAACTTAGGACTAATTTTATCACAACCATATAACCAATTCTCCCTAACTCATCCACATGTGACAATGATGATGTCAACAAAATACCTACTCAAAATTTCTACCACTAGACCCAAAATGTCTAGATGAACATAATGAAGAACTAGATGAATACCATGCACTTTCATACTCATTCCAAGCACTATTGACACCATATAGGGTCTCTAAACCTCTATACCTATCCTTATAAATTTATAAATTACACTTTAATTTAAATTAAAGTGTTTCAAAATCCTTATAAGTTTCATGATCCCTTTGGTCCACTCAATCAATGCATAACATTGCTCAGCTTCCTACTCCATTCTTGATCTCTAAGACATGGAATTACATCTAGACAAAATATTTTTATGTGGGCCAAATCTAGAAAACATTTTTTATGACTCATAGGGAAACATGCCTACTTTTCTTGAGAACCCAAACACTTGCATGACTTCTAGACTCATGTAGGGATGACAAATTCAACCTTGACTGCAAACAACTTCTTAGAAAATACAACACCTAAAAAAATAAGAAAGTCAAAAAAAAAATAGAAAACAAAAACTAGAACAAAGAAAGAGCCAAAAAATGTAATAAGGTAGCACTTAGAGGAAATAAATAATAAACTATCCTAATATGTATAACTAAAATTCACATATACTTTCATCTTTGATCAAAAGGAAAGCTGGATGGTCCATTTTGGAACCTTGAGACACATTTATCATATCTTTATGGCCTCTTATTGATAACTAGAGAAATTAGATGTTCATTCCCTCTTGATGAGTTAAATAGGTCTCCACCTTCCATTCTGAGTTGTATGGACTGAAGGTGGGAATCTAAAATCCAATCTTCCTACCCCAAATTCTTTTATTTTACAAGAATACTACCAATTCTTCTTTGTTTATTAGATGTCAATGATTTTATGTATCTCTAATTGGCCTTTTATTATACTTCTTGTGAATAAGTGAGTTTTCAATGTCTACATTATTGATCTCTTATATCTCCTTAGTCATGTTGGCTAATAAGACCTATTTTTATGATTTGTGATCAGGAGCAATGGTTTGAGGTATTAAGCCAACAAACATTTGTTCATTCTTCTCATCTTCACGTACTTGCTCTCCTTATGAGCCAAATTTAGCATCTAATTGGTGTTTTCACTTTGATTTACACCCCTTGATGAGATTGCTATCTCTCCTCATCCAAGTGGCACAATGAAAACATCTCTTTCTATGGGTAAACAATTTGGTGAGATA
The DNA here is from genome assembly GCA_037957365.1 of Torreya grandis. Classification (NCBI taxonomy): domain Eukaryota; kingdom Viridiplantae; phylum Streptophyta; class Pinopsida; order Cupressales; family Taxaceae; genus Torreya; species Torreya grandis. The sequence continues at coordinate 1,659,397 of JARHVA010003674.1, read as the reverse complement.
AACATCTAGAAGGGATAGTTCCCTTGATGCAATCTTTGAAACACTCCCCTATTTATCAACTTGGTATGAAAAGGGTTAATAATGAAAACTAATAAAACTAAAAGGTGATACACCAATATTTAATTTCATCCTATTGATTGAACTTATACTACCTAGAGCTAAAATAAAGCTTCTTTCACACAAAACTCACTACTCAAAATAGATTGCTACATCAATGTTTCATATGCTAGGTTTAAGAGTTATATTAATGTTTAGGAGGGATGATGAATGATACTTTAGAGAATACAATCATATGCCACTTATAAAACACCTATACACTAAAATATAATGATAATAAATATTTTTAACAATTACTCGTGTACACACTTGGTGAATAATCAAGAATAACATGCTAGAAAAGATCATTTTCTACTAGACAAGATCAAAAAGATTGTAAAAAAACTCAATTTTAAAACATGTAATTATACAAATTCACTTTTTTATTTATTAAATAGTCATTAAAATGCAAAATTGGCTAGGGTTTCACCATCAACCAATGGAGTCTCCTTAAAAGAGCCAAAACAATCACTACTTACAGCATTTGAGAGAGGGGTGAGACAAGGGAAGTCCAAAGGTCACTTAGACACCTATAAATTTAATAAAATAGGTTAAATTTGCATTATAAAGAGATGTAAAATGAACCATGAAATTTCAGGAAGTCCAAGTGTCCATACAACTCATGAAACTTATAAAAAGTGGCATGAAACTCCTTGTCTTAGCTCAAAAAACTACATTCATGATTTGGACCTATTTGAACATCCCAAAACTAAATAGGGATAGTTATGATGATTTTATTGAGAGTTAATTATTTTATAGATGCCTCTCCATTCATTGGTTAGAGTCCTACTCATCTAGAAACTCCTAGAACTATGCCATCACTGCATGTAATCTAAAAAACTCCTTTTTCAATCACCCCTCACACTTGGCCTCAAAATTGGCATAATTTTTCCATGAAAATTTGTGGAGGGAGTGGATGACACTTGGAAATACTCTCCATGTCCTTTGAATTGTTAATTACACCTTAAAAATACTCACACTTGAAGTTTTCACCCTTCTCACCATTGTGTTCACTATGTCAGTTTTGTTGGCTGAGATGAGAGCTATTGTTTGAAAACTTATAAGTTTTTCCAAGGAATTAAATGGCCATAAGGAGTTATATTAAGTCTTAATCTTCTCCCAAACTTGACTGTATCTCTTGAAACCTCTTGTACCCTACACAATATAAAAAAAATCAAAAAAACCTATTTTTTATGTTGTCCATATAGGTAAGTGAAAGGACCGAAACTCCCCAAAGCTCTGACACAACATGTCAGATTTAAGAGCACACATGATTACCAATGTATAAGCAAATAAACATGTGGAATAACCAAAAGAACAAATAACTATCAATGAGAAGACACACAAAATATGAGAGGCAATATACAATTATATTCAACTCATTACAAAGGAATTTACAATAAAGAGGTGGCACTCTTTCTTCCACTTCGTGGGCTTACAGTAAACTTCCCTCCAGAGTAATATTCTCTCATAGGTCACAACACACAGCTAACACAAGCTGTTGTTCACCTCATTGCACATCTGTACAATTGAGTACACAACCATACTCCAAGTAGATCTCTCCATGATCTTGCTGATGTATTGCTGTCACCTTGGATCTAGCTACCCTGTTGATCTCCTTTCTGACCCTCGCATCCATACACCCCTGCATATCAAACCTGATCTTACTTATACCTACATGGGGAATCCTACTTGATTCCACCATGGGAAGAACTCTCCAAGCTTCACATAGCTCTTCTCCAAATTCTCTGCTTAACAATACAGCCCATGAGTCTATTATATAAATCTCATGCATACACTGACTAGACTTGCGGCTCAAGACTTCAAACAAGCCTTTAACATGCAAACTCCGTGTTCACTTAACTGACTGTTCATCAACAATAGTTCAGACCGCTACAGGTGACCGACATTGGTCCCTGCCCTCCTGGAGGTGACCGACGCCGGCCAATCTCCTACCGATGCCAGTTTCCCTTTTGCGTCCCCTGACTGACGTCGATGTGGCCTGCTGATGCCAGTGACTGCTTACGCCAAAAACCCTCCTATTTTCCTTAAGGTGTAGCTTTTAGCTCCACACCCTAATAATCTCCCACTTGGAGATAAAGAGTTGCACCTGTACCCAAAACTAGTACTCTGTCCAATCTGCATCCTGGCTTGTATTCCTCTTCAATCTCGCACTTGAAGACAACCCACCACACTCCTTGTGGTGTTAATCTTGTGCCTAATTTTCTTCATTCTCATTGTACCATCTTCTGCCTTGCTATACTCCCACTCAAACAGTAACCCCTGTGAGTAACCTGTAATCAACAAACACTTAACAGATCTGGGACATCTGTTAGTCAAGCTCGCTCTGAGAACGTCCAACCTCGCTCTGATACCAATTGAAAGGACCAAAACTCCCCAAAGCTCTGACACAACATGTCAAATTTAAGAGCACACATGATTACCAATGTATAAGCAACTAAACATGCAAAATAACTAGAAGAACAAATAACTATCAATGAGAAGACACACAGAATATGAGAGGCAATATACAATTATATTCAACTCATTACAAAGGAATTTACAACAAAGAGGTGGCACTCTTTCTTCCACTTCGTGGGCTTACAGTAAACTTCCCTCCAGAGTAATCTTCTCTCATAGGTCACAACACACAGCTAATACAAGCTGTTGTTCACCTCATTACACATCTGTACAATCGAGTACACAACCATACTCCAAGTAGATCTCTCCATGATCCTGCTGATGTATTGTTGTCACCTTGGATCTAGCTACCCCGCTGATCTCCTTTCTGACCCTCGCATCCATACACCCCTGCATATCAAACCTAATCTTACTTATACCTACATGGGGAATCCTACTTGATTCCACCATGGGAAGAACTCTCCAAGCTTCACATAGCTCTTCTCCAAATTCTCCGCTTAACAATACAGCCCATGAGTCTATTATATAGATCTCATGCATACACTGACTAGACTTGCGGCTCAAGACTTCGAACAAGCCTTTAACATGCAAACTCCGCATTCACTTAATTGACTATTCATCAACAGCAGTTCAGACTGCTACAGGTGACCGACGTCAGTCCCTACCCTCCTGGAGGTGACCGATGCCGGCCGATCTCATGCCGATGCCGGTTTCCCTTCTGCGTCCCCTGATCGACGTCGGTGTGGCCTGCCGACGCCGACGACTGCTTACGCCAGAAACCCTCCTATTTGCCTTAAGGTGTAGCTTTTAGCTCCACACCCTAATAGTAAGGTAGCATAAAAATTGATGTGGAGGAGCCATAAATAATCCTCTACAACCTCCAATCACTTTCATGGTCATTTTATCCCAGCTAGATAGCTCTCCAAGATTGTTTTCTCCATCAAATCTCTTCCAAAGGTTTAATATGGTTTTAGGTAGTTTTATCCTTAAGATTTGTTCATAAATTCCTAACATTATAACCACCAAAAAATTACAAAAACAAGATTATAAGGGACCATAATAACCACTTTAAAATCCTTTGGCCTCCATGCATGTCCTTAGAAAACATATGAGCATTTGAAATCACCCTATCGAGCTTGATTCCACCTTTCCTACATGTTTGGACTATCTCTAAGATAAAATTAGCTTTCCCATAGGTTTATATATATACCACAAGCTCAAAAACGTCTAAATCCATATAATTAACATGTTTTAATAACCTAAATATCTTACCAAGAGCTATAAATGAGGTTGGGCCCCTAATTGGCTCTAGGTCCATTCAAGGCCTAATGGGCTTAGCATATACCCCACTAGTTTTGGATATTTATGATGATATTTCATAGTTTTTATAGTTTCTCATGATTTTTAACACTTAATTAAATCTCAAAAATTCACCATAAAACTTTCCAATCACTCATTTTCATTTCTTCCTCTCATTCCCCAACTAGGTCTAATTGTAGCTTGTCTAGTTGGACTATGTGTATGAGTGTTTTGATCATTTTGAGAGGTATGAGATTTAATTATTTATTTATATAATATATTTACCTTTAATACACCTCAAAATATTTTTATTGATGTTCCCAAAGCTTCCTATCAATCCCTTTGCCCATTTTGACTTCATTAACTTGTTTTGCCAAACCCTGATTTTTATTGACTAGCTAACCTCTTAGATAAAATAGTGAGGTATATCCCTATTCCCAAAAGTAAATTTAAGATTTTATGATTTTTATAAGGTACTAATAATACATTTTAATTAATTTTTTATCTTTTTTCACTCATTTAGGCACCTAACCAACTCAAAATGCCCAAAAAAGGCCTCCAAAAAGGATTATTTCTTGCATTTTTTCCTTTCCCCTAAGAATGACCTCTATTTGATAAATCCAATATGATTATGCTCATTTAACATGTTATAAACCCTAAATTAATTTTAAATTGGCTTTAAATTCACCTAAAAACACATTTATTCTTTGGATTACTCATTCTTACCTATTGAGCAACATGGGTTTCCTAGTTCATCTGTATGGACTGTTACTTTTGACCAATAGGAATAGTAGGTAATCATATTGAATGGGGTCATAAAGCTTGTTAAAAAAAATTTAAAATAAATTATTAAAAATTTTCAATTTACTATCAAACCCTCTTCCACCTCTTAAGCATACTCACCTCTTACACCTTCACTAAGACTACATCCTGTTATAGGTGTATACAGGATTTCAAGAGGTTTGTGTAGGCTTGTTTATCATTTCCAAGATTTCATGGATGAAAAAATGGTATTAATTGAGGTTTTAATGAGTTTATTCAATCATTAAAACCCATTAATTTCTCTTTACATGTACCTTAATCTCATAATCTAAGTCCTTCCTACCATGACTATGAACTCTACCTTTTTTACTCCTGTAGGTATGCATAACTTATTTGAGACTTGGTCATGATATATGAGTACTTTTTTGGAATATTTATAGTCATATAGTATCTTATTATACTATAATTCACCTTACAATGTATAAAATACCACTAAAACACCAAGTTTAGTTACCTATCTACTTGTTTTGCTATAGGTAGACATTTTCCCCAAGAAGAGACACCTCTAGTTGTCCATGAAACTTGAAACACCATACTCTAGCATCATAATAATGGTATTCATACCATTTTATCCAACACTAAATCCATGGTACCACTCTAGTCATGAGATAATTCTTTGTTTCTCTTGGGATATAAAGTGTCATCCAAAACTTAGAATCCTATAGAAATTAGTGCAAAGTTTCTATATTTTTAGAGGCATCTTTAAGGCCTTCAACTTCCATCTTCCACTCACTTTATAACCTCCATATTTTCATATATCTTATAAATTATAATGGATACAAGGTTTACCAATTTAGGTTATTAAAAATTCATAGCAACCATGCTATAAGATATCCACAAAACCCCTTGGAACTCTATTTTTACATTTTTTGGAAAACTTCCCTTAACTCAGTCTTTATTCCTTTCAACATGATTCATAACTTATTTTTTCCTTTTTACACTCTATATATGTATTATATGGTAAATTCACATAATATAATCTAATTTAAGGTTCCTTCCATGTTTTAAATCCCCATACAAGAATTCTCAAAGTTCTCTGATACACATGTAGATGGGCATTTGCACATACGCAGGTAGTACACATGGAATTTTGTGTAGTATGTATGAATGGAAAGGTTTATAACACTTATATTCCTTCACTAAGAATTAAAAAACACATTTATCAATCCTAATATATTTAAAAACATGCCAAACTTTCCACCTCTCTACATGATGTCAACAAAAGGATCTTGTAGGTGCATATGGGCTGATATGTAGGAAGGGGTATGGAATGGTGCAATAATATGTTTATTAATGGCCTAAAAACAATTTAAAACCATTTAAAACCTTAAAAATTCATGTTTTTTATTAATTAGGTCTAAATTCAAGGTGAATAACATCTATCCCAATGTGAAAAACTCTTACAAACATCTGGTATCTCATGACTAGTTGGTATGATGAATGTGTTTATAACCACACTTGTCTCTTATTTAACAATAAAATGAAATATATATAGTTACTAATGGTTTTAAAAAACTAATATACCATTATTTCAACTCCATGAACCAACTAAACAATCTCTATATATGTGTGTTTCCACATGAAACTGAGCAAGGAGTTGACTAAGCTGAATGGAAAGATTCAAAATTGTCTAAAGCATGATATGATGAAAAAAAATGGGAAGATATGATCATACAGCCATGAGACATATGTAACACCATCTTCAGATCACTTGAAACCTTTTTAGAAGACCAACATTCTATAACAATGAAGAATTTACTGAAACTTTACAATGGTGACATCTTCCTACCACATGATACAACTTGCCCATCAAAACATCATGAAACATTAAAATAAGAATGGAGAGAATTTTATAAGGTATCCAACATCCTCTATATATGACATCACCAACTAGTTCATATAGACTTGTCCAGAATGGAGCAAAACATATAGGGTATATGAAACAATGAGTAGAAAAACATAATCATCTTGTAAAGGATGGTTCAAAAAGAATATTTGACAAATCCTTGAATATTGTTACGGAAATTAATATATATTATTTTTATATCACCTCCCAAAATAATTTGAGTTTAAACCTCCTCAACTATTCCTACTAAGCATAAACCTGATGGTCACCTATGTATGTCTAGAAAGGCAAAAAAGGAGTAGAATATTTTTGGCTTAGAAATGGAACTTCTAGATCATTTAAATAATTGAGATGAGTGTGAGTAATATTAATACATGTTACATCACCTTCTCCCATGTGTCACCTTCCTCCATGCACCGTAAAAGTGCCAAACTCCCCCTATTCAGTTGATTACCTAATATTTAGTTAGATAACCTACAAGATTCTGATTGAACTAACATTATTGATATTGAAAATGACCTATTTGATGTTTTAAAGGGAAAAAGGACACCTATCCACCTTGGGAACCATGCCACTTGCATTTATGACCCTTAAAATCCCACTAAGTGACTCAACATGACATAGAACTAATTAGACCATGCCTAAAGATAAGAAAGCATTAGATAACATCAAATGAACTATAATATAGCCTATGATAAATTAGTTTAACCCTAAACATATAAAAAACCATGTTTTTAACCTATAGGGGTCTAAATTTGACCTAAAAGTCAAATTTGGTCAACAAAATGGTGATTCATAAGGGTAGTATGCCTGCTATACTAAAGACCAGTAGCCTTATCAATCTATGGGATAGGGAGTCAATGAAATATTCAGTAAAACTATAAATTAATTTCCTAAAATACACATAAAATAACCACAACACATCAAGCAAACATGAAACAAAGCAAGACACCAACAAGACTCACACATGTGCATAAGCACTTAGGGAAAATAAGAAAAACAAAAGCTATATACAAAGAGAGAGGAGAATCTTAATATCAATGCTTAAGATATATCCCATTTAATGGTATATTAATCTCCTCTCCATCCTTCTTTTAAATTTGGAAAGCATTGTGTTTCTTGCATTAAGTGATGACATAAGAGCCACTCCACAAAGCATCAAACTTTGTGTGTTTTCCAGGCTTAGTGTTATCTTCATCCCACTTTAGAATAATTTCCCCCTCTTAAAATATTATTTTCATGGATTTATTATAAAATAATCTCTTTGTTTGATCTTGATGAGCCCTCATGGTTTACATAGCTTGATCTCTTGTTTCTTTAAGCCCCATCAAATCACACAATTTTACCTCCATGCTTTCATTTTCCATCAACTCCAGCTAGTAAGTGAGATCCAAGGCTGGTAATTCAAGTGAAATAGGTTGTCTATCTTATCTCCCATAAACAAGTTTATATGGTGAGTTTTCAATGGCTCTTTTTTAGGTTATTCTATCAACCCAAAAAGCTATCTTTAACTTAGAATGCCAAGTTCTTTAGTTTTCCTCTATTGTCCTCTTTATGATCCTAATTAAATTATTATTTGTGGACTCAGTTAGTCCATTCCCTTGTGGATAATAGTTAGAGTAATTACTAAGATAAATATCATGTTTCAAATCCCACTCACTTGTCTTCATTCCAAGGAAAGCTAATGCATTATCTAAAATTATTATTGAAGGAGCCCCAAACCTTATCACTATGCCTTCATAGAAGTCTAAAACTAAATTTTAATTTTATTCCTTGAGAGATAAATCCTCCACCCATCTTTTAAAGTAATATATAGTATTCAACACCTACTTGTGGCCAACACTAGAATGTGGGTTGATTAGGCCTATGAAATCTAGACGCCATGCATAAAAGGTTGGTCTACTTGTATTGGATAAAGAGGCAAGGCTAAAATATTTTACTTACCATCAAAGAGAGCACGTTTTTTACATTTCCTTACCCAATCATGAGTTTCTTTGAACAAACTAGGCCAAAAATATCCATCTCTCATAATCTTAGCAGCAATGGTTCTTGGAACAAAGTGACCACCAACTAATCCATCATGAAACTCAAGCAATATCTTCTCAACTTGATCTGATTCAACACATATAAATAGTACACCTAATAATTATTTCCTAAACAACACTCCATCAATAAGTATATAATAAATAGATTGTAATATGAAGTACCTTATTTTGGCTCTATCTAGGCCTTGTGGACACTCACCGGTTTGAAGAAAATTGATCATTTATTGTGTTCAAATCTTCATTGATGAAGATGAAATTGTCATAATATCATCATGAAGTGATAAAAAAACATAATTTTAGTCCTTAAAATAAAAATCAAGGTGATCACATAATCCTTTCCCTTTCATTAGCTTGGTTGTCTTGATTTCTACATATTACTCCATCACTTTTGTAATCCAACTAGCCCTTTTTTATTTCAAATATCTACTCAAAAGGAAGTCTTTAACACTAGGATGAGGTAAAAATATATGAATCTTATTGTTATATAACATATTCTTAAACTTATTTAGACTTATAACAACTGAAATTACTTTATTCTCTACATAAGTTTATCTTACTTCATAGCCTTCCAATCCTTGACTAAAGAAGGTAATAGGCTACTCCAATTTTTCTTCATTTGATTGAGTGAGCATGATAGAGATTAATTATTCATTTATAAAGGTATAAAATATTAAATAATTTTATAAATTAGGACTTTCAAGAGTTGGGGCTTGAGTAATATCTTGCTTGATCTCTTCAAAACTCTCCTTCCTTCTCCTTGTCTAAGTGAACGATTCATTTTTCCTTAGCGTGGAGGTTAGAAGCTTGAATAAATTATAAAAATTAGGAATAAACCTCATTAAATTTATTTTTCCAAATAAAAATTTAAAACCTTTCTTGTGTTTGGGTAAAGCCAATGCCAAGATTGCACTCACCCTTTCAAGATCTATGGATAACCCTTTCTTTGAGACTATGTGTCCTAAAAGTTTGCCCTCATGGACAACAAACACACACTTTTTTTGGTTAATAGATATTCCAAACTCTATACATATCTCAAAAATATACCATATATTATTTAAATAGTCCTTTTCATCCTTAGAGAAAACTGTGATATCATCAAGATACACCAACACTATATCATTTATTAGACCTTGAAAATCCATATCCATTACACATTGAAATGTTGCACCAAAATTAGACACACCAAAATTAATTTTATTATAATCATATTTACCCTATTTAATATTAAATTTTGTCTTATATTGATCACTTTCCTTTACCAAAATTTGATTATAACCTGAGTATCCATCAAGGAGTGAGAACCTTTCACTACCTACCACAACTTGTAAAATCTGCTCCATAAAAGGAAGAGGATAATGATCCTTCAAATAAACTCTATTCAAATATCTAAAGTAAACACATAAACTTATTTCCCAATTCTTCTTCCTTACCATGACTAAGTTTTCCAACTAAGATGAATACTTAATAGGAAAAATGATCTTGGACTCAATCAACTTTGTAAGCTCCTTTCTCATGAGAGGCTCAATCTTAGGATTGATTAGCCTTTGTCTTTTCTTCATAGGCTTATCATTATCATGTAGCTCTATGACATGTTGATCTATTTTTTTATCAAATAACTTTAAATCACTATATTCCCATGAAAATACATCAGAAAATTCCTTCAATAACTCAATGAAAGCATATCTTTCTTCTCTAGTATATACCTTCCCTAGAGCAAGTAACTTATCCTTTAATATTTTTACTCTCATATTTTTATTACTTAGTATACATGATTAATTTTTCCTTATTAAACTGATCACCATAATTTAATATACTCTCAAGTTTGACTAATCCTTTAGGGAGCTTGTTTGTTTTCAATTATACAATTTTCCCTCCATATTGTTGTTGTAGTTTGGACTAATTCTTTGAAGAAAACTTAGCCTCCTCTTATAGAAAAAGAGATATTTGTTTCTCATTATAAAAAACTTTCCAATTAGTGACATTATTAGGTATATATTTCCTTACAATCACTTTGAGATGAGGTTGGTTCTTGTCTTCTCTTTTCCCCTTTGGAACATCAAACTGAGCTCTAACTACTGCCAACCTATCAGCATGTTTGTTATCTTCTCTTGGGATAGATTAGATGTTCAAGGCTTTCAAATCATCTACAATATCCCACACTCTATTATTATTGGACTTAATTAAATATTTATTAGTAATATTTTGGCCTCTTACTTGATTCACAACTAATACCCTATCAACATACACTTGTAACTCTTTCACACCTCTTTTCCTATCCCACTCAAGGCCATGAATGAGGGTCTCATATTCTGCCACATTACAAGTATAAGTGAAGTGAAATATGAAATTAGATTAATACCTCTCCTTATATGTAGAAACCAACATTGCTCCACCACATGATCCAACCTTACTTCTTGATCCATTAAAGAAAAACAACCATAAACCATCCATGTTTCACTTAGCTTCATCAAGTTTGGCATGAAAGAGTCCTCATGAATGGAATAAAATTCAAGACTAGATTCATATATGACTTTTTAACGATCATGCTCATAATTCTCAGCTCCCCATTCATCTAGATACAAATCATAAATCCTTCAATAGAAGAAGTTGGAGATTGGTCCATATGAAGCTCTTCCTCATCAAGAATTACATTGAAATTTACAACTTTAGGCATGCATGGATGTAAATGATTATGATGGATAGGCTGTAATTTAATATTCATCTTTTTGCCATACTTTTCCTTAAAAACCATATATGACCAATTGGCTACCAAGTATCCACCTATCTTGGATGTAAACTCTCTTAATAAACAAAGAGAAAAGTATGGAGGTAAATTTGCAATAAACACATCATAAGGGATGGAAAAAGTAGGACAAACATGTAAAATCAAAATAAAATCCTTGACCACTCCCAAGGTCTTTGCTGGTGACCCATCTAATTATAAAACTCCTTTATCTATTAGTTCATACTTAAGGCCTGGTATATCCGCTATTGACTTAGGCATAACTGAAGTGCTATCCCCACTATCTATGATACAATTATGAACTAATAAATCAAAAATGATAAAGGATAGGTAAAATGGAGGAGTATCATTAGTTTTATTCACATTTCCATTAATGGGTTGAGTTCCATTCACTAAAACAGCATTTTTAGTCCTAGCTAATCCAATTTATTTACCTAGTCCAAGCAATTCCTTTTAGAGAATATCCTTTTATCCCAATAATTTCAATGAATCCCATAATGAGATATTCATATGTTATTTATTCATCTGATCCACAACATTGATATAAGGGTTGTTCATCTTATAAGGTTCTTTAGAAGAATTGGACCTTGTGTTGTAGCATGTGAAGATGGTTGTGTAGGAGGTGACCTTAAATTCTAGAATTTTTTATTATCTTTCACTTTAGGAGTTGAGTTAGACCCACAAACCATTGGAGATTATGTAAGAGTTAAAATAGGTCCTTGATTTTCCCCTTGTGTCTCTTCAACATCCCTCTTCTTAGATCTAGTGTTAGAAGATACAATAGCATTCACATTATTTGAGATTCCCACATTGTAAGTGGCAAAAAAAAATCCATCTAAATGATTCAAAAGGGCAGAATAATATTTTTTTGTTCATTATCTACTCCAATTTGAATTTGCACTTCAAAACTAGGAACTTGAGATACTTGACTACCTTATATTGTCTTGGCTTGACTAGGCATTTCATTAGTATATGCAACCTGGCCTTGATCTTGGTCATAGGAAGGATAACATGGTTTTTATTTAACAAAGTTATTTTTAGTAAGAACAAGAGATATAGAATATGATGATGGAATATTTGGATTAAAATTTTGGTAAGGTCTAGCTTGAGTTATTTGATCTTGTCTTTGAGCACTACCTTGAAAAGGATGCCTACTTGTTTGTCCAAACTAATTATAGGGTTGATAAGGTCTATAATTTTTAGCTTGTTGTATTTTTAGAGAAACTAATTCATTGATAAAACTTTAGATCAAACTCTTGATTTTATGGATCTCACTAGTAAGGGCAAGGGAAGACTTTTCTTGACTATTAGGTAAAGGAGCCAAGGTAGGTAATATAACTTGACTAGGAGGCTACAAATCAAGGAACAATGGCATTAGTGGTCTATTAGTAATCATCCCTTCTTAAAGAATAAAATTATCATCATTAATATCTATCTCATAGGTAGTATGAAGTGTATTTCCACCCATGGATTGGACCATCATGGATACATCACTATTTAATGCTTTTAGGTGGTACAAGAAGGCATAATTTGAAGTAGGTCTCACAAGGGCAAGGATCCTATCCCATGTTTTTTGAAATATAGAGTTAAAATCCTACATGAACTCTTGTGGATCCCTCTTAATAGTGTTCAATTACTCAGCTAGTGATAAATGATGACTCTTCTCTTCAAAACTCTTAGATAATAGATCTCCTAGTTCATCCCATGAAGCAATTGAATTATGAGGTAAAGTTCCATACCAATCCAAAGATTTTAATTTGAAATAAAATTACAATAACCTAATGGATACATTCTCTTGAGTGATATTATGGATATTTCATAAGTTTTCTATGTTTCTAATGTGTTCAATGGGAGTAGTAGGACCTTCTCCATTAAAATATGAAACACTCTTAAGAGATGCTCGAGGAATTTAGTCATATTGGGCAAGATTACAAAGGAGATGATCCAATGAAGGATACAAAAGGTTACCTCATAGCCATATTGGAATGTAGACTATGCATATTAAGGGTTGAAATAAGCAAGAAATTGGAATTTTTAAACACCAACTCCCTTGAATAAGGATAGGTATTCACAAATATGAATCTTTTGATAGCATACAAAGGTAATTACACAAACTCAAAGGGTATACCTTTACTAGCATACCTAGTGGTCGTCTTTGGCATAGAAATTGAGGATTTATCAATAACCAAAGAGTTGAAAACTTAGTGGATTTTCTAGGTACTAAATGTAGATGTTCTTTTGACTACAAATATGCCAAAACTAGCACCAATCTTGGAAAATCTTCTAAGACTTAGAGTCCTACTAGGCATACCAAAAACTATTGTCCCTTGGAATTTCACCCATTTAGGAGATGCCTATCTCTCCTCATACAAGTGGCACAATGGAAACATTTTCACTTTCTATGGGTAAATAATTTGGTGAGATGAATCTTTAGAAGGGAGAGTTCCCTTGATGCACTCTTTGAAACACTCTCCTATTTATCAACTTGCCATGAAAAGGGTTAAGAAGGCAAACTAAGAAAAATAAAAGGTGATGCACCAATTTTAAATTTACTCCTATTGACTAAACTTATATTACTTAGAGATAAAACAAAGCTTCTTTCACACAAAACTCATAACTCAAGATAGATTGCTACATCAATGTTTCATATGCTAGGTTCAAGAAGTATATTGATGTTTAGGAGGGATGATGAATGATAATTTAGAGAAAACAACAATAGGACACTTATGAAACACCTATACACTAAAATATATCACTAACAAAGACATGTAATAATTACTCTTCTACACACTTGGTGAATAATCAAGGATAACATGCTAGAAAAGATCATCTTCTACTAGACAAGACCAACAAGATTACAAAAAAACTCAATTGTACATATAAGTAATAAAATTGACTTTTTTATTTATTTAAGATTAATTCAAATAAAAATTTAGATAGGGTTTCACCATCAACCAATGGAGGCTCCTCAAAAGAGCCAAAATAATCACTACTTATAGAATTTGGGAGAGGGGCAAGATAAGGGAAGTCTAAAGGTCAATTAGACACTATAAAGCTGATAAAAGAGGTTAAATTTTCATGAAAAATATATTTTAAATGAACCATGTAATGTTAGGAAGTCCAAGTGTCCATACAAGTCATGAAACTTATGAAAAGTGGCATGAAACTCTTTGTCTTGGCTCAAAAAATTGCCTTTACGATTTGGGCCTATTTGAACATCCAAAAACTAAATAGGGATATCTATAGTGATTGGAATGATAGGAAGTGATTCTAAACATTCCTCTCCATTCATTTATTTTAGTCCTACTCATCTAAAAACTCCTGGAAGTAAGCCATTACTACCTCCAATCTAAAAAAACTCCTTTTTTAGTCACCCCTCACACTTGGACTCAAAATTGGCTTTAGTTTTCCATGAAAATACATGGGAGGAAGTGGATTATATTTGGAAAGACTATAAATGTATTTATAATACTCAGGCATACCTTAAAAAGGCTCATACTTGAAGTTTTCACCTTTCTCACAATTATGTTCAGTATGCTAGTTTTCACTGGTTGAGATGAGAGCTATTTTTTACAAACTTAAAAGTTTTTCCAAAGTAATAAATGTCTGTATGGAGTTATATTAAGTCTTAATCCTCCCCCAATATTTATTTCATCTCTTGAAACCTCCTATACCATTTACAATACATAAAAAAGTTAAAATAATATATTTTGTACCCTATCCATATAGGTAGGGTAGCACAAAAATTGATGAGGAGGAGACCTGAATAATCCTTTACAACATCCAATAACTTTTATGTTCATTTTATACTAGTTTGATATCTCTCCAAGCTTGTTTTCTCCATCAGGTCTCTTCCATGGGTTTAGTAGGGTTTTAGGTAGTTTTTATCCTTAATCTTTGTTCATAAATCCCTGAGATTGGAATTACCAAAAAATTCAAAAAAAATTATGCTAAGGGACCTTAATAACCACTATAAACTCATTTTTTCTTTGTGCATGTCCTCATAAAGCATATGAGCATTAGGAATCACCCTATCGAGCTTGATTCCACCTTTCCTGCATGCTTGAATTATCTCTGAGCTAAAATTAGTTTTCCCATAGGTTTATATATATACCAAAAGATAAAATATGATAAATATATCTCATTAACATTTTTTAATTAGATAAATATCTTTCCAAGAGCAATAAATGAGGTTGAACCCCCAATTGGTTGTAGGTCCCTTCAAGGCCTAATGGGCTTAGCATGCACCCTACTAGTTTTGGCTAGTTAGGCTGCTATTTCATATCTAGGATGGTTTATTATGATTTTTAACACTCCATTAAATCTCAAAAATTTACCATAAAACTTTCCAAGCACTCCTTTTCATTTCTTCCTCTCATTCCCCAACTAGGACTAATTGGAACTTATCTAGTTAGACTATGTGCAAGAGTGTTTTGATCATTTTGAGAGGTCTGAGCTTGAATTAGTGATTAATATCATATAATTACCCTTCATATAACTCAAAAAAAAATTCCTAAGGCTTCCAAATCTTCTTATCAATCCCTTTTCCCCTTGTGACTTCATTAACTTGTTTTGCCAAACCTTGATTTTTCTTGACTGGCTGACCTATTAGATAAAATAGTGAGGTATCCTTATTACCCAAGGAAAATTGAATATTTTAGGAGTTTTATAAGGTCATAATGAGACTTTTTACCAAAATTTTTATCTGTATTCACTCATTTTGGCACCTAACCAACTCAAAAGGCCCAAAAATGGCCTCCAAAAAGGATTGTTTCCTGCATTTTTTCCTTTCCCCTAAGAATGACCTTTGTATACTAACTCCAAGATGATAAGGATTATTAAAAATGTTATAAAACCTAAATTAATTTAAATAATATTTAAATTCACCTTAAATCACCTTTATTCTTTGGATTCCTCATTCTTACCTATTTAGCAACATGGGTTTCCTAGCTCATATGTATAAATTGCTACTTTTGACCTATAAGAATAATAGGTGATCATCTTGAAGAGGGTCATAAATATTGTTAATAAAGTTTATAAATAAATTATGAACCATTTAAAATTTAATATCAAAACCTCTTCCATATCTTAAGCACACTCACCTCTTACATTCACCAAGACTGCACCATATTGTAGTTGTATACATGGTTTCAAGAGGTTTGTGTAAGCTTGTTTATCATTGCCAAGAGTTCATGGAGGTAAAAATGGTATTCATGTAGGTTTTAATGAGTTAATTTCATAGTTATAACCCATTTATTTCTCTTTACATGTACTTTAAGCTCATAAACTAAGTCCTTCCTACCCTAACTATGAACTCTACCTTTTTAACTCCTGTAGGTATGCATTACCTATTTGAGACTTGGTCATGATATATGAGGACCTTAATTGAATATTTATAGTCATATAGTATCTTATTATAATATAATTCACCTTATATGGGCTAAAATACCACTAAAACCCCAAGTTTAGTTCACTATCTACCTGTTTTGTGTAGGTGGACATTTTCCCCAAGAAGGGACACCTATAGGTGTCCATGAAACTTGAAATACCATACTCCAGAATCATAATAATTGTATTCATACCATTTTATTCACAAATAAATCCATGGTAATCCTCTATTCATGATATAATTCTTTGTTTCTCTTAGGATATAAATTGTCACCCAAAACTCAAAATCTTGTAGAAATTAGTGTAGAGTTTCAGTATTTTAAGAAGCATCTTTGAGGCCTTCAACTTCCATCTTCCACTCACTTTATAACCTACATATTTTTAATGGATATTATACATGATAAGTTATAAAATGTTTACAAATTTATGTTCTTAAAAATTCATTTCAACCATGCTATAAGATATCCACAAAACCCCTTGGACCTCTATTTTTACTTTTTTGGGAAACCTTTGCTTAACTTAGTATTTATTCCTTTCAACATGTTTCATACCATATTTTTTAATTTTTACACCCTATATATTTATTATATGCTCAAGTAACATAATATAATCCAATATAAGGTTCCTTCCATGTTTCAAATCCCTATACAAGAATTCTCAAAGTTCTGTGATACACCTGTAGATGGGTATTTACATATACACAAGGAGTAAACATGGAATTTTGGGTAGTATGTATGAATTAAAGGGTTTATAGCACTTATATTCCTTAAATTATAATTAAAATACACATTTATAAATCCTAATATATTGAAACACATACCAAGCTTTCCACCTCTCAGCATGACATCAACAAAAGGCTCCTGTAGGTGCATATGGACTGATATGTAGGCAAAGGTATGGAATGGAGCAATAATATGTTGATGAATGGAATAAATAATAATAATAATAAATTTAAACCTTACAAGCTAATTATTTTTATCAAGGATGTATGGAGGCAAGGTGAATAACATCTATCCCAATGTGAAAAACTCTTGCAAAGATTTGGAACAAAGTAGGAATGGATATCTCATGAATATTTGGTATGATGAATGTGTTTGTAACCACACTTTTCTCTTATTTAAAAAAAAAAATTAACTCTATATATTTCTTAATGGTTTTAAAAAACTAATATGCCATGACTACAACTCCATGAACTAGCTAAACAAGCTCTATGCATGTGTGCTTCTACATGAAACTAAGTAAGGAGTTGACTAAGCTAAATGGCAAGATTCAGTGTTTTCCAAAGCATGATATGATGAAACCAAACATGGTAAGATATGATCATAAGGCCCTAAGACCTATGTAACACCATATTTAGCTCACATGTAACCTATGTAGAAGACCAACATTCTACAATAAGGAAGAATTGACTGAAACTTCATAATGGTGACATCTTCCTACAACATGAGACAATTTTCCCATAAAAAAATCATGAAACATGAAACTAATAATTTATAGAATTTGAGAAAGTATAAAAAATACTCTAGAGTCAACATCACCAATTGATTCATACAGACTTGTCCAAAATAGAGCAAAACCTTTATGGTGTAGGAAATAGTGATTAGAAAAACATAGTCATCTTGTAAAGGATGGTTCATAAATAATAGTTGAAAAAAATTGCACTATTATTATGTAAATGAAGGTATCTAAGTTTACTACCATATCCCAAAAAAAATTTACCTAAAACCTCCTCAATTGACTATACTAAGCACAAACTTGATGGTCACTTCTATATGTCTAAAAAGGCAAAGGAGTAGAATGGTTTTGGCTTAAAAATTGAACTTATAGAGAATATCAAGCACTTATATGAGTGTGAGTAATATAAAGAGACATTCCATCATGTTCTCCCATGTGTCACCTTCCTCCATGGTCCGTACAAGTGCCAAAGTTCCCGTTTGTAGTTGATTACCTAATCTTCAATTAGATAACCTACAAGATTCTAATTGAACTAACATTAATGATATAAAAACTTATCTCTTGGACATTTAAAAGTAAAAAATGACATATAGACACATTGGGAACCATGCTCCTTGTGTTTATGGCCCCTTAAAATCCCACTAAGTGACTCAACATGACATATAACTAATTAGACCATCCCTAAAGATAATAAACCATTAGATAACATAAAATGAACTATATACAAAGTATTTAACCCCTAAAAATATTAAAAACCAATTTTTTTCCCTATAGGGGTCCAAATTTGACTTAAAAGTCAAATTTGGTCAATAATTGGTCCTCAAAATCTTCAATGGGAAGTCTAAGTCCTTGAATAGATTGATCCTCTTTGAAAATATCCATATATTACTACCATAAATCCTCATCATCACATTGATGCTCATATTTCTTGGATATGATTCACTCATCATTGGTAGACTCTTCAAGTTTGTAAGAAGCATCTTGATGTGGGACAACTGGTATGTAGTCAAGAGACTCTTAAAAAATATCCTTCTATGACACATCTAAAACTTCTTCATGGCTCTCACTTTCTAATTGAACTTGTATTTACAACCCATCCTCTTCACCCCTATGGAATAGTGGATC
The DNA here is from genome assembly GCA_037957365.1 of Torreya grandis. Classification (NCBI taxonomy): domain Eukaryota; kingdom Viridiplantae; phylum Streptophyta; class Pinopsida; order Cupressales; family Taxaceae; genus Torreya; species Torreya grandis. The sequence continues at coordinate 1,640,157 of JARHVA010003674.1, read as the reverse complement.
ATTTTTTCTCCTCCCAAGAGGTGTCCCAATCAATACTTCTTCTTAGTCACTCAAATCACCATTATTTTCTATCTCTTTAGTTGCATCTTCTATATTTACCTCACAAAGGAGAGGCTATTTCTCTATAATAGGCATAACATACCCCTAAAATTACTTAATAATATGATAAATTCCCATATAAATAACCATATATACCTAAATTTCTCCTAGAGCTACTCTCCTTATAACACATTCACCTCCTCCTTTTGTTGTACTATCTCTTGAATGGCCCCCCATGAAGGAAAGGCTATAGGATTTTGAGAAGAGGGAAGTGGATGTTGAATGGTCTCTTTTTTTGTTTCAATAATCACCACTTCATCCTTATACACATAGCTTTGTGTGCATTTCCAAGACAAAAATGACTTAGACTCTTGCAGAGGGATGGGTGGGGATTGAGTAGTTTTGGGTTTGTTTGACTGCATAACCTAACTCCAAGATGGAAATTTAAGCTTATGGTTTTCTTGCATATTGTGAATTGAGGCTTGAGGAATGAAAATAGGTATGTACATTTGAGGTGATTTTTATTTTGTATCTACCAATGTTTGGTATAAGTATATATCAACAACTTCAATCTACCTAACAAGGGAGGCTTCAAAATCAGACCCTGACTATTCATGATGGTTGACTTCCTCAACATGACACTTTTTAAGGCTATACATGGCCTTGGAATACTCAATTACACCTTAAAAAGTCTCACACTTAGAGTTTTCACCCTTGTGTTTATTAAGCCAATTTTGACTAGCTGAAAGGAAGGTAGTTGTTTTAATAATTCAAAACTTTTATAAAGAATTAAATGAATTTTATGGGTTATAAAAATTCCTAATACTTCCCACAAACTTAATTTCATCTTTATATCTTCACTAGAACATGAAAAACACATAAAATGGTGAGAAAAACCCTATTTTACATGTTGTCCATATAGGTCCATACAAGCAATCATGGTGGTAACTAGATTGAGGGAGTATTATTCATTATAAAATATTTTTTCTTACCAAAATATGTCCTTATATCAGCTTTATGATCTCATTTTCCCCATTGGGTCTCTATCAAGGGTTTTTGATTAGTTTCAAGTCTTAATCTTTGTTCATAAAGCTTGGACATTAAAGTTTCAAAATAATGACACAAATTGGTTTATAGGGATCCCCTTGATTCCTCTTAGATTCTATAGTTCCCATGTAGATCCTTCAAGGAGATGTGAGCTTCATAAATTACCCTATTGATCTTATTTTTCTAAATTTTCATGAAGGTGAGTGATTTTGAGCTCAAATATGGCTCTATTAATTAATTAAATACACTCTAAAAGCTCTCACGCCTATATTATGACATAAAAAACATGCCTAAATCATCCAAATAGTCCACCAATAGTCAAAAGTGAAGATGGACTACTATTTGGCATTAGGCCTTATTAAAGCCCAATAGATCTACTAAACACCTTAGTGAATTTAGGTGTAAGGACTGCTATCTCATAGTTGCATTTGTGTATTAGGAATTTTCACACCATATTTAATCTCACCAATCCATCATATAGTCCTCCAAGAACCTTAATTCATCTTATTTCTTTACTTGCCAACTAGGCATAGTGGAAGACCTACCTATTTGGACTGTGTGCAAGGGGAAATGGGTACTTTTAGGAGTATTAGCCTACTCTATTATCTCTTATCCCCCACCTGAATTTTATACACCTCATCAAAAAAAATTTGAGGTCTCCAAGGCTTCACATCAAGTCCCATGTCCATTCTACACTCATTAGGCCACTTTGTCAAATTCTAATTTTCCTAGAGTGGCTAACCTCTGAGATAAAACATAAAGGTAGATCCCTTATCCATTATGTAAGGTTAGTGTTTTTGGAGATGTGTCAATTCCTAATGACCATCTTCAAATGTCTAAAAAAGTGGCCAAAACCCCTATTTTCATGTATTTTTTCCCTAAATCCACTTAGAAGTCACTCTTCCAAGCCAACACCATGCTTCTAGGCTGCCTAAACATGCTCCCCATATTTAATTCATTCTTATGGATATTTTAAAATCATCTAAAACAATATTTCCCTTATATTCTTCATTCTTACCTAGTGAACCAAGGGGTTTCCTAGCCTTCTTGTGTGGACTATTGTCCATTTGTTATGTGAAAAAGGTAGTTGAGCACCTTAAAAAGGTCTTTGGCATGTTAGGACACATGTTGGGTCATAATATATCATTTTTTAGTCACTTCAATCTTCCCTCCACTTTCTATATAGTCTATGTTCCACTTACCCTCACTCATTTAGACCCTGTTGTAGGTGGACTGAGACACCCTACTATTGTTCACCCTTGTAGGTTATCATGAATTCCAAGTGATTGTACATGATATTTTTAAGACTCTACTAAGACCTCTGAAGGTCACCCATATTTCCCTTAAAATGATAGCTCACCTAATATTAACATAGTCCTTCATGTAGCTCTTGTTATATCATGATTGGTGACTTAGATAGTCCTATTCCAAAAGCTAGTTATAGGTGTCTTTTGCCTCATGGAGGTCTTGTCAAGATGCTTGGAATTTATTAACCATTCCCTTGCCTTCACACTAATTTATTTAACCATGTCTTAACCTAGGTTACCAAAGGAACTATAACATCATGCCTATACCACTATTTGTGTCAAACCTATTTATTTGACTTGTAGGTGCACTTTTAAGGCATGAGGGGAGCTATGCAAGTGGTCATAGGGACATATAAATCCTTTATGAGTTTTAAGTCCCTTATCACTACATGGTTTCAACCCATCATGCTCATTCTTTCATATTAATCCTAACTAAGATTGAGTCACTTTTCCCTTTGATTGAGATAGTCCATAATGACCCTACGTGGAGGTGAAAATAAGGGTATATGCATTAGATTGTGGTGTTCAATATCTCTTCAGGACATTATCTTAATTCCCACAAAATTTGATTCATTTCCATTCACCTATTTTTCTCTTTTGGAACCCAAAACATGCCCTTCACCATGATTGAGATAAAAAAATTTCAAAAACCTATTGTAAGGTATCATTTCCAACCTAAGGGGTACCTGTAGGTGGGTAGAGGGGTGATAGGACTCTCCCTAAGCTTTTCTTGATGACATCTAACCTCCTCTTGTCTCATCATACCAATCTAATCATCCCATCCATGAGTTTATTCTTGAAAATGTTCTTCAAGGTGACAAAAGGCCTTTTTCCTTTACATACCTGTAGATATCTCTGAATTCTTTTAGTATGTTTTATGGCATATATAGGGCTCCAAAACACCTACTTCCCCATACTTTCAAACCCCTATCTTTGGAATGATTATTTTTTGTGTTATGAGGTATGTATCCACCAAAATTAGTCCTTGAGACCTTCTTCAAGTGTGTTATTAGGGGTCCACAAGAAGCCCTTTGGTTTCTATTTTCACTTTTCAGGGTAAACAATCCTCAACATAGCCAAGTTGTGTTTCCAATTGATTCCATACCTCTTTGTGTCTTCTAGGAACTTTTATGGGTTTACCATGACCTTTATTTCTATCTAAAGACATCAAAAAGGTGTTATATTATTTATTTCTTCAATAGAACACCCCAAGACCATGCTCAACCACCTATAGGTAGGTGTTTTGATGTTCAAATAATGGATTGGATATGAACTACTTAGAAATAATGAGTGTGAATGAAACTCAAATAACTCCCCTAGGCATGTTAATACATCTTAGACAATGTTAAGCATTTGGAGTATAATGTCATATCTCCATGCATCATCATGATGTCATCAGGGCATGTAGGTGGCTATTTTGAGCCATGTTATGCAGGTTAAGTAATGAAATATGGCAAAAACATGGTGAACGAGCTTCAAGATAGCCCAAAATTTATTCTTTTTCATCAAACATGTGATCTCCATCCTTTTTACCTTGGAACCAGAATTAGGACACCTATAGGAGAAAACACTTAGCAAACAAAAGCACTCTAACTAAAACTACACATGGTGACCCATTTTTACATTATAGACCAATTTTTATCATCCAAATATAATGAATAATGTAACCAAGAATTGATACCATCTGATAAGTAATCCAATATCCTTTGGATCCAACATCACCAATTATTTTTTATGGATTTAGTAGAAATGGAGAAAAGCCTATAGGGTGCACCAAATAGCTAGTAAAAAAGCATAGTCAACTTGTTGTCAATGGTTCATAAATCATAGTTTACCAATATTTAAACTATATATATTAAAATTAATCACTCTAAATCTAGTATCATCTCCCAAAATAATTTGTCCTAAATTTTCTTATTCTTTTCATACCGAGCAAAAATTTGAGGGTTACTTCAGTCTATCCAGAAAAGAAATAAATATGCATAATGGTTTTGGCATCAAAATTAATATTTAAAATCAAACCAATAATATATATGACTTTTATAAATATTAGGAGACCCCCTATGATCTTTCCCATGTGGCACACTTCCCAAAAATCCATACAAGTGTCATTTTATCTCTTTTTCAATTGATTTCTATAATTTCAATTAGGGAACCTACAACCTTCTGAAGTGACTAACATATTTAACACTCATAATAACCTCCTAGATAGTTTTAATTAAATTAAGACACCTAGGCACCTTTGGAACCATGACACTTGTATTAATGACTCTTAAAAGCACATAAAATGACCCTAAATGGACAAATTAACTAATGTAACTAAGGCCAAAGATAATATGACCTTAAATGACATAAAATAATAAGTAATACTTCCTATGACAATATATTATGACCCCTTAAAACATTTCAAATCAAATTTTTTTCCTACGGGTGGTCCAATTTGACCAAAAAGTCAAATTTGGTCAACAAAAATGACCTTAGGCTGTGGGTTACTTGAATTTGGGTCAGCCCTCTATGATTTTTAATAGGTTAGCTCATCAGATAGGATAATTTGGACCTCAATTTCTAAAACCTAAGAAAATTTTGATGAAAATATTAAAGAATTTGCACATAATAAGACCTATTCTATCATGTGGTGACACACCATGAATTTATCATATCCACTCATAAGCTTGAACCCTTATCATACTAATGGACCATGATTAAAGCTAATACAATACTTGTTATGATTTATAAATAATCTTATTTCACATAGAGGTCAATTTTATGTATTAATATTGGAGGACAACAAATATAAGGTCTGGTTGAAGACACTTATAGACAACATTCCATCTTATCCTTGAGATATCAATGTTATGACACATTGAATGACCTATAAAGAAGATTGTTAGCATTCAAGCGGAGCTTAGACCTATAAAGGGAAGATTAGACCACTTTATATATCAATAAAACATAGCATACTAAACATATATTTTCAAACACTATAGAATTTATTTCTCATTACTCTAAGAGGTGCATAATACAATTTTGTTAGAGTCTAGTTATACTAGCCTGAGGGATGAAAATCAAGGATTAAAATCCTAAATATATAAAATAATGGAATGAGAGAGATAAATTTTTTTTGGTACTGAAAGGGTCATTATTTATCTTAAATCCACTCTCCCACTTCTTTCTATAATGATGCTCTTTTTAGTTACAAAGGTGGGATCAAGTCATTTTCAAGTTGAGTGTCAGCATTGATATAGTTGCAATAGCTAGATCAATCTATTATGCTCCTATTTTGGTAATAATTGCCCCTTACTAGTTCATTTAGCATGAGAGAGTGGAGAAAAGTGTCATAATTACATCATTATATTTGTTAACTAACCTTGATGTGTTTATCTCTATGGCCTTATTTTGAAACCTAAAACTAGGTCTACCATAGACAAAACCAATTTATATTGGCTTTTTCTATAATCTTGAAACTTCTACTTGTCAACAATTGCCCTATATTAGGTATACAAGACCCATTTAATCTTTCATTTAGTTTTAAAGGTGACCCTTGACCTTGTAGGGTCTATTCTAGTTCTTCTTGGATCATCATTGAGCTTGACACCTTTCTGTATTAACTTGCCTGAGTGAAAAACCAAAATTTTTGACTTTCATCAAAAGTCCTAAGCTTATCTTTGCTCAATTGGCCATCAAAATTTGAATCAAATCATTAAATTTTTTACTTCCTCTCATATCATTGATCTCAAGTTACATGAATGTCTGGGGATCATTTATCTTAAAATCAAGCTAATGTGGTCTTGACACTTGGCACCTTCGTATTTGCACTCAAGATTCACTAACCCTTTGATTCTATTGAATCATATATATCTCCTCGATATGATTAAATTCACTCAATTGATCTTTAAGGGCCTCATTGACACTATTAAATCTTATTTACACTATCTGATCTAGATGTACGTATCAATGCCAACCATCAAATCTACTTAGATTTAAAAACAAATGATTATTTATTGGGTCTTAAATTTGACATTCACATGAACATAATTTGACATCCTTGCAGACATATTTGATGTCTCATAGACCATCAAACGTAAGATTCAATGTATTTTTATAGTGTATTAAAGTTGACATCTATGCGAACATATCCCAGTATTTGACCAACAGTATTTATTTATTTAAGAGTAAGAATCATGGAGGGACCAAATTTACAAGAGATGTTCTTGAGACCAAAAACATTATGCCCACTTGATGCACTATATTTAAGAGCTTTCTAAGTGTGTCTATAAAATTTTCAAGTTTTCTCACCTATGTAATTCTGCATGATGCCTTGGTGATGGTTTGGTTCAAAATGGATAAGTATGGGAAAACACTGTCAAACTACCTGGGAGCCCAAATTCGCACATGTATATCTTTTATTGTGCTTTGTCACATGACCCAAAACTTAGTGAATATCAAATTGGTACCCATGTGATCATTTTATCTTAAGGATTCCACACATGTGATATATATCATCATCAAACTACCCACTCAGCTCTATTTGAGCTCATTTGCAAATTGGCTAAGTACGGAAATTTAGTGAATTTTGTTTGAGAGGCCAACTTTGGACTTCAATAACTTTTTCTACACTTAGATGCATGTCCTAAAATTTAGTGCATAGTAACTTGGGACTAATTTTATCACAACTAATGACCAATTATCTCTAACTCATCCACACATGGAAATGATTACATCATTAAATTGCCTACTCAAAATTTCTACCACTAGACCCAAAATGTTTAGATGAAGAAAATGAAGAACCAGATGAATATTTCTCACTTCCATACTCATTCCAATCACTCTTGACACCCCATAGGTTCTTTGAAACTATATTAATATCCTTTGAAATTGATTAATTAAACTTTAAGTGAAATTAAAGTGTTTCAAAAGCCTTGCAAGCTGCATGATCTCTTTGGTCCACTCATTTCATCCAGAACATTGCACAACTTCCTAATCCATTATTGATCTCTAGGACATGGCATTGCATCTAGATAATGTTTTGTATGTGGGACAAATCTATCCAAAAGGAACCAAAACCAAATTCATGCAAAAGAAGAACAATCTCCTAGTGAAACCTAAATATAACATCAATACAACTTCCAATTCTATAACATAATCATATGATAGCTACTCTTAGGATTAAAAAAAAAAATTGATGGTCCTATTGAGGTCAAATTTATAAGCCTTTGGCCCCACCACAACTAAAATTATGTTGAATTTAAAATCAATAACATTGTGTGTGATTGAAAATCCCAATCATCATTTATTGCCCAACTATTATACATTCTATTACATTCCATATCTTTATTTCCAAATCAGACCTACTAATATTTATCCATGTTTACCATCCCTATGTATACTTTCCTCCATAGAGGTTACAAAGATATCTTATCTCAAAGCTTGGAGGAAGCATACTTAAATACCAATGAAGATCATAAAAACATTATTGGAGTCCAAATCTAGAGTAGATTCTTGATAGAGAAACTATTTAGAAGAGGTGTGGGATAACAATTTCCATGATTGATTACTCTAGTTATATAATATGATGATTAAGACATGCATCTTCATATCATTATGAATAACAGAACCATATCTTTACCCTTCCATTTATCTTAACACTTTCATTTGTCATTTATCTTTTCATTGTTTCATAAGATATCATTTAACTTACCTTATCACTTAGGGGAAACCCTATTACCATTATGGCTAATTTCCCTCCAATCATCCTCTTTATGTCACACCCTATACTACCCTCCCATACCATCATTATTGATCAAACTTGTTTTTAAGTTCCCTACCTAACCCTTTTGACCTTGGTTCCATTGGTTCTTCTGATACCTTCCATGAGGGGATTTTGATCCAATTTCAATTATTTCAAAACTACATTTTTAAATGATAGTATATGAAAGTAGTATGATAGTAGATCTATAAATTACATATTTTATTTATGCTTGATTGATCTCATTGATTATAATCATCTATGGTAAAATAAGTGTTCCACCTTGTGTTACTCATTATAACCACCTATGGGTAAATTAGTATGACTGACCTATGTCATTTTTGCCTAATTATAACTACCTATGGTAAAATTAATAAAACACCTTTACCATGCATTAATGCATCACCCTTCCAATATAATTATCATTTAACTTACCATTTTCTCTAATTCATGAATTTGTTATTACTTGGTCAAATCTCACTACCTTTTATGTGGGAAAAATTACTGTGAATTGATGTCCCAATGGGATTATGTAGACCATGTTCAATTCATATTGAGGTTATCTCCATCATCCCCTAAGCCAACACTCTCACCATTTTATGATCAACCTAAGCCACACTCTCACCAATTTTCAAGTTGGACCATTTTGTGTCTCATAATTCTTGATCAAGTAAAGATACTTAGAAAATTACAAAAATGTTTGAAACATTTTAAAATATTAAAAATTAAAAATTTAGCTCACCATCTCCTAGAGAGATATATAGCCTCAAAATATAAAAACATTTATCCTATTTAAACCTAGTCAGTCATCATCAATCTACCCTAATGGGTCAAATCCATTGTTGATTCTAATCCATTCCACTACCATTAGGGGTGTGACCTTCCCTTTTCATGTATCCTTGTTTTGGAAGGGACCACTTGTTTATCCTTTCCTTGAGCCTTCATACGTAGATATTGACTTGGTTATTGATAGGATGATTTCTATTATTTTTTGCTTTGAGGATTTTTATGTGTTTATTTAATTGTTTATTATTTGTTTATTTGATTGTTTGTTTACTTTAATTATTGTGCCTTGACTTATTCTATATGTGTTCATTAGGTTCTTCCTTGCACATTATTATTAAGTCCATCCATATTCATACATCAATATTATCATCATAGTTTTTATCATTAGTGCATTATTTTCAACTATTTATTGGATTGGGTGTTAATCCTTATGAACATTCCACTCAAGTCATCATGTTGTTTTATATAATGATGCATAACATCACATGATACAACTGTTGTCACCAAATTTTACACTCTAGAAGAGGGTGTTCAATCCTCTTCAAAATCTAGGCAATATGGGAACATTTCCAGGTATGTGGGTGTACATGTTATGTAAATGATCATATAGATTTAAAGGGCTATCTCCCTAAATATATCTTTGTAAATATTATCACCTAAACTAGTATTTAGTTGTAGATGAAAGAGTTAGAAGCAACATGAATTGAACCTAGTCTATAGAGGTGATACACCAATATTATCTCCACATGACCATTATATTCCGAGCACTATGGAACAAGGCATACAAACTAGTCTTAAATTCCTAAAAGGCTCTAACATGAGTGTTTCAATATAGAGGTGAGATATGTGAAACAACACAAGCAAATGAACTAGAAGGTAGGTTACACATTTCAAGGATAATTTTACACTTGAAAGAGTTTGACAAATTTGACTACACTCTATATGACCTGTTAGACTAAGAAATCTTATTCAGATATGAAATGATAAAGGAAATAAGGATATAATATTATCATTTCTTATCACTATAGATCACTTATAAACTTAGATAATTATTTGAGAACTCAGAAATAAACTTACATTAATATTTAAAGGAAAAATATGACATCAATATAGTAGGGCTTTGCCATACATGGATGTGGTATATTGAAAATCCAAAATGGCATCTACTTATAGAACTTTTTAGAGAGAATAAAAGAAATAAGTTCAAGGGTCACTAGAACACATGTCCAGGCATGATAACTAGTTACATTGCAAGTGAAACTAAGTGTGAAACAAATACTGAATGCCTTTTAAGCCAAATGTCCATGTAGACTATGACAAATTCCTTCTAAAATGGTATAATAACTCTTCCAACAACCTTCATGAAAATATTTCCATCATGGAGCATCCTTTGAGCATTTGAAACTAAACTAGGAGAGTCGACACATAAACACTATTCGAGGGGGATTGAAACATGCTATGATAGTTATAATATGCTCTCCTAACTACTAGATATCTTCTAGATACATATTTTTACCATTTTTAATCATTTGTTGATTTCTTAGACTTTATTCTTTACATTTGGGAATCATTATTCCTCTCAGACCTCAACTAGGATTTTGTGGTGGCATATGAGTTTGAAGAGCTTGATTAACTATAGGATTCTTGATCTTACATATTTGATCATGTGGCATTCCATTTCCATGGTATTCATTCCTTTATAAACTATGTCTATGATTTCCACTTACTTTGGTAAATAATGACTCTTTATTTTGACATTTATCCATCAAAGCTGACTCAGACCAATCATATTTTTATTATTAGTTTCATAGATCCTTGGTATCAGATCTTGACCTTTTGAACTTCTTCACATCATTGGATTTTTAGATCCTAACTCTTGCATGTCATTGGATCTCTAGAGATACACATTCTTTACCTTAACTTAGCCATTAAACTTTAACACTTTGACCTAATCTCATTTCTTCCTACATCTTTGGATCACTTTCACTCCATTGATATTCCTAGACTTGGTCAATCTTTAACTCATCACTATGTTGATAAACCGCAAGCACTTTATAGCAATTAATTCCATTCACTCTATTATATCTCCTTTTCATGATTGAGCATGAGCTATAAGATCTTCTAACAAGATTGATCATTAACTCTAACCAATTTAAGCTCATTGGGTCTTTATCTAACAAGCTCTATGAATGTGACACTTGTCACTTGCATGCTCACTCAGAGAATCCTTTGACAATTTGACTTCATTATGCTCCATTGGATCATCAGTGTATGATGAATCATAGCTTATTGATTTTGTAGGGACCTAGAGTTTTAAATCCAATAGATAAATCATGTTTGAGCTTAAAATTAATGTTAGCATGTTTCACTGCATAGGTCCAACTTTGAAAGATCTTAACTTCAACTAAAAATCTTGTTTGGGTCTTGAAAATTTTAAGGATGATTTTAGCATGTACAACTAAAATTACACATGATACACTACTTGAGCAAGGATTTTTGAGAAAAGATAAAAACTACACAAGTTGGTTGTTCCACTTGTTCTTGCATGACATCATGGTGATGGTTTAGCTCAAATGACTAAGTATGGGGAACTTATAAAAAATGCCTAGAATCCCATCTTTTCACATGGATAAATTTTTTTTCACTTTGGTAGAAGACCTCATACTTAGCACATACCAAGTTGGGACCAAGGTGAATAAACCCATGTGAATACTTTCCACTAAAACTATTACACATGTGAGATATTTATTTCTGAAAGTGTTCACTCAGCTCTTCTAGAACCTTCTTGAAAATGGCTATGTATGGGGAAACAAGAAGGAAGTGACTAAGGATCCAACTTTGGACCTTTTTAACTTTTGTTGTGCTTGGGTAGAGGACCTAAGATTTAGAGCATATAATCTTGACAAAAAAGGGAGAAACCCATATGACTAATTTCCTTTGATTCATTTGCATGTGGAAATGGTGATGTCAGTAAAGTGCCTACTCAAAAATTCTACCACTAGAGCCAAGATACCTAGATGAACACAATGAAGAACCAGATGGATCCCTTGCATTTTCACACTTGTTTCAAGAATTTTTAACATCCCATAGGGTCTCTAAAACACTTTAAACATATCCCAAAGCCTTTTGATCTATTACTTTATTAAAACATACAAGAGCTTCTTATATGGGCCAAAATGGCCAACATCTTTTGTGACTCACATGATTTACATGCCTATATATGCAAAAGAACCCTAACCATGTGCCTAGTCTAGTCTATTAGGCATGGAGTCACATGTATAATAAACTAAGACACAAATGGCTTTGACAACACACAACAATAGAAAACAATAAGGAAAAAACAAAAAGTAGAAGCAAACATATGTTCAACTAGAACACTTAGGGAACATCACACATAACTAAAACAAAACACACACCTAATCTAGTATTTATAAGATAGAACTTTACCACTTAATAGTAAGGTTTCAAATATATCCCATTCATAGGGATATGTAGATTTTTTCCATTCATCCTTACTAGTTGGAAAGAGTTATTTTTCTTACACTTGATGATTACATATGGTCCACTTCATAGGGTATCATATTTTGTATGTCTTCCTAGTTTTACTCTATCTTCATCCCACTTCAACACTATGTCACCTTCTTGAAATGATCTTAAAGTTACCTTCTTGTCAAAATACTTCTTCATTACTACTTGGTGATGCTCTAAATATTGATGAGCCTTATATTTGGTCTCTTTTAATTTCATTAATTCTATCAATCTCACTTCCATTGGAGTATTCTCAAGCAACTCTAGTTGGTGTGCTAACTCTAAGGCAAGCATCTCTTGAGAAATAAACAACCTAGATTAGCTCCCATAGATAAGCACAAAATGAGAATTCCCTATTGACCTCTTAGGATTTATCCTATCATCCCATAAGGTTGTCTTTAATTTTGTGTGCCAATCCCTCTAGTTATGATCCATGTTTCTCTTGATGATTATGTTCAGGTTCTTGTTAGTAGATTCAACCAACCCATTACCTTGAGGGTAATAGTTGGATGAAGTGCTCAGAATTATTCCATTACTATTTACCCAATAATCTATCTTAGCACCCATAAAAATAAGAGCATTATCTTTAATAATATTAGGAGTGCCAAACCTTGTTATGATGCTCTCATATAACTCCAAGATAGCATTCTCATTAGCTTCTTTCAGTGCTACTATCTCAACCCATCTTGCAAAATAATTAGTTGATGTGAGAATCCATTTATGACCAACACTTGATGGGGGGTTTATCATACCAATGAAACCAAGACCCCATTGCATGAAAGGTTGATCAACTTAGATATGCTTCAAAGGGAGAGCTGCAAGATTTTACTTTCCTACAAAGTAAGCACATTGTACACACTTTCTTACCCAAGAATGGCAATCCTTGAAGAGTCTAGGTTAGTATTAACCTACTCTCATGATATTAACAATTGTATTTCTTAGGGAGAAATGACCTCCTACTATCCCATCATAAAACTTCTCTAACAACACCCCAAAATTACCATTATCAATGCATATCAATATCACATCATTAATGTCTCTTCTAAAAAGGACACCATCCATAAGACAAAAGGGAATAGATTTAAATATAAAATATCTCCTTTTTGATATACTCATATTATTAGGATACTCACCATTTTGAATAAATCTGATCACATCTTATGTCTAACTCTGTATATACAAGGAATTAGTTGATTGGGAACAATCATGATTGACTAGAACCTCTTCTTTTGACTCATGAAAATATAAAACTAAGTGTTCATAAAGACCTTTCCCTCTTACAAACTTTGTTACTTTTATATCAACAAGATATTCCATTACCTTAGTGATCCATCCTACTCTCTTCTCACTAAGGTCTTTACTCAAAAGGAACTCTTTGGTACTAGGATGAGAAGCTATAACATGAATTTTATTATTTGGAACCATATGCATAAGCTTCTTTAGTCACCTTACAATACTAAGGACTTGTTTCTCTATAAAGGTATAATTGACTTCATAATCTTCTAAACCTTGACTAAATATTACAATAGGTGGATCCACACCCTCATCATTCTTTTGCATTAACATGGCTGAGATAGTGTCAAGGTTAGAAAATGAATACAACATGAAGCCTTTTTCAAAAATAGGATTCAAAAGAGTAGGATCTTCTGCAATTGCCTTTTTATGGCTTCAAAATTGTTCTTACCCTCTTTAGTCCTAGAAAATACCTAGTTCTTTTTTAGCATGGTTGTGATGGTTTCACTAAAGATATGAATCCGAGTATGAATATTCTTATGAAATTTATCCTACTTAAGAAACTTTGAAGACATTCATTATGTAAGGGAAATTATAGGCCAAGAATAGAATCTATCCTTTTAGGATCAATAGCCAAGCCATGTTTGGAAACAATGTGTCCCAAGAGCTTAACTTTATGGACAATAAAGATGCATTTATTTAGATTAAGAGATGCTCCATATTACTTATATATTTGAAAAAACTTGTCTCAAGTGTTACATATGTTCATTAAAATACTTGGAAAACACTATTATATCATCTAGATAAACCAACAACATCTCATTAATCAAACCTTTGAAGGCCATGTCCATGGCTCTTTGAAAGGTAGCACTAGCATTTGACAAACGAAATGGCATCTTTCTATAATAAAAAATCCCCCATTTAGTGGTAAATATTATCTTATATTGATCATCATCATTTAAAAGGATGTGATTATAACCTAAATATCCATCAAGAAGAGAGAAATGTTGAGAACCTAAAACTACCTAAAAAATCTACTCCATTGAGGGTAGGGGTATGTGATATTTGAGTGACACTCTATTAATATCTCTGAAGTCCACACAAATTCTTATATTTTCACTCTTATTTTTAATAGGCATAAGATTAGCCACCCATTTTGAAATCTTGATAGGAAATATTATTTTAGATTCAAGGAGTTTATTGAGCTATAACCTCATGAGTTATTCAACCTTGGGATTGATGGGCCTATATTTTTGTCTAACCGGTTTAACTCTAGATTCAAAATAAATAGTATGTGTTTCTAGGCTAGGATCAAATCATTTTAGTTCTTTATACTCCCAAGCAAAGATATCATGAAACTCCCTACACAAATCAATGAATTCTTATTTTTCTAATGTAGAACATACCTTGCCTAGTTTGAGGAGTCTATCTTTGAATATCAAGACTCTTTCATAATTATCTTCTTTTGTACACATATTCACTTTTTCCTTATTATTCTAATCATTCTCATTAAATATAATTTATAAGGTCACTAGACCCTTAGGTATCTTATTTGTCCTTAGCTGCACAACCTAGTCACCAAACTACTCTTGGAATCTCTTCTAATTCCTTGAGGAAAACTCAGCTTCATTTTACAAGAAACATGCAATGTTCTTATCACTATCAAACACTTTCTAAGACACCTCATTCTCAGATATACAAGGTCTAATAATTATATTAATGTGATATTTTTTCCCTCTTCTTTTATGGTAGTTGGAGTATCAAATTGTGCTCCTATGGTAGCCAGTCTATCATTATGATTATTCTACTCCCTTAGGATTAACTTTATGTTGAATGCATTAAAATATTCAATAAAATACCATAACCTATGCTTATAGGATTTAATAAAAGGGTTCTTAGTAACAACCACATTTATAACTTGATGAACAACTAATCCACTATCTCCATACATTTTTAAGTTATTAATTCCTTTTCTCCTTGCCCATTAAAGGCCATGAATTAAACCTTCATACTCAGTTACATTAAAATTACAACTAAAATTAAATCTATATGAAGCATAATATTGTTTCTTATATGGGGAGAATAACATGACACTAGATCCTATACCAATTTTACTTCTTGAACCATCAAAAAACATTTTCCACATCTCATCTTCTTCACCTTCTTCCTTGGCAAGTAGAGGTGTTGGTATTCCTCCTTCATGTATGAAATATACTCCTAGATCAGTTTCCTCCATGAGATCATAATGATCATTCTCATAAGTTTTAGTTCCATATTCATCAAGAAACAAATCTACAATGCCTTCAATTTTGGAAATAGTTCCATCATCTACAATAGAATCTTTCTCTTCATAAACTACATAGTTTAGATTAGAACTTGTCTCAATGTAAGGATATATATGAAACCTTACAAGAATTTATGTCCTAATTTTCACCTTAGTCCCATACCTTATTTTTTATACCAATAAAGACCAATCACTTTAAATATATCCACTAATATTGGTATTGAAGTCCCTCAAGAAGAAAATTGTAAAGTGGGTTGAGAGGTCAACAATAATTATATCTTACAAGATAGGAAAATATGGGACAATCATGCAAGAAGAATTTCAAGTTTCTTATCAATCTTGTCATCTTTGATAGTTATACCATATAATTTCATAACTCCTCTACTATGTGTTTCATATTTAAAACCCAATTTATCAGCTACCACCTTGGGTATGATTGAAGTTGAAGCTTCATTATCAACTATGCAATTATAGACCAACTTATCACCCACTATGAGGGTGTGGTAGAATGGTAGAGGTTTCTTAGCTCTGGTTGATGGTTCAATAATGGTATTGGGGACACTTTCAAGGACAACATGAATTTGATCATTACTTTAAAGAGGGACAATAGTAGGGATAGTAGATAATTGATTTTGTAAGAGCTCTTTCTGACCAAGCATATGTAAAACATCCCAAAGGAAATGGAAATTTTAGTACTTTTCAAAGAATGTTTAATGTTTAAAGAATCCATACCTAATTTATCCTAAATTCTTAGAGGTAAGGAAGTGTTTATATCTTGAGGATTTTAAGTGCTTTGAATAGTCCTTCAAGCATTCTGATTTGATGGAAGTGTAGGAGCCTTTGAAACTATCCCACTTATAGCTATGTGTGGATACCTTACAAGAGGATTAGATGAGCCAATAGGCACCTTGTTATCATTACCCAATGTCTTTCTTTTGGATCTAGTGTTATTTACAATCGAGGTTACTTGATTAAGCACAAAAACATCCTTAACTAGGTAGTTGGTGAATACCTCTTCTTGAGGGTGCCCAACTTCACTTGTCTATATCATAACCTCATCCTCGGTAGATAGGAGAGGAGTAAATTCTCCTTGAGAAACAAGAGCCTGATTTCCACCTATCTAATTTTCACCTTACAATAAACTACTATGAATGAGTACCATATCTATTACCTTAGTGGTATAATTAGAATTGAATATATTAGCAAGCCTATTGGGATTAAGCTATCATTATCCTCTTCCTCTTCTATATTGTGATTAATAAGGATAGGAATTATGATAGGCACCTTGTTGCACATTAGCTTGCCTATTTTTAGCTTCCAAGGCTAGGAAATTTACTTTCCAATCAATATTATTTCTTTCCTATCTAGGGGCAACCTTAGACTTGGTACTAGCATTAGGATTTTGAGCCATAGTTGGAACATCATCAGAACAATGAGATAATAGAGGCATAAACACTTTAGGTGGCAATATTTCAGCTTGGATGAGATTATTTTCATCTCTAATATCAATTTCATATGTTTCAAGGAGGGTGTAACCACCCATGGGTTGAATCATGATAGAAATTTTAATGCCAATAGGTCTTAAATAGGTCAGGAACACAAAGCTAGGCGGTAGCCTCATAGGATGAGGCAGTCTATTCCAAGTCTTTTAGAATCTCTCATTAAAATCATGTATTGTTTCTTTAGATCCTCTATTGATTAAATTAAGTTGGTGTATAAGATAGGCATGGTCACTCTCATTTCTAAATCTTACAACTATTATCACTCCAAATTCATCCCATGATGTGATGCATCCACCTTATATAGTCATATACCAATCAAGAGCCTTCCCTCTAAGGGACATGGCAAAAAGTATGATAGAAATGTTCTCTTGAGTGATATTGTAGAAACTAAAGAAGTTAGAGACATATCTAATATGCTCAATTTCCATAACATGAATTTGACCATTGAATTAAGGCACACATTTTGGGGCATTGGGAGGAGTAGCATCATATGCTTGAATATGAATAGGATTTTCTATATTGAATGTAGGAAAAGCATGAATTATAGCCATTTCTTCTTTAAAATATTTAATTTCTTCAACTTATTCACTCTCTTTACTTCCCTCACTAGTAAAATCTTTAATCTCTTCCTCTCTATAAAAATCTACTGGTCCTCCAAAGTATATATTAGGAGGATATTAAACTTTGTGGGAGATTTTAGATTGACAGGATGGGTCAATGGGATTGAGAACTCTTCCAGAGGTTGACCTAGTGAGAACCATGAATTATGGGAGTAATTTTATAAAAAAATAATGGTATTAAACCATATTTACCTTGGTGGAGTTTCCAAATGCTAATAATCACACCAATCTTTAGTTGATGTTGTAATACCAACATTTATCTTGATAAATTGACTTGAAGACAAGGTCCCACTAGGAATACCAAAACTATTATCATGAAAATTTTACACCCTAGAAGAGGGTGTTCAAGCCTTTTCTAAATTTAGGCAACATGGTAACATTTATAGTTATTTAAGTGTACCTATTGTGTAAATGAGCCTCTAGATTTAAAAGTATAACTCCTTGAATATATCTTTGCAAATCTTATCACCTAAACTAGTATTTACTTGTAGAGTAAAGAGTTAGAAACAACATGAATTAAACCTAGTCTATATAGGTGATGCACCAAGATTGTCTCCACATGACCATCATATTCCAAGCACTATGGAATAAGGCATATAAACTAGTCTCAAAGTCCTAAAAGGTTATAACATGAGTGTTTCAATATAGAGGTGAGATATGTGAAACAACACAAGGAAGATGAACCAAAAGGAAAGTTACAGATTCCATCGATAATTATACACTTGAAAGAGTTTGACACATTTGAATCCACTCTATATGAAATATTAGACTAAGAACTCTTTCTTAGATGTGAAATGATAAAGGAAATAAGGATAGAAGATTATCACTTCTTATCACTATAGATCACTTACACAATTATACAATTGTTTGAGAACTCAGAAACACACTTGCATTAATATTCAAAGGAAAAATATGAAATTAGTCTAGTAGGTATTTACCATACATGGATGTCATATATTATGAAGCTAAAATGGTAGCTACTTATATAACTTCTAAGAGAGAAGAAAAGAAAGAACTTTAAGGGTCACTAGAACACATGTCCAGGCATGAGAACTAGTTACATTGTAGGTGAAATATAGTGTGAAGTATAAAATGAATGCCTTCCCTACCAAATTTCCATTTAAACCATGAAAAATTCTTTCCAAAATGGTATAATGACTCTTCCACCAACCTTTGTGAAACTATTTCCATCATGGACCATCCTTTGAGCATTTAAAACTTAACTAGGAGAGTTGACACATAAGCACTACTTGAGGGGGATTAAAACATGTTATGATAGTTATAATATGATTTCCTAACTAATATCTTTTGGACACTTGTGTTTATGATCTGTAATCATTTATTGATTTCTTGGACTTTACTCTTTGCATTTGGAAATCACTATTCATCTCAAACCTTGATTGGGATTTCATGGTGGCATATGAGTTTAAAGATCTTGCTTCTACAAGATCCTTGGTCTTACATATTTGATCATGTGGCATTCCCTTGACACACTGTTCATTCCTTTCTAAACTATGTCTATGATATTCACTCACTTTGGTCAAAAATGACTCTTTGGTTTGACATTTGTCTATCAAAGTTGACTTGCACCAATCACATTTGTTCTTATTGGGTTTGTATATTCTCGCTATCATATCTTGACCTTTTGAGCTTCTTCTCACTATTGGATTTATAGATCCTATCTCCTACATGCCATTGGATATTTAGAGATTCAAATTCTTTACCTTAAATGTGTCATTAAACTTCAACACTTTGACCTAATCTCATTGCTTCTTACATCTTTGGATTGTTTTCACTCCATCAATCTTCCTATAATTGCTTAGTCTTTAAATCATCACTATGTCAATAAACCTTGAACACTTTATAGCATTCAAGTCCATTCACTCCATTATATCTCCTTTACATAATTGAGTGTGAGTTTTTAGATGTTTTGACAAGCTTGATCATTAACTCTCACTAGTATATGCTCATTGGGTCTCTGTCTGATAAGCTTTATGAATGTGACACTTGTCACTTGCATGCTCACTCAAAAAATCCTTTGATAATTTGAATTCATCATGTTCTATTAGATCATCTACATATAATAAAGTATCGGTTGTTAATCTTGCTAGGACCCATAGTTTGAAAGCCAATAACTAGTCCATGTTTGAGCTTAAACTTGATGTTATCATGAATGTCTCTCTACACAAGTCCAACTTTGAAATCTCCTAACTCGAACCAAAAATCTCATGTGGGTTTGAAAATTTTTGAGGATGATCCTAGCATATAGAACTATAATTGCACATGATCCATTGGTTGAGCAAGGCTTTGTGATCAAAGATAAAAATTACACAAGTTAGTTATTTGACTTGTTTCTACATGACATCCTAATGAAATTTTAGCTCAAATGACTAATATGGGAAACTTAGCAAAAATGCCTAAAATCCCATCTTTGCACATGGATAACTCAATTTTTCTTTGGTGGAGGACCTCAAACTTAACACATAACAACCTAAGACCTAGGTGAATAAACCCATGTGAATACTTTTCCCTACAACTACCACACGTGCGAGATATTGCTTTATGAAAGTGCTCACTCAGCTCTGTTAGAACCTTCTTGAAAATGGTTAAGTATGGGAAAATAAATAGAAAGTGACTGAGGAGATAATTTTGGACCTTTGTAACTTTTATTGCACTTGGGTAGAGGACTTGAGATTTATAGCATATGATCTTGACACAAAAGGAGAGAAACCCATATGAATAATTTCCTTTGATTCATCTATATGTGGCAATGGTGATGTTAGCAAAGTGCCTACTTAGAAATTCTACCACTAGACCTAAGATTCCTAGATGAACACAATGAAGAACTATATGGATCCCTTACATTTACACACTTGTTTCAAGCACTTTTAACATCCCATAGGGTCTCTAAAACACTTTAGACCTATCCTAAATAATTTTGATCCACTAATTTACTAAACCATGCAAGAGCTTATTATGTGGGACAAAATGGCCAACAATAACAAAATAAGCTCAAGAAATATTACTAGCAATGGTGCCACAGAAACTACTCCTAGTTCACCTTGGCAAATCCTCCCACCCTCCTTGATCAAATCAACCCCTTAACCATTTTTGTTGTATCAATGCTAGTAAGGGTGAGAATCTCTACATTGGTAGGTATAACTAAATCATTCACATTGATCAGTTATTATTCTTTTATCCCTCATTCCATTTTCTCCCACGTTTAGGTGAACTAAATTAGCCTGAGGTCCATTTCAACTATGTAGGTAGTGTTTGGATACATGACATATCTCAGATTAACTCAACCAATTTTATTATTTTAATCATCTCTTTCATTACTTTACACATCCTCATGTGCTTGTTGTTTTATGGCTTCTTCAGTCATTAGATCATTGCATCTATGTTTGTGCTTGTTCATGTTTAATATATATAATATGTTATACCCTTGAGTTATGTTTACCAATTTTCCCTACTGGGGCATAACCAAAAAAATATTTACTCAATCTAAGTCATTTTAATTATTATAACTACCTGTGGGCAAATCAATATTTTGACTCATCCACCCTACAAGGGCATGTGCCTATACCACTGATCATAACTACCTTTAGGAAAATTAGTGTCTCAACCTTTGTTGCTGATTATAATTTCCTTTGAGAAAATCATTACTTTTCAAACAAATGCATACAAGCATTATCTTTATTGGATTATTCTCACTCATGGGTTAAGTTCATTCTTCTTCTTCCTTCTTTTTGAGGGACCATCCATCAATATTAGTTGTCAACTACTCCCTCAAGCGGGCATCATTATAGGCTTCCATAGAATTATTTATAGATTCTTCTTCAAATCATTATCTTATTTCCTTCTTAACAACATTTTTATTCTTTTAAGATGTTACTATGCCTATATCTTGTAACATCTTCCCAAACATGGGTAAAATATAGACACCCAATTCTAGCCACAACTAGCTTCTAACTGAACTTTAGACTAATTCTTAATAACCATTGTAAATTAATCCTAGGAATCACTAAACATCCCAACTTTGGTTGTGAATCATTCATCAATGCTAAGAATCATGTTGATGCATCCCAATTTGGGGTAATATCCCATACGTAATAATAAACTCTCATATATTCATCTAAAGTAACCTTGTGACCTAACAAATAGTAATTTGGCCTATGGATTCATTAATTTAGGTACATAATCAAATCTTAAAAGAGAAAAAATACTTATCAAAATCAATTAATTAATTAAACAAGATTAAATGCTTAGCTGAATTATCCATTTATAATTAATGAATATCTAAAAATGAGAATTCCAAAAATCAAAATAGCAAGCCTTTAATTATTACTTTTATGAGTTGTCAAAATATCTAAAAATATCCCAAAATATCTAATTTGAGAACTATTAGTAGTAACTAAAAATAATAACTCCATGACAACTTTTAACTCAACTAGTGTTAGTCTCAACTCAACCTTAACTCATCTAGGGTGAGAGTTAATTCTTGATGCTATAAATATAAGGCCATACCCTTTAATGTTTAAGGGATCTTGATGTAATGTTATAATGAAAAATAGATACAAATAAGCCTTACATATAATGTTACCATTCTAAATTCATGAGCCAAGTAGCCAAACCAAGATGCCAAGTAAAAGTGAAGCAAACAAAGATCCATTGATGAAATTTTTTTGATGCACAAGCTGAGTAAGCCATTTGGAGCTCCAAGGAAGGTAAAAGAAGGTTTTATTTAATTTTTAAATAAAACCCATTTATTAAATCTAGTGATAGTTATATAATGAATAGTAAAAGAAGGTTAAAGACTAGTTTTATCTTATGGCTCCAAGGAAGGTAAAAGAAGGTTGAATAAAAGTGAATAGTGCCAAATGAATAGTGATTGTGTGAATAATAACTTTACACCTAAAAAAAACCCATTTGAGTATAACCCTCCCAAATCAGCCCCATCATTCTAAGCACTCAAATGTGCTCATAAGCCAAGCAATGTAGAACAAAGCTTACACTACCCATATCTCTTATGGGCATTAAATCCCCATAGCTCTCGATAAATTTGCACTAGAAGCATAAGTGCCCATGAAAACACTATGTAACCCAAAAACATCTCCACAAGCACCCCTAGTAATAAGTAAGGGAATCTCCCAATACTATAATCATGTAACACATAGCACATCACTACTATAATCATCATGGTGAAAAGCCTCCTCATTTACCTATCCCTCTAGTAAAGCAATGTGTAATGAAAACCTCTAGAGTGCCACCTTGAAAAATACATGTCATCTTCATATAAGAGCTCCATAAACTCATCCCTCTCTGTTTGGTATATCATCTACCCCTATATGGGTAGCCACACAATCCTATGAATGTCCTCAAGTAATATGGTCATCCTCCCTATAGGCAGTAAGAAGTTATTAGTGGTAGGATCCCATCTCTAAATGAGTACCACTAACATCACTACATCCTATGATACATTCTTGTAATGCATCATACCACTAAGGCCCACATCCTCCATGTGTACCTAGTCATCAACAGTCATACCTTGATGAATCTCATCAAAAATCTAGGGAACTATGTCCCTCATCTGAATCCTCTCCTATGATTGTAAGGTTAGATAGAAAACAAGCTTAGTTATTTATACTATTTTAGCCTATGCACTCTATCTATTACACCTACCTCTTATTCTATTATACTCAACTCATAACATTTTCCTACTATAACCTATACCCATGGCTTTTTTACAACAAAAATCCTTTAACCTATCCTATCAAAATCCCTAAACAATCAACCTTCTACCTTCAAACCAATTAACTGCAACCATTACCCCATCATTCAACATTAAACTATCACCTATCACCATATATCATTTAACCATTACTCCAAACAATAACCCTTAAACCTATAAACATTGACCTTAACCATTTCTAACCTATAAGATTCCCCTCTTTACCTTATCCATGACTTATCACACTTAACCTTTACCAAAAATAAACAAATATTCCTTAACCATTCACCACAAAACTTAAGATTACCCTTTAACCATTGATGGTCTACTATTTCTATAGTTGACCACTAATAGTTAGGTAATCAACCATCAATAGTCACCATATAGTGACCTATGATTATCAATTATTGATCATTGATGGCCGGTAGTGACCAGTGATGGTTGAACACAACCACTAATAGTCATTGTAAAGTGACCTTTAGTGATCAAAACTAAACCTTACCCTCCCAAACACCACCACAACTCACCCAAACTGACCTAATCTTTAATCTACCCTAACCTACCCACCCAACCCTACCAATTTGAATATAAACTACCATTTCACCTTTAAAATCAAACAAATCTTTCAATAACTAAACCTAGGTTAACCACACCCAATAATCAAACAAACACAAACAAAATCCAACAAAATTTGCATCTAACATATCAATTCCAAATACACCACCTACCTCATTCCTCAACCATCATTGAAGAGGAACCCTGGGGCCCATAGCTACCTATCCCCATGTTATCCCTCATCCACACTGGTTCTTGACCAGGTCAAACCTCCAGTCTACCCCTAGTCAACTTAGCACCTCACTCACCTAGTTGATTACAAAATCACCAAACCATCAAAAAAATTATCATGAAATGCCAAATAGTGTAATTGTCCAATGGTAATTTGATTAAATGACCAAACAAAACCATGACAGTTATTTTTTCCCTCACCCTTTCAAGGTTGACACCCAATCACCAATGGTTAGGGTGATCAATCCTGAATGTCAACCCTAACCATTGATGATCAAAATATAGGGTTTTCCCTCCATACCACAAATTTTCAAACCACTCTTTACCCACAACCAAACTAAGTTCCCACCAATGGAGATCACCTTCTCCACCAACCTCATTACCTCACCACTAGCCATTATGGCCTGACTATTACATGTTTTACAATGACCTTGCTTTGGTCTTTTTGACCGCACCAACTAAATTACCAAGTTGAACATTTTGCACTTACATTACTTTGCACACACCCAACTAATTTATGTCTTTGTGAGAGTACTTCCTACCTTGGATACCCACAAAAACATTGACCTTATCTAGGAGAATTAATTTTATGAGTGTAACCCAACCATCACATATGATCATGTGTTATACGTGTCACTTATCCTTCTAGTACTAACCTTATTTTTACCAACCATGGAAACCTAGTCATTATATGATCTTGGCTATCACCCTTAATCACACTTTGTCAGCATATTCATGCTTTAGTTCCCAACCTACCACCCACTTCCTTAGTAACTTACCCACTTATCAAACCCACACCTAATTCTATTTTACCTCATCGATTCTTGGTTTTAGGGGGAACACCTCCTCCCATGAATAGGGCAACCAAACCTTCAACCCGTAATCTATTTTTATTTTACAGATTGCTAATATAAATTGCATAATAAAAATGGGGAAAATGTAGACACTAGAAAACCACACACAACATTTCTAGATGTTATAACACCTATAGACCACCTTAGGACCCCCTAGAGACCATCCCACAACTCTTAGACCACAAACCTAAGCTAGGTTAGATGACTAGTTAACCAACTAACTAGAGATTTTTACCAAACTTTACCTTTGACCCTTGATCGCCAACGGTCATCCTAACCATCGATGGTTAGGCTTGACCACTGATGGCTAGGTTTCCACCACCTGAATAGTCAGAATCTAGTCAACTCTAGCTTGCTTTTTTATATTTATCTCATCTAATTCATGTGCAAGCCAATGCATGTAAAAGCTAAATTTGAACTGCTTGTTGAAAATCTTTTTAACCTATTGTTACACCTCTCCTTACATCTCATAAAAAGAGAAGAGGAAGATCTAAAAAATGATCTAGAATCAATCAATCATCTACATCTAGAGTCAGATCCTCTTACATTAGCACTTCTTTTTTGTAGGTGTTTTTTAGTGAACTAGTAAGGGTGACAGAGATTTGAAGTGTTGTCACTCATTGGCCAAAAGCCAAGTATCATTACTCTACCAAAATTGTTCCAAGTTTCACCAACAGATCTTTTAACCCTCCCTCAGATTAACAACTAGCAAGCTAAGTATCTATTCTCACTAATTAGTTTCTTTGTTTTTGTTTTGTGACCAACCTAACCCAAACCCACCTTTGATATTTCCATTCTACAACCTTACTAGATCACTTTCTTGAACCAGATCAAAAGCCACAGTAACTATTGATGGTCACCATGATCATCGATGGTCTATCCCAACTACCAATGGTTACCCTAATCACTGATGATCACCCTAACTACCAATGGTTACTATTAGACAAACAAACAACAAGCTATTATCACCCACTATACCTTTACCAAATCCTAGTTTTAGACTCTACCTAACCACAAAACCTCACCCTATTTTTTGGACCATACCTGATTCATTTAGCATTAATATCAATCTATTTATTAATATAATTACTCAAATTCACCCATTCATTTATCAAGAACTTGTATTTCATTTTAGTATCTTTTTTGATATATGCAAGTACTTTATCTTTTAGAATTCGATTATCTAAAAGTTTAAATTGATAGCCTCCAAAGAAGCTTGTGATTCTTGGACTTAGATTGCTAGGAAATCCACCTAATATCTAACTAATCAACTATTTCTTTGAGTGTTTTCTTATCTACAGGTCATTCTTCCCAAGCCAAAGAGGAGTATCAACAACCATCTAGATCAATGCACACATAACATATCAAGTTCTACTAACCATACCCTTCTCAAGTTTATCTTATCTTTCCTCCAAACAACATAAGCAAAATTTATCTAAAATAGTTATCCATCACATAGATGTCAAGGAGCAAATAGAACATTTTTATGCTAAAAATATTTTAGGATTTTTGAAGTTTTTTTTTTAAGGGGGGGGGGGGGGGGGTATTTTTGGAATATTTAAAGAGAGTTCTCACATAATATATTTACATAAGTTCATAATGTTCATTTGTATTTTTAAATGTTTTTATTCAAGTGTAGCAAGGTGGTATATGCCTTTTCCTAACTTTTATGTAACTGTGAAAATCCCAACTAATTTGGTTTGAAATTTATTTTCTTATCTTTTTTTGTATTGGTATTCTTTTGATTTTATTTTATTACTAGGTCACCCACATCAAATTCATGTGGCCAAAACTTTTTGTTATATGTTCATTTTACATGATCTTGATAGACATGTAAGTGCTTAACAACCTATATATGTTTATCATTCAACTACTCTAATTGATGCAATCATTTTTCATGGTATTCATTATCTTTGACAATGTATTTAAGATAAACACATAGATAATGTACCTCGAGTTCATTAATTAAAATGACCTCTGTACCATAGACCAAATAGTAAGGTGAGCCTGAGTAGGTGTGCAAACACTATTTCAGTATGCCCATAGAGCATATACCATCTATTTTTGCTAATCAATGTTGAATCATTCAATTATTTTGCCAAGTATTTTGATAATTTTATTATTAGTTTCCTTTGTATGGCCATTTCCCTATGGGTTATCAGATGTATAAAAGTTATGCTTAATATTGTATTTAAAAAGTGTTTTACCACCTTATTTTTAAATGATGATCCATTATCAAAGATAATATTTAAATGTATGCCAAATGAGAAATAGTATTGCTCATCATAAAATTGCATATGTCATCCCCTATGGTAAATTCAAGTAGAATCGCTTCCACTCATTTTTTAATATATTATGTAGCTATGATCATAAATTTATATCCATCGATGGATAATAGAATTACCTTTCTAATTAAGTCAAAACCCCATACGGAAAAAAGGCCAAGGTGAAACAATTGGCTATATCTTGTGCGATTATGCATGATTAAAATTGTTGTATGTTTGGCATTATAAACATAGTTTTGCATGTTCAATACATTCTTGTTCCATGCTAGGAAAATAATAGCCTTAGAATAATAGTTTTTGAGACATGAAACATCCATTGACACTCACCACACTCGTTATCATGAATTTTTAAGAGTGCAATGTACGCCTCATATTTATTTAAGCATCAAAGTAATTATCAATTAAAACTTTGTTTAAACAAATAATTTCCAATAATAACATGAGTAAGTGATTTTCATTGTAATTTTCATTTATCATTTAATGAAAAATGATCTGGTATGTAGGATCAATAGATAAAATTATAAATATCACTATACCATTCTATGTTTATAGTACTGTGAGTAACAACAAGAATAGCCAAGGAATTCATTTTATCAAAATAAATGGAAGGATTCCATAATTATCATATGGTAAAGTCTATATAATCATCATTAATATCAAAATTTATCAAGGATTTTGCACTTTTCATGGCATCTACATGGTGTTTATCTTTACCTGGAATACTATCAAAATAAAATGTATCAAATGTCTCTATGATTTTATCTACCATTTCTTTATATTGTATTAAATGCTCTTCTTTAGTTTGGTAATGATTGGTAACTTGGTTAACAACCAATTAAGAATCACCAAAATTTTGGATGTCTCTTATATGAATATTGTGTGCTATGGATAATTCGATGGTCAAGGCCTCATATTCAGATATATTTTATGTGAAATAAAAGCTTAATCTATAAGATAAAGGCATGTATTCACCCTCTTGGGTACAAAATACAATACTAACACCCGCATCTATTCTACATTTTTATACATTAAAGAATTTTTACCTTGAATTCATCATGGAAATCTTTCATGCATGGAAAATTATTTGGTAAAGGAACTACATCCAATTGGTCAACTATAACCTGACCTTTTATTGACTTTTGGTCTATAACTTTTAGATCAAAATCTGTAAGCTACATCACTCATTTTATGATGCAGTTGATTAGGTGTATTTTATTAATAAGGAACCTTAATAGATCATCTTTAATTATAACATGAACCTCATTATTGAACAAATAATTTTTTAGATTATGAGTATCAAAAATCAAGGATAAACATAATTTTTCCATTGTTTTATATTTGCATTCATAATCAACTAGATGGAGACTGATATAATAGGTTGCATGTTCTTTGTGATTATCATCAAATTATGCTAATAAGACCCTTAAAATGTAAATTACATCTATTCTAGACATGAAAATGACAAAGAAAATATGTAATTAGTTGGTTCTAATGTTAACACATTTCTAGATCTGAAACATGTAGGAAGTAGACTAGAAGATGATTCTAGAATAGTCACTAAAGTATAGATTGATTGCCTCTGAAATCTCAAACACTAGCATCAGCCTAGGATGGTTATGTCAATGTTACTATTTGAATTATATGTATGTGTACTATATAGAATACCTAACTGAAAAGGATATGACCACCTAGATGTTTTTGGGTTTGTCTTCACCTTCACTCTGGTGCATTTAGATCTGTGTCATGAATTGTCACTCCTCATAAAAGTGTAAAACCCTAGTTCTTCATCTTTCTAGTGACCTTGGTAAAAATGTGTTAATGCAATTATAATTTTTAATTGACCCTAAATACTCCTCTATCAATGAGTGATACCTACATAGCAAATATTTTGAAGAGGGCCTCATACTAATGTAATTATCTCCTATGTGTTGGCTTGTGTGTAAATCATGCAATATGTGGAAAATAAGTACAATAATTACCTAGCTTGTAATCTATCAAACATATCTCTTTGGATGCTCCTTCATTAATTCATACCTATGTATGTGTTTTTCCCTATGACTAATATGGAAATAGGATAAAATAAGGAAGCTTTACTCAATTGAATGCTCTTTGGTATGAATGCTAGGTTTTCCTAGGTGAAGAATGAATGAGGGTTGATCTTATATTTATACCAATCCCATTGGATAATATCTCACATTAAATCACTTAGGATGACCATAGGAATATGTTTAATTTCTAAATTACATGACTTTATGGAAATGTACAACATATGAATATGATACACATGAGACAGGGCCTTCTTAGAGGCATCTCCTTGATGAGATCCTTGGGTTATATTATCACTTCTACCTATATTAGTTCCTTGTCATATATGATTTTTGTTACATTTTTTTAGATATCATATCATTTATTTATATATTCACACATATTTTGAGTGTAATATAGGTATTTCCTGGCACATGATATATGCACATACATATGTTGGGCCTTCCCTCTACTCATGTTATCAGTATGTTGGGGGCATCCACTTCTTTGGTCATCATATACCCAAGTTACATTATTTATGATCATTTTATATTATCATGTTTGAACTTATGTACTTACACATTCCTTTATCCATGATTATATATTTTGTAGTGTGGTTGATATGCTAAGTACTTAACATTTTTTGCTAACTCATATATCCAAGGACTAGTATGATATGATTATGTTGGTTGCTTATGATTCTATGATTTTATTTTTTCACTTCCTTGAGTGTCTTTTCTATCTTGAATTGTATGACATGTTTGAATATTTGAATATGCTCCATTACTTATGGCCCTCATGTCATTGTTTTCATATTGTGACATTCGCATTGTCATAGTTTATTATATGTGGACATTTGAACATGTCTTTCTATGCTTTGTGGACATTTGACTAAGCCACGTCTATTTTATTTTGTAGCATTTTAACATGACTCTTGTATGAGGTTTCCTTGGACCATTACATTTTGTTTTAATTTTAGGTGCTCTTGTGTGCATGCTTGATTTCTATCTGAGCTTATATTATTACTCTCTAGATGTTTCCATGATCTACATCATGCATCTTAGGAATTTATGTGATCACCTACTATGTTCCTTATTGTTATATCTATCTAGAAATGCTACTCATATATGGTACATGATCCATACACAAATTATATAGTTATATTATCCTTTTAAGGTAAGGTAACTACCAATTTATACTTCCCCTCATCTCAAAAGGGTGGGGCATGTCATAGAGGCATAGCTTCCACACTTTCATAGTTACATATTATAGTGGGGGCATGTTATGGAATCATGTTCTCCACACTTATACCAGTTCTCATATCCTCAAAATTTAGTGGCAGCATCTCATGGTAATATTTCTTTCACACTTGAAAAATATCATTATGGCCAAATTTCATAGTTATATGATTTATATACACACTTGTGGTAGCATTCTATACATTAATACCATTGTTATACCTAGGTTTCATCTTGAGACAAATATGAGGTGCATATTCCATGCAAATGAGCACCTTAAATTACAAAATCAAATCAAATTTTTAGATTTAAAATATTATTGTGGACTATTATCACACCCAGGATGGTCTTTTAAAAAATTTATTGAGTAAATCTACTAAAGTAGTTGGTTCAACTTTTAGAAAGATTATGGTGTTTAAATAACTCAATCTAACTTCACTGTATTTATAAGATGGAGTGATTAAATCATCCACCCTCACTAAATATATAGTGTGATTTTATTGGATCACTCACACTCGCCATATTATAATTATGATTAGGTTTCATGATTGAGATGATTTCAATGGTCATGTGACAACTTGAATTTTCCACAAGGTGTGGTGTATGTCTCCTCCAATATCTATATATATATATATATATATATATATATATATATGCACTTTCAGGTTTCTAAATTGTCCTAAATCTCAGCTCTGATACTTCATAGGAAATTATCTCTTCAAATCAATTTTCCAAAAGACAAGATGGTTGCATCAATACATAGGTGTACTCTTAACCTCTCTCTCTTTACTTTCAAGCATTTAAAATTATTTCAATTATAGATTATATACACTAATTATATATGATAACACAATCTTGGTTACATGTTAGTCACCAACAAATCAGTCAAGTGGGACTCACGTAAAGGCAAGGTGTGTTATACACACCCAGGAACACTTTATTTCTTTTAAACTAATAATTTTATTACTATATTAAAGGGGATAAATGTAAATGCTAAATCTGAATTATATATCACCTCAGTCTTATAAACTTGGAAAATACCTATCATGGTTGTACCCTTCAGTTCTAATACCTTCCCACTACCAAAAGACTCATGTTGAGTATTTATTTGTGCCAAATTACTTATCTCTTAGTGTGACCACTATTATTATGATGACCAAGATTTTTATATAGTGAAAAATGATATAAACCTACTAATTATCCTTCCCTACAAGTTTTGGACAAGTACCTATTTTCTATCTTCCTAGACACTTGCATCCCAAAAGATGCCTACATCGACACTAGTGTCTATTTTCAAACTAAGTGTCTAGTGCCCAAAATTCATCCAATTTTCAAATTAAAAGTATTCTAATGGTTTGCCTAAGTTCTTTAGTGAAATATATTTTTAAAAATAATTGGTATATATATAATATCAGACCTCATTCATTCCTCACCTAGAAAAGACCTAAAAAATAAGAAAATATCAAGAACTCACAAGGAAACTTACTAATAAGCACTCAATCAAGTATTAAAGTAACCAAACCTTCCCTATTCATCCATATTTCCATATCATTCATAGGAAAAATATCCCCATAAGTGTGAATTATTACAAGAGCATCCCACGAGCCATATTGTCTAAGTTACAAAATAGGTCACTCTATGTACTTATTTATCACACATTACATCCTTATGCACATATAATCCAACACATAAGAATAATACATAAGTCTAAGGCCCTCTTTGGAGTAATGGATATGTAAACAGTGCCCATAAATATAGGGGTTCTTGGGGCAACTCAACACTGTGTGCCCACTAACTCATTTTTCCCATAGTCACTCCAAGGGTGAGGAAGCTAGGGTTTGATAATTTAATAAATAATGGCATCCTACACATGTAATCTAAACACACCAAGAGAAAGGTGATAGAAAACCCAAAAGGCTTCAGGTGGTTGTATCCAAATCTAGTCACTATTTAATACTTGACACATGTATCCAACTCAACCACTAGCATCAATACAACATGTAGATCCAATGTAAGTATTTAAGGCCATAAAGTGCAAAATTCCAAAATCTGAAAATTATTCTGGGATCTTGAGCCAGTCCACTTCCAACTTTTTTCATCTACATCTACATGTGCATAATAAATTAACTAAATACTCTTATTTTTAATTTATTTCAATATCAACCAATAGTTTTTTTTATTTTTAGCATATCTTAGTATTTAAATTTACAATATTATTTATCTAAGTTTGAAAATTAATTGGCCTACTATAAATTTATTTATCACCCTTGTGATTATTCATTTCTATATTCTTAACCCTATAAGTAACATCTAAACCTATCCAAATTTAGGGTTAAACAGGTACTTGTTAGTATGTTTAATTATGGAATCTACTTTAAGTTGTAATGTTTAATCCCTCTCATATTTTGAACTACATATCTTGCATCTACATTCTTTTTAAGGTTCATTCACATTTTTTTTTTCAACTAGTTCAATAAATGGACTTTGAAATCCATTCAATTTGAAAATTCCTTGACATGTCCCACTAAAATTCCTTTATTTTTCCCTTTCATTCATTCATTTGATTTTCATCATTAGTATATGAGAATTCACTATTAATAATCTCAATTCCATTGCCTTGAGATTGGCATAAATCAACAAATTCATGTTCCTTATTAAATGAATCTTGGCATTGAATTTCATTATAACCTTATTAAATATAAATGCCCTAATCATTATGGGATGAGGAAGAAACATTAGATATCTACCATATGATATTCATTATATGATATACTTATTCTTGATTGTCAAAATTACTAAAATATGAAAAATGTTTGTGTTTTGATTGGATTGATTGACCATTAATTGTATCGATATTGTGGCTACACATCTTTCATAATTCAAAAATTTATATTTATAAAAATGAATATGAAAAATAGGATGTTTTAATAAAATATAAATTGTATTTTTTATTTTTATTTTAAGAACCTAATCATAAAACAATGAGAGTGATTCATAAAAAACATATTAGTAATAGGCCCCAGGAACACATAACACATTGACCTAATACAATGTTTATGGTGGATCCCATAATATAATCAATGCAACAAGGAATGATCATAAACATTTTATAGCCTCAAATAACATCTTCTCAAATATTGAATTCTTAGGTCTTGATGGTATTACTCAACCAATGGATTTTAAAAGTGTGGTGGTTATTATTTTCATTTCATTGATAACATGATGAGACTCCAAGAACTCAAACTATGTGTTTTTTAATTTTTTAATCTAATCAAAAAATTAATGAAAACAAATTTTAAAAAACATACACACCCTCAACCTTTTCCCTTGAGTGACGTGTAATAATATATTTGGTAGAGCCCACAGTATTGTCAATGCCATGCAACATGATCTTAAACATTTTTCAACATGGAAAATTAATTTTTCAAAGATGGAGTTTTTGGGATCTAAATCAATTTCATATACTAGATTTTAGTGGATGGATGGTTAGGATTAAATATTGATTAGGATAAGTTTGATTTTTTTATAGACATTTCCATGTACCATGTTCAAGCCCAAATGCCGTTATGATTGACAAATGAGGAGTTTTTAATAATGATGTATATATAACCATACGTATCCACTATAGATTTAAATATCTAGGGCTTTCATAGTCAATAATAATGAGAAAAAGGCTTTTAAAAATCATTGTGTAAATATTTATTTATAAAAAACTACTAAATTATTTATAGAAGACTATTTCTCATAATAATATTTAAAATAAATAACAATATAAGATTAAAAAATAAATGTTGCATATGTTGCACAAAATTATGATGTTAATAATAATATAAGACAAAAAAACATTTCACATACTTTACACATCTCCAAAATTTGGTATTTGAATCATGATTATGTAATGTGTGTCATAATGCCACTAATATGTAATATTATGAACTTTATTATATCAAATCCCACACATTAGAATCTAAAATACATAAGTAGAGTCTTGCACTATGTAGATATGCAGAAGAATATTTCAATCATAAAGTGTTTCAAGTTTCTGGGGTGTAAAATAATTTTAATAAACCTCTCTATTTTTATACCTATTATATATGGAAAATAGTGCCAGTTATATAGCTT
Organism: Torreya grandis; assembly: GCA_037957365.1. Classification (NCBI taxonomy): domain Eukaryota; kingdom Viridiplantae; phylum Streptophyta; class Pinopsida; order Cupressales; family Taxaceae; genus Torreya; species Torreya grandis. The sequence goes on along the minus strand of JARHVA010003674.1, from coordinate 1,605,024 downwards.
ATATAATTGTAGATACTAAAATATGGTATTAATTACTTGACAATGACAAGATTTACATACATTTACCATGCATGACTTTCACTCAAAAATATGGTCCTAACTCACCATTCTCTCACACATACATGCTACCTTATGACTTTGATCCTTTTTTTATGTTGTTACACACTTATAAGAGCGACATTGCCTATTTTAAACCAACATACTATCCTACACAAGCATGCCCATAAACTTAATTTGATCCACCTATACATGGGTCAACAACATCAAACTCAATTAGTATTTTTAGTTAGTACTAACCTCAGCCTAATATTATTGACCCTCTCCTAGAAATGATTAATTTTAAAAATCAAACCTTTCCTTACAGCTGATCCATTTGCCTAGCATGTCAGTGGCATGTTAAATTACCTAATTGGAATCATATATATATATATATATATATATATATATATATATATATATATATATATATATATATATATATATATATCAAGGTCTTGGTGATAAGGGACTTAGAACTTATCTGGTACACATTTATATACTATTACACATTTAGCAAATATACCCTATTCTTTCCAAATTGTGAATATCTCATTGGGAGTAGTCACAAGCCAAGTCTAAATCATAATAAATCCAAGTCAAATCAAGAATTTTTAAGTATTAAATCCAAATCATTAGTTACATTCATATAACAAATATCATAATTACATAATCATGTTAGGTGGGATAACTACATGTGGCTCGATTTCCCTCATTAGATTATCAAATACATAGGCAATGGTCAATCATAAAATAGGGTTGATTAGAGTTAGCTCAGCCCATTACATTTTCCCATTTTGTTCATGTTTATAGCCCTCAAAAGCACACTTAAAGTTTCAAGGTGAAGGAGGGCGGTTTGTATAATTTTGCACATTATCATGGTTTGACATCACACATACATATATTTTAAAGATAGGCAAAGGTTACCATATAGCCACATATGCATATTTTATCACAAGTCACTACTAACCACTCAATTCAATATTGATAGTCAATACTAACCTAGATCTTTATGAAACTAATCTTATGCAAATAGAAACATAGCTCCTAAACTAGAAAAAAATCACATCTAATTTACTTTATTTTCTACTATCAAAACATAGTCATAGTTAGATAGTCAATCAAAAAATATAAATACTCATCCCTTTCTTTTACTTACTATATTTAACATATGCCACTTGTCAAATCATTGCAAGTAGTTTTAGTATTTTACATTTAGATGTATACTTAAATGTCACATTTAATAATCTAAATTATTCAATTAGTTTTTATCCTATTAGGTTTTCCTTAAACCAAATTAGGATAAAATATATTGGTAAACCCATACATTGATCAAATTGTGTCAAACCCTAGGTATCTCTTAGGATTTCATCCTTCTAGAGTTACAGATTTCAGCCTTAGGGTTTTATTTTTAGACTTAATTTTTACTTATTCCATAATAATATAAGTTATTCATGATTATAGTGAATGAGAATTATTGGTTAATTCAAGTCAATAAGGTTATCTTTTTATATTATTCTACTTAGATACTACAACTCATTTGGATAAATTATGTAAGCAAATGGATCAAATATAAAAACACTAATAAAATTAAAATTAACAATGAACAATCTCAAGCCTTCTTCAAATCATATTATTGTAACATCTAATCAGAGTTTCCTTTTATCACCATTAGACACCAAAGGGTATGAATGGATCATTTTTTTCCTCCTCCCCCAAACCTCAAGGTTGTAATACCTACCATCCCAGTCCCATCATTTGACCATTATTTATTTTGGATTTTTTGGTTCATGTTGTCAACACTAGATGAGGTAGCATTCCCCATTATGTGTGGCAAAAATAAGGTAGTCAACATGTTCTTCTCAAACCCCTCCACCTCTCATGAATAAATATAATCAACTTAAAGTACATGATAACATAGATCAGCTAAAGAACACCATGATAAAATTTTATCTTGGGGTTACTCAAGAGATCAATGGTCTAAAAAGACATCTTATATAAGGTATTGTAAGAAACAACTCTCCCTAATGATACATAACCTTCATCATTATCCTCTATAATTAATACATTCAATGACATAAAAAAAATCATCACCATTGACAAAGAAAACTTAACTACACAACATACAATAGAGTGAAATATACCATTATTCACTCAAGTTCAAGTGAAAAATAAAAATGGTCAAATGTGTGTTGGTAGATAATGGGTTTGGATTGGATTGAATATATGTAACATTTATTTCTTATAACAATTGGGGATCAACATGGATACTATTAAAAATAATATTAAAGCATAAAAGGATTCAAAAACACTCCACAATAAATATTTGGGACCATATCCTTAGATGTAAAACTAGGTCCCATAATGGTACCTACTACCTTACACACTATGCCTAATCAATTACATTACTTCTTGATTTTTGGGAAACCTTGGATACATGTTATGTAATTAGTACCTTTAACATTACAAATATGTATCTAATTCATGTATGAGGGCTATTATTATATGTAAGCAATAGATGGCAACCCTTTAAAATATTGTAAAATGACCTAGAATACTAATGAGAGAAAATCAAAATCACATTTATAATATCATTCCTCCATCACCACCCCTTTCAGTAGCTCATATGCACACATATGAGGTGGGTGAATCAAGTACCAAAAATAATAAGGATCCAATCATAACATATAAATCAGCTATACAACAAGGAATATAAACTAATACAAAGAAACTAAAACCTATTATTTGTCTTCCTTTACTAGTGAATTCAGAGTATCAAGATGGCATAGTCACATATTATTATGATAATGATGATGATGATATGAACATAGAATATATGATATATGATCAAGTACACAAATTAAACTTAAACAATTTAGATTAAATTTGATCTTACACTTTATTCACACCTATTAGATTTAGATAATATCAAGATGATTCATATATAATAAAAAGGGACACTTTATAAATTCAAATTCTGACACAATCTTCTAAGGGTAAAGGAAAGGAAATAATAACAACTCATGATTACATTCCAAATGAAAACAATAGTTTCCATAGTATATTACACCAGGCACAAGTGACATTAAAATCAAACATGATTTGGACAAAGAATCAATCATATAAAATATCAAATCTCCAACACCATTGGAAGTAACACTTCTTTAAAATAAACCAAAAACAATACTATAAATATTACTTGATAAAAATATCATCACATTATCATCTACTAGACTTTGAGATGTGGGAAATCTATAACATTAAGAAGGTAAAACATATTTTGATTACCATATAATCATATGACATGACACAAATCATTGTGATGCATTATAAAATCATGTTCAAAGATAAAATAATGAAGGTTTATTAAGGTGATATAGAGATAACCTGAAGCACTCACACCATGCTCTACAAAGACACTGTAACTCCAAGAATCCAAATGATCCACTTGGGTTTAGTAGGGGGTAAAAAGTGTACTAATAAAACACCTATAAAGATAATAGGCTTAAGTAATCTATGGGATAATATATATCTATAGAGGCTATTTATTTTTGTGGCTTACACCAAACTATAGATAGACTTGTAAACTGGGTTAGGGTTAGCATGATTGAGAGCACAAAGGACATAATTATATCTAATGGGTTAAACCAATATAAATAAATTAGATGGAGGAAATAAACCAATACATAAAGAATAATAAATCAAACTATCCAAATATAGGAACACTAACAAGCAAATAAAATGATTCAGAACCAAGCATCCCTATGGAAATGAAAATAATTTTAAATGAAAAATGCTTTAAAAGGGAAAATACATGTATGATTCAAAAATTTAAGCTAAATATTTGTTTATGAATTAATTTAACCCTATCATTTAGTATATAACCCTATAAATTCAATACACTAAGCTAACAAACAAACTAGTTTCACCTTATAGATCAAGGTGCCCTTAGATCATGCTCAAACACAATGCAATAATTATACCAACCATGAGTCTAAGTTTGATCCAATGTGGAGGAATACTAAGTTTTAATGTATATCTCTATCCAATCCACTATTAAAAATCTATAAAATGATGTATATTCTAATCTAAGTGCACAAATCAGGTGCAATGCCAACCAAAGGAGCTAAGAGCAAGCAATAATGAAAGTAGGAACAATTGAGCAAAAAGTGAACCTATCTAGGTTGCAATCAACTATAATTATATGAATATATAAGAGGGAGAGTTTAAGGGAGTTGAGGAACCATGTAACATGCATTAGAGGACCAGCTGATCAAGGAATGAAACTCAAGAGGGTTAAAGAGAAATCAATCCAATAATATGGATTATGATCAATTATGTTGATAATTTATGATTAATATATGGAATATATATAAGAGGGAGAGAAAGAGGCATGTTTAGACCTCATATAGGGCCTCTAAGAGGTAGAGCCTTCCAAAACTAGTCATTTTTTTGCCATTATGCAATGGACAAACACAAAAACAAGCAATTCTAAAAAAAATTGGCCTAGGCAATGGGTTTTAGCCCAAAATCCATGGCCTAGGCCATTGGTTTTGGCCTTAAATCCATGGTTTAAATTAAATTGTGCCAAAAAGTTTTAAAATGGCTTTATAATGGGACTTGTAGAACTCGAGAAGGCCTTAAGAAGTGTTAGAAAGTCTAATAGAGTGTGAGAAGGCCTAGAAGGGTACTCCAATATTAGGGAAATATCCAAATGACTAAGTGGAATGAAATAAGACTCATATTGATTGTTAGTATGCATGATTATTAAATATGTAATCATTAAGAGGAGCAGGATCAAAGGAATCACAATTACATATGCTCCTAACCTATAAGCAGCTATTATTCAACAAAATAAAAAGTGTATACAGTACCTAGAAACCAGAGCAAAAAATCAAGAAAGATCCAAAAATCAAAAATGAGAACATCTCATGTACTCACCTAATAATAATAGTGGTGGATTAAAAATTATGGATGTGATCTAAGGGGTACCAATCTAAGCTTTATGTGATCCAACTCTAGCTATAACTCCTACATATGAAGGGATAAAAAGTGACATCAAACCCAAAAATCCAAGATTAATGAGGGATGTGGGAGGTCTATCAGTATTCAAAGGAGGAGAGTAAATAATGCACTACCTTGATGAAAGGGGGATAAATTTAGTGCTAAGGATGTTCTAAACTTTGATGAGCTAAGACATGACTAAGAGTGAGTCAGAGAATAATAACACATATCACATGCCTAGTACAATAACGTCATTCAAAGCATCAATAATTACATTATACTCAACTATTTTTCATCTCAATAGTAAGAAAATAACCAGGGGTCACAAGCTCATATCCCCATGGGTCATCAATAATCTAATCCATAGTTGAGGGTTCTAGGTTACCTCAACTACCACCATCAATGTGAATCACCACTAAGAGGTGCACCATGGTGGGGGTTGGGGGTGAAAGAGACCACTTTAAGAGGATTATCTTGGCAAAAACTAGAATAAATGAGTTTCACAAGGGAGATAAGTAATAAAACTGATCCATAATGAATGGGATAAGGAGGGCATAGGTTATGGGATGAGGTGACAAAATGTGGTAAGAAGCACATAAAAGATGAAGACTAGTTGGTGAATACTAGAGTAAATCCTGAAATAACCAAAATTGAAATTATGCACACTTGCATACACCACTATGAAAGAGGAAGAGGGAGTTAGTGGGGATCAGTGACAAGAAAGTAGAGAAAATACTAACTAAAAATAAATAAATCTACTTATATCCAAGGTGCATCTAAAATGGATTACATAGGGTAAGAAGGCAAAGGGACATGTTGATGCCTTTAAATGTATCATAGGTGTCCTTAGTGTTCAAAAAACACTTCTCATTTTAAAATTTTGGGATTTCAAAGCATGAGTAGTAGGTTTTGGCAACTTATGTTACTTGTGGTTAAATAGCGATAGAGCAATGTTTAACTATTCCACAAAATTTATATTAATTGATGGTTGGGAGCCATCATGGACCAAATATTTGCAAAGTGTAAGTATCTATGCTAATACAAGTGAATTATGATCAAATATTAAACTATAGACTAATCTAAATGGACATTTAAAATGAAATTTAAACTAAAGTGATTTGGTTAAAAAGAAGCAAAAGAGAAGGGTAAGGTAGAAAGAGAATAAGGGATTACTAATCTTATACCCAAACATTATGAAAAAGTTTAAATTATAATTGAGTATGAATTTAACCAGTATATAGTGAAAAATAGCATAAGATCAAATCTCACTACACACCAAGCAAACCTCTAAGGATGATATAAAGAAGTACAAGTAAGAATTGAATTTACTTTAAAGATTTGCTACCACACCCAAATAGCACTAGCACATTCTAATGCACAAAAAATCAAAGAAATCAAATTCAAGATCATTCAACTAATCTAGAATAAGCACAAATTTGAAAACCTTGTAATCAAATATACAACTTAGAATTCATATAAACTATTAAAATTTAATACTTAAGACTAGAAATTGAAATAAAAGCCATGTAACAATTGACACAAACAAACTTAGATAATCTTTTTAGAATTCCTTGATTGTATTAACTGCTCAAAGTATACAAATTTTGCTCAAAATTATCTCCCTTTCCAAAATGGTAGTACTACCTTTTATAGGAGGACAAGGTAGTATACCTATCAATTACAAGATACAAATGTACAAGAAGTAAGGATATCTATCCTTTTTCTACAAATTTATAGAATACATTTGCTTTTCCAAATTAAACTGACCTAGAGGCAATATGCTAGCAATCTAGCATATGCCTTTACAAAAGAATATTCCTCTTTCAAAATATTACAAAGCTTTTAAAAAATGGAATATTAATTATCTATTTGGTAAGCCCTGCACTTGAGAACTTTCTTATTGTTGTTGGAGGATGTTCATATCCCTCTAGTGTTGCTCATAGACTAGTTCCAAGTCAACAACTAGTCTTAAAAGACACGCCTCCTCATTAATAGCCAGAGCATTCAATTCACTCTCATTCCTAGCCATATCCTCCTTGATTCTCTTGGCCTTAGTTATTATTTCTCTTGAATTAAGAATCATATCTAGGATCCTACTATTGTCTAACCTAGACTAGCCTTGACTCTTGTTTCTTATTTCCTACATCACTAAGGTGGCCCTATGTTTAAACTCATCATCTTTTATGATATCTAAGATAGTGGGCTATGCAGGATCAATTAGCATTATCCCAAGGAGTTTTTCAATCCCTTCCATTAGCTCCTCATCATCTTTTAGGAGTCTCTCTAGATCCTTGGACCAAGCACATAAACTCTATACCCTGTCAATAACAATTCCCATAATTGCATTCAAGTGTCCCAAACTAATTGTTTTGAAATCAAGAATCTACTTTCCAACCTAAATGTTGATCAACCCTATTATATGATCCTTTGAAGCTTGTCATTGTGTTATTATACCCTTAGCCACTATATTTTTTTGTGCCAATTCATTTTACCTTAGCTTCATTACTTTCAAGGCCTCAAACATATTATATAAGGGTTCATCAATCATTTTAATCATTACCTCAGATACTGATAAGATAGATTATGTCTTCAAATCCTCACTGTCCTTCTCTAGGTTAGATATTCTTTATTGCATTCCCTTGATTCTAGTTATAACTTGAGTTGAGTGAGCCTCAGCCAGTTCTTCAATATCCTCTACATGGATGGGATGTTCACCAAGTTATTGACCCCCAACTAGATATAAGCTTACAAATGGATCAACCTTTTGAAAAGTGCATTCTTCAATTCCTACCATGGCCTTTCTAGTTGTCACTCTTTCTAATCCTATTGTCTTAAGATTGAATTGGACTTTGGTGGTTGGTTATGTGTACTTAGGAGGTTTTGAGACCTTGATTCTTGTGTTATTTGATGCTCCTAGAGCATCCATTTACTTTTTATCTGAACCTGTAATGGTCACTATTATTCTCTCTTCTTCCTCTATCAAATCCCTTATCCATGGCTTGATTACATCATGCACATCAATGTTGATAGTTTGTTTTAGGGCCCATGAGTGGGATAAGGAGGGTATCTTCTACATTTTCCCATAGATGAACCAATCAGGGATGCTTGGTCCATAGATATGGTATTCTTCACTAAAAAAGTTAAATTCATTCATGGGGTGACTAAAAGTCAACTTTGGCTTCTTTTTTCCAACTAGGACAACTACCAATTCTACCTTTCTCTTATTTAATGGTTTTATTAGGACTAGGTCTAGGGTAAATTCTTTCCCTTTTTCTTTCTTAGCCTCCTCTACTTGGGCCTAGGATTCTTCATCTTGCTCCTCCTCTTCATCAAAGCCATATGATTCATCAAGGACTTTGAGGGTATCCTCCATTATTTCATCAAATTCTAGAGCAATCATGTCTAGATACTCAATGGGAGATACTAGTATTTGAGGTAGGGTTGAGGATGAGGGTCCCTCGCTAGAGCTCTCTTCTAAATTCTCCTTCCCATGACCTTATACAACCTGTGCTTGGGGCTATGGTACTTCCATCTATGGTTTCTCTTGAAGTGGCCTAGAAGGTCTAGGCAGTAAATGGTATTGAAGAGTTCCCATTTGCCATATGTCCCCTGGTGGCTTTTCATTAACAATCAATATATGTTCAAGTCTAACATTATGTTTCTTGAACCTAGCCAGTACTTCCTCAAAATTATTGGCCCTAATGTGTAGAGTGTCATAGGGACCAAGATGATGTTCATAAATCTATTTTGGTAGTTACTTTCTCTTTAAATGCTTGGCTACCCTGTCATAAGGATCCCAATGCCTTAGGTCATCTAGCTAAAATCCAAAATATTTTATGTGTTTGGAAATGGTGTCCACATGTTTCCAATCTTGTAAAATAGTTCTACCAATTATCAAAGGAAAGGGATGGAGGAGGCCTTTCCTTTTCTCCTTGTACACTCCATCAACACCATGAAGAAGTTGGCATGTAATTTCCTACTCTACTAGCTTGGTAGGAACATAGATAGGTAACTTGTAAGGTTAGATTAGAATCCCTTCAATTTTGATCATAGTAAAATCTAGGTACAACTAGATGTCTTTGATTAGCTCTACATATTTCTTGATTAGAGGATTAATATTGGGCATGGGGAACCCTATAATGGCTTGTACTAAAGTAGGATAGACACAATCACAAATGAACTGCATGTGCTATCTATATTTGAAAATATGTAATTTTTAATAATAGTGGGAGATTGTGAATCTACTCTTAGGTGACTAATTTTTGATGTGATGGATCTTAGTAGAGGCTAGTAGGGTATCTAATAGATAGGACATCATAAATAATTAGTTACTTGTCTTCTTCTTGATAGCTTTAAATTGTCTCCATAGGTGGATGTTGATCATCTCTCCAATTGGAGTAAGACCCTTTTCTACCATGAAGTAGACATAAAACAGCCAACTATTATTAAAATATTTGGTTGAAGGGATCCAGATATCCTATTCAATAGGCTCATAATTACTTTAATTCCTTCTATAAACTAGGAAACTAGGATTTTTTCCTCAAGGTATCAGACTACATGGTTCCCCTAGAGTAATTAAGGCCTAAGAATGGTGTCTAAATCATTATTACCAGTCCATTCCTTGATAGTGGGCAAGTCTACATGGGGTTTTCCTAATTTTTAGTATCTCTCAAAATCTAGTGGAGAAATATATGCAATTATCCTAGATTTTCCCTCATGAATGATCTAGTCATGTTTAATTCTACAATCCATAAAAATTAGAGTAAGGATGTCAATGCAATGGAATACCTCTAGTTTGGCAACAACATGATGGAGATTGGCCATTTAGACTACAACTAGGTCATAATACCTCTTGGTGATTATGATAATCCTTTGTTCTTCCTTGGTGATGGTTTGCATCTCCTCAATGGTCTAAAAGAGCTCAAACCAATTCCTATTATCGATGTTCAAGGTTTTAGTGGCTAGGTCTATATCTTTGAAGACCCTCCCTTCATTGTTTATAGATAGATATAATTCTATCTCATCCCTCAATTGTTACCTCTAAGCTACCATGGCTACTAACTTACAAATTATTCACAATTGGATTACAAATGGTCTTTGGGTTAATTCTTTCATGCTCAAATCATGATTAAACTTCTCTTAGATTTATTGTGATCAATGTGAGTTCACTTAAGGCCTTTTATGCAAGTTTTAGGGCTTTTGAAGCTTTAATGGTGGTGGTTTATTTGGACTTTGTCTCATATGTGCCTCAAATTTGATTTCGACCTTTGCCTTTATATTTTTGCATTTTTTAGCATACAAGATCTTTATTTTTGTTTTTTATGCTTACATGGCACATATTTGGCATATATCTGGCACTTTCATTGCATTTTCTTAAATTTCTTTAAATCACTAGTTGTTGGTATTTAAAAATTGTCTTTTACTTTACACCATCTGATTAAAAGCTAAGGATCAATGTAATTCATTGATCATGATCTAGGCCCTTGCAGGTCATTGGCCATGTTGGTATCAAGCCTCATGGTTGTGCCACTTGGCACCTCTATAGGATTTCTAAGCTTAATTTCTTACACCAATTATATATCAAATGAGCATCCACCATGTGTTGATCTTTTGGGTTCTCGTAACTTTGTTGTAAAGTTGTCATTGATCTTGCACCATTGGATCATTTAGGCCTGATAAAGCATGATCCATTGATCCTGCAAAGTATGATGAATTTAATCAGTGCATAGTTATATAAATGACTTAGGTTAAAATGTTTTTAGCTAAGTCTATTTCATATTAATAAACATGAAAAGACAGGTTAAAGTGTTTTATGCTAAGTTTTTAAATTATAATATCAAAGTGGCCCCTTTGAATGATAGAAACACATGTTCCTTTTATCTAAGTAAAATGTTTGAAGAGCTTGAATTTGATGGCCTCACAGATGTCAAATGATGGTCATGAAAATGTCAAATTTAAGTTCGTTAAGTTCTTAGTTTTGGTGGGCTTAAAATTGATTGTTGAAAGGATGTTAAAGTTAGCCTCATGAATGTCAAATGATGGTCATGCGAACATCAAATTTAAGCTCCTCAAATTCTTAGTTTTTGTGGGCTTAAAGTTGATGATCATGTGGATGTCAATGATAGCCTCACAGAGATCAAATGATAGTCACATTAATGTCAAATTTAAACTTATCAAATTTATGTATTTGAATGTGGGAGCACCATGTGTCGATTGTATGGGTATTTCTAGGCCTTTTGACTTTTTGTCATTATGTTCACTCTATTAGATCTAATTCTATGAGTGATCACAAACTATGGATAATGATCCAATCACTTGTAAATGATTGGTTCCTTTTAATATGTGGGACTCTTTTCTATCAAAATTTAAATGTAAGAATGCCATGTGGTAAATCTGTGAAGCTTCATAATCCTTTGACTTTTCAATGTTGGCTTTGCTCTGTCCAATTAAAAGCCATGATGAAGTGTGGACCATCAAATTTACAAAGGAGCAACATTTTTAAATTAAGACCTAAGATGAAATAATATTTAGGCTAAAATGTTAAGACTAAGGTCTCATTCATGTTAATAAATATGAATGGGGCCTTAGCATTAAGACTTTAGGCTAAATAGGTAATAAATGGGACCATGCTTAGGAAAATAAAAGGACCCTACCAATACAAATGTTACACTTGATTATAAATATAAGAAATAAAGGGGGGAAATAAAAGGGACCAAGTGGGAATTTCAAGTTAAGGTTTGGTCATGTTAAGAAATATGACTGAGCCTTAACATGAAAATTAAACTTAAGTCAAAATTAATTTGAAATGTTCTTGTCAAATGTAAATTTGAACCAAGGGCTTGATTTAGGGTTTTTTGAGGGAGAGCCTTCAATGAATGAAGCCCAAATAGAGTTAATTTATAAATTTTAAGCATGATCCCTTCAATAGGGCCCCATGAAACCTGTAACTATAAGATATGAAGACCAATTATTAGCAACATTAGGCAAGCTCAAATAAAAACCATAAATCAGTAAGCTAACCTTATCAGAGTAGATGATCTTCAAATTATAATAATGTTCAAAACATGCCATGGTTTCAGGTTTAAGTCAAAGTATCTTAAGGGTCTTAATTTTTAAAAAATGGGGGTATGTTGACCTCAATAAATGATGACTTCCAAGGGAAACATAGCAATATGTTAAAACTTAGATACTCTGGTTCATACAAACAACTAAGTCATCCACTTCACTTGATTTATGCCATTATCTAGATCATTTTGTGGTTAAAACAAAGCTTTCATGTGTAGAATGGGGATCAAACATTAATACATAACCATTTTATGTGTGTGATTTGATTCCACTTATTGTTTTCCAAGGGATTTAGGATACAACTTCCAAGTTTCATGTCTTTAATCATTAACACTGACTTGGAGCATGTTTAGATATTCATGAAGAACCATGCTTCTAGTTTAGGGAAGGCTTAGGCATTGCTCTACTATCAGTCAAGCATCCATAGCCTTGATAAATATGCTTTTGGCTCCACTCATGCCCTTGTTCCACTTCTAGCCAGGTATCCTAGTGGAGATTACCAAAATTACCTATGCTTGAAAAGTTTTTGATTTTACATTGCATTCTTATTTTTTATAATTATAGATCTTTTATGCCTTCATTAAGGTTGAGAACTAGGGTATCTAGGTTTAAGGATTTGGTCAAGTGCTTGATCCTCAGAAAATCACCTATGGCTATAACCATTGTCCTAGGTAAGGATGTTTGTTAAGTGAAAGCATAATTATGCCTTAATATATTAAGCTTTCATACTACAAGTACAAATCTTCTTAAAACCAAATGTAGGTCAAGATGATGTTTAATCTCTCATAGAGCAGTTGGCCTCTTCCATTGGTCTTTAGCATTTCTTCAAATCACAACATTGGGATCACATTTTAGACCCATGGTTAGCAAATGTATTAGGTTCATACCCACATTCCTAGACTTTAGAGTTTCAAGAAATCTAAATAAAATTTGAGCTCAAAGTTGTCCAAAATCAAAAACACAATAGAAACTAGAAAAGAAACAAAAGGAAACAAATAGATATATACATGTTTATGTGAAAACAAGGGATGAGAAGGAAAGAACTGAAATACAGAAACTAGCCTACCTACACTAATTCTAACCATCTTACTAATTTAATCTATAAATACCTTAGGGGGAACAATAAAAATTAATGATGGAGGTACTACCCATTGGTGGGTAGTGTGAACTCTGCTCATTGTAAGTCTTTGAGTCAAAAGGTGTTGTCTCTTAGTGTGTCTGTAATCTGATAGGGGTCAACCCATAAAGGTGTGAACTTACCATGCTTGCCCTTAGGCTTAGATGCTTTATCCCAAAGGAAAACTAATTCCCCTTGTCTAAACACCTTGGTATTTGATCTTTTTCCAAACCAACTCTTCATCATGGTTTGATTCTACTAAAATTAGCAAAGGCTTCCACCTGTGCATCTTTCATTTAGATGATGTCTAGCAATCTTGAATTTTCAAGATCCTGGCCTTCTTCTATATATTCTTGCATGAATTTTGGCATGGGAAAATTGAGAGTGATAGGGAAGATATGCTCTTGGCCATAAACCAATAGAAAGGGTGATGCCTTTGAGGCTTGTTTGATTCTTATCCTATCTACCCATAAGGCATACTTAAGAAGATTATGCCAAGTCTTGAGCTTGTCTATAGTAGACTTCTTGATTATTTTTATTAATTTTTTGTTGGTATACTCAGAAAATTAATTTCTTTGGGGGTAATGGTTGGATAAAAACTTAAGACAAATGCCATTATCATATGCCCAATCTATCATCTCTATGGATATAAATGTAGATCCATTATCACACACCAAAGAGACATAAGTTCCAAATTTGGTATGTATGTTATCCTCCAAGAAACTAATCACCTCTTCAATCCTACATTGTTTGGTGGCTATAGCTTCAGTCCATGTTTTGAAATAATCTATGGTAGTCAAGATATACTTATGTCCTTCTAATGAATTGGAGTCAATTACCCCTACAAAGTCTAACCCCCATTGTGAAAATAGTTTATCAATCATGATTGGTTTCAAAGGCATTATTAGCTTTAGTTCTTTGGTGCTAAAGATCTGGCATGAGTGACATTCCCTCACGTTCTTACGAGCATCATTGAAAATAATTGGCCAATAATAGCCAGCTCTGAGGATCTTGTGAGCTATAGTATTCCTATATGGGTGCCCATTACCAAAATTCTCATGGAAAGTGCTCATGATTTGGGTGGTTTATTCTTTTGAGACACATCTTAGGTAGACCCCTTCAAATTTTTTATTGTATAAAACCCTATTTTTAATCATATAATGGGTTGCCTTGAGCTTAAGGGCCATCTTTTTATCCCTAGTTAGTCCTATGGGATAAGTACCATTAATTAGTAAATGAATGATGGAATCATAGCACTCACTAGCTTGAAAGATTTGCTGATCAACTTGCATAATACTTAGCTTATAGCTGGTATTAGTAATCATTTGGATCAGACCTTGGCACCTTACCAATTTTGCCATTTTCATTTCTATGTCATATTCTTACAAAATTGACATCCATTTACCTCTATGTTCTCCAATCTCATTTTGACTTATTATAATTTTTTTAGTAGGGTCAGGTAGAATATTATGCACCTTATTTCTAAGGATATAGTGCCAGAATTTATTCACTACCTTAAATAATGCATATGCTTGTTTATCAATTAATGAATAGTTTAATTCAGCAATTTTAAAGTTATTACTCATGAAAGCTATTGGGTGATCACACCCATCAACCTTTTGAGTTAAAATTGTAGACATAGTATGCTCAGATGTAAAATAATAAAGATAGATGTCCTTTGAAAAGTTAGGACTTATCAAAACTGGAGCTTGGCTAACTACTTCTTTGATGTCATTGAATGCCTTCTTGGATTCTTCATTTCATTAGACCTTGGCATCCTTATTTAGAATGTCATTAAATAGCTTGAAAATATTTGAAAAGCTATAAATGATCTTTCTTACAAAGTTTATCTTACCAAAAAATTATTTTATCTCTTTTCTACTATTTGGAGGCTTTGTCTTAGATAAAGTTTCCACTCTTTTAGGATCTATGGAGATCCCATCTTTAGTTATAACATGGCCTAACAATTTTCCTTTAATAACATAAAAGATGCTTTTCTTGGGGTTTATGGAGATTCCATACCTTCTACATCTTTCAAATACTTGGTGTAAATGCATAAAGTGATCTTCCCTATTTTTAAAAAAAATGGTTAGATCATCCATGTATATAATGATACACTTACCAATCAGACCTTGGAAGGCATGGTCCATGGCCATTTGAAAAGTATCTCTTACATTTATTAATCCAAAATTCATCCTTTTGTAGGTAAAGGCACCCCATTTAGTTTTGAAATATATCTTCATCCTATCTTCTTTATCAACCAACACCTAGTTGTAGCCTAAAAAACCATCAATAAAAGACAACATGACTGATCCTAAAACAACTTGTATCACTTGGTCAAGAGAGGGAAGAGGATAATTATCCCTTTTAAATGATTTATTTAAATTCCTAAAGTTAATTCATTGCCTAATCTCACCATTATTCTTCTTGACTAGTATTAAATTGGCCACCCAGGTAGAATGCCTAATGGGAAACACAATTCTAGCATCTAGCAATCTCTTAACTTCTTTGAAGATCAATGGTTCTAAGATAGGGTTCACAGGTCTTTGATTTTGCTTGAAGGGTTTAAAAATTTATTTAAGGGGTATAATAAGGGTGATTAATCTTGGATCAAATATCTTCAAGTCATCATAATACTAAGTTATGACATCCTTATACTTGGTTAGGAGCTCTTTGGCTCTCTTATTCTTGACATTAGTGCAAGCTTTTCCAATGTTAACCAGTTGAGGTTAATATTGGTGGACAAGATCAATTGAAATTTAATCCTTCCCACTTACTTTGGGAATCTTAGAAACCTCAGCTATCTTATCTTGATCAAATAGTCTCCCTAAGGCAATCGTGCCTTTTGGGATCTTATTGTCATTTAGTTGAATGACTTTACCATCAAATTTGCCTTCTCCATAAATACTTTCATCAGCCTCATCGATGACATGATTTTATAATGATCCTAAGTTTTCCATGAAATTCAAGATGTGTTGATCATCACTAAAGATCTAAAAATGATTCACATTATCTGGGACCGAAGGACAAGGTATCAACTCAATGCTGAAGTTAGGCAAGTCTTGATCAGGCATGAGATTGGTTGTAGTAGATCCCAACTCATCACTATCTTGGTTCTCCTCTTTAAGGATGGATACAATGTTAAAGGCATCAAAATAATCAATTACATCCTAGACCTCAAACTTATACCTCTTGAGATATGAGGGTTTACATTGATATTTGCTTTTCACCTGGTTGACTACTAGTTTTGAATCACCATAGACTAGTAGCTCTTTGACTTTATTTTTTATGGAAAATTGTAAGCCTAAAATGAGGGCCTCGTATTCAGCAAGGTTATTGGTGCATGGGAACTAGACCTATAGGAATCAAGGTATTTATTACCAACATGGTTAGTTAGAACAATGCCTACCCCAGATACAGCCTTACACCTAGCACTATTAAAATGTAGCTTCCATAGCCCAATCATAACATGAGTATTCTTAAGATCACATACCTTTTTAGTTTCTAGGGTAAAGACCCCTAAGTCTAAGTCAATTATGTTGACCATTTCATTGATAGTAATGTACTCAGTGATCATGTGTTTCATCCTTGGCTCTCTTTCAACCCTGATCTGGTTTGGAACTCCTTTTCAAGGTAGCCATAAATGTGAACAATCAGTGGACGTGTATCCATTCAAATATTTGGTCCATTCTTTGCTTAACAAAATCCCATAAACATCAATAATTTCAATAACTTGGATATCAATAAAGTATTGTATTCTAGGCTCATAGGCCAATTTCATATGAATATTTAATAATTCCCTAATCACCTTGACTCTAGATTTGTCTAATTGAGTAACAAATATATCAAACGTAATAAGTTTAAAGCCAATTTATTTGAAAATACCTATTGGCATGATATTGGTGGATGTACTAGAATCTAATAAACAATCATGAAAATTCTAATTGAACATCCTAACTGTGAGTAGGAAAGGAGGAGATTTTGCCTTAGCTTTGTGCATAGTTACATTAGCATTGTCCGCTTTTAGTGGTTTGTTGGATTTCTTTGACAATGATTCTAGTAAGAGGTCCCTTTGTTCCATGATATATGTTAACTCATGCAATGTGATGTTAGGTTTTATCTTCTTCATGTCTTCAACAATATTATAACCAGTATTATTTAAATAAATAGGAACATCAACATTATGCTTAGAGGTAATCCCTTTGGGTGGTTCTGGATCATTGCTTGAAGACATGTCTAGAAGAGTTCCAAAATTATTTGGAAGTGTTGAGGTATTCAATGGCTACCTCTACTCTCTATTCCTAAAAGGATAATTCTTCTTCAAGAATTCTTGTAAGGCTTAGATTTCCTCAAGGACATCATCAGGTTCATTTTCCTCTTGAAATGGGAAATCAAACATCTCCACCATGAAATTTTTATTAATAGGCTTGGATCTTGAAGTACCTACACCACTATCCTTATTAAGAACCACTTCAAATTTGTCTAACTCTTCTTGTAAAGCTTCTAAATCCTTATAAAACTCAATGCAATCAATCTCTCCATGTTTGACTATACAATGCACCCTACAATAATTAGATAAAGAAATATCAATAAGATTAATGTCTATAATCCTCTTTTTAGAAGATGGTTCGTTATTCTTATTATTGTTAAAACTATCATTCTAAAACCTATTATTAGGCCTATTAAACCTTTGGAATGAGAAGTTCCTACTAGATCTCTCTCTAGTATTTCTAGCTTATTTTTGTAACTGAAAAAAATCAATGCTTAACTTTTGGACCATTTTTAGGATAGACTCATTCTCATTCTTGGGAGTTTCATAATTGTGAACCCAGTTATTGTTAGTACCAGTAGTTGGTACTAAATCTCTTTGATCATTTTCATTGAATCCATTATTATCAGGATGACTCAAGAATCCTAAATTTTGATTGGGAGCAACATGACTCAAAGGTAATTGATTCAGATTTGGGAGTTGATTTAAGGCTAGAACATTTTGATTGTTGTTGGGGAAGATGTTTAGAATGGGAAAATATGGGTTGATATTTGGGACAAAGTAGGCTATTTTTCCCTAGGGTTGCATTTGATCATTGATGATCACTACTTCAGAATAAGCCCTAGATAATGAAGTTATAGCTGGAAGAGACATTTTTAAAAATATAAAAGTCAAAAAAATATACTACATCCTTGTAGATTTCTAGAGTTAAAACCTCATTAGGTTTATAAGGTTTTATGGTCCTGCTATACATTTTTTGGAACTTAGCATTAAAGGACCTTATGGGCTCACTTGCATCCCTCCTGAATGTGGTGAACTAGTGGTATATGACACATGGACTAACAATTTTACCAAACTGGTCTATGAAAACATTAGTGAAACCATCCTAGCAAGTAATATAATTTTTAGGAAAATTGAGAAACCATTCATATACATCATCTTTAAAATCAAAAGGGAACAATCTACATGCTACATCTTCATCTATGACATTTAGCAACATTAAAGCAAATTTGAAATATTTAATGTGTTTTTTAGTAGTTACAATACTAGTTGGACTAAATGTTGTCAAGTATTTTTTAGGGTTATGTGGGAGATTGTGTGCCATACTTGACTCATTTATTGAATAATATCCAACCAATCCATACCTAGATGAAGGTCAAAGGTAGGGTACCTTGAAGAGGTGAGGTTAGCAAAGATTTGGAACACTTACACCAACCTTTATCTTGCCTAGATATTTTATAGATTTCAAGCTCAAGTAGAGCTTCTCTGGCCTCTAAATGTGATCTTGTTTAGATCCTTGGAAATTTCATCTTGAAGATTAAAGATCCTATTTGAAATATGATGTGTCAAGTTTATATTTATAAATAACAAGGATTAAACTTACACATTAAGCTAATTTTGTAAAGATTTGTATAAAAAATAATAAAAGACATCAATATTTGACTAAGCTAGCTCAAATATGTGTCCACTTATGCAAATATGGTCTATCTTTATAAGTCCAAGTTCAAATAAACCTAGATCTATGAAAAATATACCAATCTTTGATCAAAAGTAGTTATTCTAACCTCAAATACCACAGATCTTAATATCTTAAGCTAACTTTACCAAAATTAAGCATCAAGCTTGAAAGAACTATGATCTTTGTCTAAAGGAAGCACAAAGATATGTCAAAGTCCCCAAAGATCAATGATCTTTATGCTTCTAAGTAAATAATCACACAAAAGTGTAAAGATAACATCAATCTTAGATCAACACACTAAGAATAACAAAGATTCAATCAATTCATAAAGATTCCCTCCTTCTAGTGATAGTGAGACTTATTGATGCATTTAAATGTATCATAGGTGTCCTTAGTATTCAAATAACACCTCTCATTTTAGAATTTTGGGAATTCAGAGCATGAGTAGCAAGTTTTGGCAAATTATGTTACATGTGGTGAAATAGCGATAATGTTTAACTGTTCCACAAAATTTGTATTAATTGATGGTTGGGAGCCATCATGGACCAAATCTTTTTAAAGTGTAAGTATATATGTTAAGAATAGGGAATTATGATCAAATCTTAAAATACAGACTATCTAAATGGACATTTATAATGAAATCAAAACTAAAGCGATCTGGTTAAAAAGAAGCAAAAAAAAGGGTAAGGTAGAAATAGAATAAGTGATTACTGATCTTAGCCCCAAACATTATGATAAAGTTTAAATTACAATTGAGTATGCATTTAACTAGTATATAATTCAAAATAGTATAAGCTCAGATCTCACTACACACTAGGCAAACTTCCAAGAATGATATAAAGAAATATAAGTAAGAATCTAATTTACTTTAAATATTTACTGCCACACTCAAATAGTATTATCACGTTCTAATGCAGAGCAAATAAAATGAATCAAATTCAATATCATTCAACTAATCTAGCATAAGCATAAATTATCAACCCTGTAATCAAATATGCAACCCAAAATTCATAAAAACTATTAAAATTTAAGACTTAAGACTAAAAATTGAGAGAAGAGCCATGTAACAATTGACACAAACAAATTTGGAAAATCTTTTCAGAATTCTTTGATTGTATTAATTTCTCAAAGTATATAATTTTTTTCTAAAAATTCTCTCCATTTACAAAATGGTAGTACAACCTTTTATAAGAGGACAAGGTAGTATACCAATCAGTTACAAGATACAAATGTACAAGAAGAAAGGATAGTTATCCTTTTCTACAAAGTTCTAGGATACATTTGATTTTCCAAACTAAACTAACTTAAAGGCAATACACTAACAAACTAGCATATTTTTTTACAAAAGAATATTCCTCTTTCAAAATATTACAAAGCTTTTACAAAACAGAATATTAATTAGTTAGTTGGTGGGCCCTGCACTTGAGAACTGTATTTTTATTGATAGAAGATGTTCATATCCCTCTGGTGTTGGTAATTGACTAGTTCCAAGTCCACATCTGGTCTTAAAAGACACTCCTCATTATCAGCCAAAGCATTCAATTCCCTCTGATTCTTAGCCATAGATTTTTTGATGCTCTTAGCCTTGGTTATTCTTTCTCCTGTATTAAGGATCATATATAGGATCCTACTATTATCTATCCTAGACTAGCCTTGACTCTTATTTCTTATTTCCTACATCACTAAGGTGGCCCTATGTTTGAATTCATCATATTTTATGATGCCTAAGATAGTGGGTTGTGCAGGGTCAGTTAATATTGTCCCAAGGATATTTTCAATCCCTTCCATTAGCTCCTCATCATCTTTCAAGAGTCTCTCTAGATCTTTGGACCAATCACATAAACTTTGGACCTTATCAATAAAAATTCCTTATATTGCAGTCAAGTGTTCCAAACTAATTTTTTTGAAACCATGAATCTACATTCCAACCTAAATGTTAATCAACCCTATTATCTGATCTTTTGAAAATTGTCATTACGATATTAGAACCTTATCCACTATATTCTACTATGTCAATGCACTTTACCTTAGCTTCATTGCTTTCAATGCCTCAAACATATTATATAAGTATTCATAAATCATTTTAATCATTGCCTCAGGTATTGATAAGATAGCTTGTGTCTTTAAATCCTTGTTTTCCTTCTCCAAGTTGTAAATTCTTTGTTTCATCCCTTAATGCCAGCTCTAACTTGAGCTAAGTGAGCCTCAATCAATTATTCAATAACCTCTACAAGGATGGGATGATCACTAGGTTGTTGACCCCCAACTAGAGTTAAGCCTACAAATGGCTCAACCTTTTGAAAACTAAATTCTTCAATTCCCACCATGGCATTTCTAGTTTTCACTCTTTCTAATCATGTTATCTTAGGATTGAATTATACCTTCATGGTTGGTTTTGTGTACTTAGGAGGTTTTGGGACCTTAATTCTTGTGCTACTTGATGTTCCTAGAGCATCCACTTGCTTGCTATCTAAACCTATAGTGGTCATTATTCTTCTCTCTTCTTCTTCCTTCATCAAATCCCTTATCCATGGCTTGATGTCATAATGCACATCAATGTTGATAGTTTGGGTCAGGGCCCATGAGTGGGATAAGGAGGGTATATTTTGCATTTTCCCATAGATGAACCAATTAGGGATGTTTGGTCCATGGATGGGGTATTACTCACTAAAAAAGTTGACTTCATTCATGGGGTGAGTGAAATTCAACTTTGGCTTGTTTTTGTTAGGACCCAGAAGCACACAATTGATTACCTTTATATTAGCAACTAAATGCATAATTTAACCAGAATGCACAAGTAACTAGAATTCAAAAATAACACAGAATATGAGAGACAATACACAATTGTATTAATACTCTTCCAAAAAAAATTACAACCAAGAAGATGCCACAGTTCTTCTTCACCTTACAGAGGCTTCCCACACCTCAAGTGTACAGTAATTCACCTTCAAGAGTTCTCTCTCAATTATGGTCCCAACACTCAACTCAAACACAGAGTTGGTGTTCACCTCCAACCAGTCAGTATCCACTACTGCTAGTACCACTAGTTAGTATCCACTACTGCCAGTACACAAGTACTCCACATACTTCAAGTAGATCTCCCATGAACTTGCAACAACCTGTAACTCAAATGATCTTACTTACATATGTACTCCATGTACAGAACGACTGAGTACACACCATACTCCAAGTAGATCTTGCCTAATCTTGCTACCTATTGTGTTGTGATCTCCCTGATCTTGCTCCCACCTGCAAATCAACTTGGTTTTACAACACCTGCAAACCTAGATCAAACATACACAAACATCTGTAAATCAATGATCTTACTTACCATACAGATCTCCTAACCTGGCCTTGCACACCTGTTGACCAAGATCATACATACATGAAGAATCCTTCTGATTCTCCAAACCAGTACCCACACTTGGCACTACTATGGAACTAGGAGGGCTATCCTTTCTCTCTTCACACACAGAAGGAACTAGCTTGCTGAACTCTACTAGCACACTTTATAATACAACCCATGGGTCTATTATATAGCTCCCATGAAAATAATAATTAGACATCTAATTACAATAATTAGATCCATAGCTTCAAGTCTATAATTGGCTCTTAACATGCAAACACTTAGTTCATTAACAAACTATTCATGCAACCGATAGTTCTAGAACCGCACAGGCGACCGACATCGGTCCCTGTCTGCCTAGAGGTGATCGACGTCAATCAACTCCTGATCAATGTTGGTTGCTCTGACACTATATATGACTGATGTCGGTTGATTAGATCAACGTCGATTGCTCTACCACTCAGCAACCTCCTTCCCTATTTGCAATAGTGAAGCTTTTAGCTCCACAACCTAACAATCTCCCACTTGGAGATAAACAGTTGTACCTATCCCTATACCTATACTCCGTCTAATCTATTTCTTAGCTTGTATTCCTCTACAAGCTCCATCTTGAAGACCACCCACCACAAAACCTATGGTGCACCTCCTGTCATCCAAGTAACCTACTGCATCCGCATCTAAAAACACATGTAGAAAAGAACTTGACCCTGCATAGCATGTGCACCTACTACTGGTCCCTCTCAAATACCTGAGAATCCACTAAACTACCCTCTAGTGCTTCTTTCCTAGATTGGCTCCAAACTTTCTAACATCTCCCACTGCGTGGGCAACCTAGGTCTAGTATGCATGTACTTAGCCTCATCATTTGAATCAAGACAATGTTCATAGAACTGTCCAACCCATCGATGTGCTAACCAGCTTCACACAATCATTAAGAGACAAAATCAACTTGAGATCTTCCATGTCTCTAGAACACACTTATGCCAAAGAATTTTGCTTCCAAATTCCTCATGACATACCACTAAACTAACTTTACCTTTAGCTCAGCAAAACCCTATATGTGTAACCCTGCATCAAGCAAACACACAACATACAGTAATAGGATAATGTCGCGACCATCATCCACCTGGTAAAGAAACCACAGTAGTTACAAAATGACATTGACTAAAGTCATGATTTGTCATCCACCTATCAAACCTGTACCACTATCCTAGAGCTTTCTCAAGACCATATGACCTAGCATTCCATCTCACGTATCCATTCTCTCTATTCTTTAACTAAGGTATCCATTTGTCTCTCAGTGCTTTCTTTCGGCTGGAAACCCTACCAAATCTCCACTAGTTCTGCATCCTAAGAATCAAATTCCTCATTCATGCCATGCTCCCACTGTTTCTTGGATCCTTCCTACTCTATAGTGAGAAACGAGTATAGAGAAGAGGAACAATGAATTGAAGGCTTACTTACCCTTTCAGTCCTCTATATGGGCATTTGAGACTCCTTGATAGCTTGTTGTCTACCCAAAATCCATTATAGTGACCGACCTCAATCACCACACAGTCTACATCTGACTGACATCAGTTCCATGCGACTATCCCTAACTATCGACACCAGTTTTCCTAACCAACATTGGTGTCTACCTGTTGCTGACATTGGTCCTCCTGATTGATGCCAGTCTTACCTGTTGTCGACATCAGTCCTCCTGACCAACGTCAGACTTACCCTGCCTGACACCACCAGCTTTGGTCTACACATGACTGACATCGCCACCTATCTGTTCGATGCCAATTCTTCCTGACTGATGCTGGTACCTATGTTCTCCTGTGAGTGATGACTTTTTACCGATGAGCTCTCTTTGGATCAAAACCCTGTCCAAATTGCTCTGCTCAGAGTTACTTAGTCTTCTCCATTGATCTTTGTCCATCATCTCCTCCATAAACACCAAGGCTTTCTAGTTCTTAAGTCTATCAAAGACATTTGACTTCCTGTTAAGAACATGCATCTCCTTCTTGCTCATGTGACCAAGCCTAAAAAGCCATGTCTTCACAATAGAAGAAGAATCAGTAATATAAGCAAGTAGATAAAGAGTACCTACTTTCTTACCACCAGCTAATTCAAGTGCATCCATTGTGAGAGTTCCTATGCATCTCTCATCACCCAACTTTCCTAAATAAATTAGCCACATCTTCAAGCCTAGGACCTGCATGACCTCCTTCAACACCCATGTGTTGGACGCCTATAATTTTAGCTTCACTTCCCCTTTGCCAATACTTTGACAAGGCTCACCAACCCCTCTATTTGGGGCTGCATGAAAAGAGTCAATAGAATCTATAAACCAAGATTCTAATTTATCTAAGAAACATACTAGAGCATCATGTGCAACACTTGCAACATCTGCTTCTTCAGTTCCTTCATGTTGATCTTCAACCAACCAGAAATATTTCTTTACCTACTCTTTCTTTCCATAACACCATAATTAACCATTCGTGTTTTTCAATTCCTCCATTCTTAGCTTACTTTCTTCTGCCATTGCTATACTCCCACTCAATCAGAAACCCTTGAGATTGACCTATAATCAAACACAAACTTGCTCCCTGCAACCTTAGCTCTGATACCACTTTGTTAGGACCTGGAAGCACATAATTGATTACCTTTGTATTAGCAACTAAATGCAGAATTTAACCAGAATGCACAAGTAACTAGAATTCAAAAATAACACAAAATATGAGAGACAATACACAATTGTATTAATACTCTTCTAGAAAAGAATTACAACCAAGAAGATGCCACATTTATTCTTCACCTTACAGAGGCTTCCCACACCTCAAGTGTACAGTAATTCACTTTCAAGAGTTCTCTCTCAATTACGGTCCCAACACTCAACTCAAACACAGAGTTAGTGTTCACCTCCAACCAGTCAATATCCACTACTACTATTACCACTAGTTAGTATCCACTATTGTTAGTACACAAGTACTCCATGTACTTCAAGTAGATCTCCCATGAAATTGCAACAACCTGCAACTCAAATGATCTTACTTACACATGTACTCCACATACAGAATGACTGAGTACACACCCTACTCCAAGTATATCTTGCCTGATCTTACTACCTATTATGTTGTGATCTCCTTGATCTTGCTCCCACCTATAAATCAACTTGGTTTTGCAACACCTACAAACCTAGATCAAACATACACAAACATCTGCAAATCAATGATCTTACTTACCATGCAAATCTCTTAACTTAGCCTTGCACACCTACTGACCAAGATCATACATACATGAAGAATCCTTCTGATTCTCCAAACCATCACCCACACTTGGCACTATTGTGGAACTAGTAGGGCTACCCTTGCTCTCTTCACACACAGAAGGAACTGGCCTACTCAACTCTACTAGCACACCTTACAATACAGCCCATGGGTCTATTATATAGTTCCCATGCAAACAATAATTAGACATCTAATTACAATAATTAGATCTGTAGCTTTAAGTCTATAATTGGCTCTTAACATGCAAACACTTAGTTCATTAACAAACTGTTCATGTAACTGACAGTTCTAGAATGGCATAGGCGACCGATGTCGGTCCCTGTCTGCCTAGAGGTAACCGATGTCGGCTGACTCCTGACCAATGTCGACTACTCTAACACTATATATGACTGACGTCAGTTGATCAGACTGACATCAGTTGCTCTGCCACTCAACAACCTCCTTCCCTATTTGCAATAGTGAAGCTTTTAGCTCCACAACCTAACACTTTTGTCCAACTAGGACAATTGCCAATTCTACATTTCTCTTCTTTAATGGTATCAGTGGGACTAGGTCCAAGGTAACTACTTTCCCTTTTTCTTGCTCAACCTCATCTACTTGGGCCTAAGATTATTTAGCTTTATCCTCCTCTTCATCAGAGCCATATGCTTCAACAAGTACTTTGAGGGCATCTTCCATTATTTCATCAGGCTCCAGGGCAATCATGTTTAGGTACTCAATTGGAGATGCTAGTCTTTAAGGTAGGGTTGAGGATGAAGGTCCCTCACCAAGCCTCTCTTCTAACTTCTCCTTCCCATGACATTGTGTAACCTATGTTTGGGTCTATGTCACTTCTATCTATGGTTATTTATGAGGTGGCCTCAAATGTCTACACAACAAATCATATTGAAGAGGTCCCATTTTCCATATGTCCCCTAGTGGCTTTTCATTAACATTCGATCTATGTTTAAGTCTAACATTATGTTTATTGAACCTAGCCATTACTTTCTTAAAATTATTGGCCCTGATGTATAGAGTATCATAGGGACCAAGCTGATGTTCATAAACTAGTTTGGGTAGTTGTTTTCTCTTCATATTCGTGGCCACCCTATCATAAGGATCCTAATGCCTGAGGTCATCTAGTTGAAATCCAAAAGAGTCTCTATGCTTGGCAATGGTGTCCACATGTTTCCAATATTGTAAAATAATTCTACCAATTATCAAAGGAAAGGAATAGAAGAGGCCATTTCTTATCTCCTTGCACACTCCATCAACACCATGAAGAAGTTTGCATACAATTTCCTACTCTGCTAGCTTGGTAGGAACATAGATAGGCAACTTGTAAGGTTGGATTAGAATCCCTTCAATTCTAATCATAGTACAATCTGGGTATAACTAGATACCTCTCATTAGCTCTACATATTTCTTGATTAGAGGATTAATCTTGGGCATGGGGAATCCTATAATGGATTCTACTAAATTAGGATAGACACAATCAAAAATGAACTACATGTGGTGTCTATATTTGAAAATATGTAGTTTTAAATAATGGTAAGAGACTATGAATCTACCCTCAAATGACCAATTTTTGATGTGAGGGATCTTGGTGGAGGCTAGCAGGGCATCTAATAGATAGGACATCATAAAGAACTAGTTATTGGTCTTCTTCTTGATAGCTATAAATTATCTCCCTAGGTGGATGTTGATCATCTCTCTAATTGAAAGAGTGAGCTCCTTTTCTACCATGAAGTAAAAATAAGACACCTAAATATTATTGACATATGTGGTTGAAGGGTATCTAGATATCCTATTTAATAGGGTCATAATTACCCTAATTCCTTCTCTAAACTAGGCAACGAGGATTTTTCCCTCAAGGTCCTAGACTACATGGTTCCCTCAGAGCAACTAAGGCTTAAGGATGGTGTCTAAATCATTTTTCCCAGTCTATTCTTTGATAGTGGGCAAGTCCACATGGGGTTTTCCTAATTTGTAGTATCTCTCAAAATACAATGGGGAAATATATTCAATTCTCTTCGATCTCCCCTCATGAATGATCCAGTCGTGTTCTAATTTTATAATCCATAAAAATGGGAGTAAGGATGTCAAATCAATGGAGTACCTCTGGTTTGGTAGCAGCATGATGGAGATTGGCCATTTAGATTGTAATTGGGTCATAATACACCCTATTGACTATTTCAATCCTTTATTTTTCCTTAGTTATGGCCCACATCTCCTTAATGATCTGGAAGAGTTTAGACCAATTCCTATTCTCGGTGTTCAAGGTTGTAGTGTCTAGATCAGTGTCTTTGAAGACCTTCCCTTTATTGTCCATAGATAGATATAATTCTATCTCATCCCTTAATTATTGCCTCTAAACTACCATGGCTACTAGACTTGTGAATTATTCACAATTAGATTATAAATGGTCTTTGGGTTAATTATTTCATTCTCAAATCATGATTAAACTTCTGTTAGATTTACTATAATCAATCCAAGTTCACTTAAGGCCTTTTATGTAAGTTGTCAAGATTTTTAATCTTTAATGGTGGTGGCTTATTTAGACTTTAGCTCATACGTGCCTTAGATTTGATTTTGACCTTTACCTTTATAAGTTTGCATTTTTTAGCACACAAGATATTAATTTGTCATTTTATGCTTACGTGGCATTTATTTGGCATCTATCTAGCACTTTCATGGAATTTTTCATAAATTCCTTTGAATCACTAGCTATTTGTATTTAAAAATTACCTTTTTATTCACATCATCTAATTAAAATTTGAGGATCAATGTGAGCCATTGATCATGATCTGGGCCCTCGCATGTCATTGGCCATCTTGGTATCAAGCCCCATGGTTGTGCCACTTGGCACCTCTGTGAGATTTTTGAGCTCTACTTCCTACACCAGTCATACATCAAATGACCATCCATCATGTGTTGAGCCTATATGTTCTTGAAGCTCTATTGAAAATTCAGCAATGATCTTTCACTATTGGATCATTTAGGCTTGATGAAGCATGATTCATTGATTCTAAAAGGTGTGAGGACTTTAATTAATGCATAGCTATACAAAAGACTTAGGTTTAAATGATTTTAGCTAGGTATATTTCATATTAATAAACATGAAAAAACTTAAATCATTTTATGTTAATTTTTTAAAGCGTAATATCAAAGTGGCCCCTCTAAATGATAGAAACACATGCTCCTTTCATTTAAGTAAAATGATTGAATAAATTAAATTTGATGGCCTTGTGAACGTCAAATATGGCCTTATAGACATCAAATGATGGCCATGTGAATTTCAAATTTAAGCTCATGAAATTCCTAATTTTGGTGGGCTTAAAATTGATGGTCATGAGGATATCAAATATGGCCACATGGATGTCAAATAATGGTCGTATGAATGTCAAATTTAAGCTTCTCAACTTCCTAGTTTTGGTGGGCTTAAAGTTAATGATTGTGTGAATGTTAATGACAACCTCACAAATTTCAAATGATGGTCATGTGAATGTCAAATTTAATCTTGTCAAATTCTTGCATTCGAATGTGAGATCACCATATGTTGAATTTATGGGACTTCTTAGGCACTTGTATGTGATTGGTTCCTTTAAATATGCATGTCCCTTTGTTATCAAACTTAAAATGTGAGAGTGCCATGTGGTGACTCCATGGAGCTTCATGAACCTTTAACTTTTCAATGTTGGCTTCGCTTCATCTGATTAAAAGCTGTGATGAAGCATAAATCATTAGATCTATAAAGGAGCAAGGTTTTTATATTAAGACCTATGATGAAATAAGACTTAGGCTAAAATATTAATACTAAGGTCTTGTTCATGTTAATAAATATGAATGGGACCTTAGCATTAAGGCTTTAGGCTAAATAGGTAATAAAGGGGACCATGCTTAGGAAAATAAAAGGACCCTACCAATATGAACATTAGACTAGATTAGAAATATAGGAAACAACAAGGGAAAATAAAAGGGACCAAGTAGGACTTTCAAGTTAAGGTTTGGCTATGTTAAAAAATATGACTAAGCCTTAACATGAAAATTAAAATTAAGTCCAAAGTAATTTGAAATGTTCCCACCAAATGTAAATTTGAACCAAGGGCTTGAGCTAGGGTTTTATGAGGGAGAGCCTTTAGGGAATGAATCCCAAATAGATTTAATCTACAAATTTTAAGCATGATCCCTTTAATAGGGGTCCATAAAACCTACAACTATAAGATATGAATACTAATTACTATCAACATTATGTAAGCTCAAAATAAAACCATAAATTAGTAAGCCAAACTTATCAGAGTGGATGATCTTCAAATTCTAATAATGTTCAAAACATGCCATGGTTTTAGGGTTAAGGTTCAAAGTATCTCAAGGGTCCTAATTTTCAAAAAATGGGGGTATGTTGACCTCAATAGGACCCATGGGTCCAAGAGATAAGGATGGTCTAAAAACACACTTAAAAGGGCCCTAAATTAGAAAATAGAGGCTACCTTTATGTCTATAATGGGACAAAACCCCTAAGATGAAGGTTTCAACATCTAACTAGTAATAGTTGGAAAAATAAAAGATGGAAAAGTGTGTTTTGGCAAGTTAAGGTAAAACCTATGGCTTGGTGTCCAACCAGGCTAAAAAAAATTGGAATGGCCCAATACCAAGATGAAAGTGTTGTTAAAAAATTATGGCTTGGCTCCTGAGAGATCCTAAACTACCTGATAGGACTTGGAAAGAGGCCTTGTAAACTAATAGAGAGGGAGAAGTGAAATAGTAGGTACATACCTAAATTTCACTCAATTTTCTCATATTAACACCCTAACTTGTGTAAGGCTGAAAATATGAAGAAAATATGAGAGGTAGGAGATGCATCTTAGCTGGTAGAGCCACCACCATTATCTGATGTCTAATCGAGAGAGAGTGTCCCAATGTTAATCATGATGAGAAGTGAGGAGGGGTGATAGGAGGCATGTGATAGATTAAAACTAGCTAGAGAAATCTAAAATAAGTCCTAAATAATAATGACCACTAACCCACACAACTTGAAAGAACCTTAGCAAAGGAGAGAGGGAGTTAGTATAGGACTAACCATAAGAAAGCAATAGTACCATCAATTAAAATAAGAAAAAGACTCTACTTCTATCCTAAGGTGCATCTAAAGAGGAGTGCACAAGCTAAATAGCCACAGAGACCCTTGAGTTCTGGTGATGGATGTCATGAGAGAGGAAATTCACAAAATGAGGGCTTGGGGAGGGTGTTATAATAAGCTTTGGGGCTTACCAAGGCACCACAAGACTATGCCCAGGCCCACCCCTAAGGGAAGGCCATAACTTCACCCTAATTAGGGGCCTAGTCCCAAGGTAGGCTAATTCTTATCCTCCATAAAGGATAAATG
The DNA here is from genome assembly GCA_037957365.1 of Torreya grandis. Lineage (NCBI taxonomy): Eukaryota > Viridiplantae > Streptophyta > Pinopsida > Cupressales > Taxaceae > Torreya > Torreya grandis. Next base: position 1,573,871 of record JARHVA010003674.1, on the reverse strand, counting down.
ACAAGGAAAATGTGGGATGAATAAGAGGGAACATTAATATCCTGAGGTTTATCAGTCATGACCTAAAACACGAGAGCTCTAAAGGTAGGGTCAGTGTTGGTGAATGAAGCCTTTAAACCTAGACAAGTAAGAGGATGAAAATATGTACAATGTGTAGGCATGAGCTTTTTTAAAGCTCTCATCTCATTGATTAGGTCACATACTATAACGTTGATGGAATATCACTAAATATCTTACTCAACAACTTGAGATACCTCGCTAGGAAAGGCATCAAGATTTCCAATGCCATAATGAGATAATTATGACAAAGAGAGAGATTTACATTTAGGGAAACATCTTAAAAGAGGTCTTTAAAGAGTGAAGATCCAACTTGACACCTATAATAAGGAGGCATCAAAGAGTAAGTAACAGGGATAGAAGGAGTGAACTTTGATTGATACTCATTGGGCTCAAATTATTCATCTTTGAGAAAATAAAATTTAGTAGCAAGAGCCCTGGTTGAACCCACAAGGCCCTACAAGGAGACATACAAAGCCTCATTAGAGGGATTTGTCTTGGCATAAATTAATGCTTAGGTATTTGGGTCTACCTCTAGGGTGTGAACCTCACCTTCATGCACAAACTAAACCATGTGAAACATTATCAATGTGACAACTTATATGTCATCAGTCCAAGGATGGCTAAGAATCATGTTGTATGAGAGATCTAGGTCTAGCTCACAAAACTTGATTCTGGGTATATCAAATCTAAAATTGACCTAAAGCTTCACATTTCCCATTGGTATATTTGTATCATTGTTGAAACCAACACAATTATGCTGAGAATCTAAGAGCTTCTTATGACTAATCATGAGCTTGTTGAACACCCATAGTGGCATAATGTTCAATATAGCTTCCTCATCAATAATGCATCTCTTGATATAGAAATCATCAACAAAGGTCTTAATATAAAGTGGAAACCTAGCCCTCTTTACAAGAACTAAAGCATCTAGAAATGAGATGGGGTCAAAGGATAATGTAGGAGGATGAGGGAAATTGGGAATATCAAAGTTAAACAAGACCTCCATGTCATCCCATAGCAGACCCTCACAAGAGATACTAAGCTCATCAAAGATGATTCTTTTTTTCTCAAGCCAAAGGTAAAGAAGGTCATAGATGGATATACCAATGAAAAGGGACTATAGCTCCTTTATAACAAAATAAGGATGTTGTCTATCTTGGGGAGGTATATTATGCATAAATTCAAATATAAGGTTAGGGTTTCTCATTCCCATGGTTAGGTGTATAGGCCCCATACCACTAGTATTTCCAATGGGGTTGGTGGCCTGAACCAAGCATGTGTTGATAAAGTACTCATACCCAGTAGAGACTATGTCAACAATAACAATGACCTTACTACTCTCACTCTTGTGCTTCCCTTTTGAGTCAATTAAGGAAGAGGAACTAGAAGAGGTCAAAGAGGGAGAAGTATAATGATGGGCCCTAGACTTGAATTTCTTCTTATTCTTCTTCTTATTTTCCTTATCATGGTTAGGAAGAGGCTCTTTGACCACATCTCTTTGACCACATTCAACTTGTAGTTAGGTTCTACAAGTGGAGATATCTAAGGGGCCGATGATGTCTTAGCACCAAAATTTTGGTGTCACATCTAGTTTCCTCTATAAATTATTTAATCAATATATGATGAATTATGAGACTAATGATTGGTAGTATTGATATTTATTTTTGACCTAGATTTATATATGTTATTTGATTGAAATTTTTATTTTTTGTTTCATGATCAATATCTAGAAAAATAATTTTTGCATATGTTTTATTATGATCTGTGAACATGATTTTTACATATTACTTACATTCAATTATTTATTGTGTTGATGATTATTTTAGGTTTTGACTAACTACCAATTTTTTTGATGAAGTGAATGTAGGACAATTCTACCTCATAGGTAGTTTAGAGGGAGGGTATCATTACAAAGGGGGTGAAAATACCAATAATGGGGGTAGAGAGAGCTCATTGAACCCATGGACACACCACATTCAATTATTGAGTGAAATAAATATTGCTTGAATTAGTCATATGGTTATAGCTAAGTCTTGTTACTTTCATTTCATTATGAGTTATAACATGATTATATATGTTAAACCTCTATTATTTTATGTTGTTTTTCACTATATTATATCTGGTGGAAGTTTGAGTGTATTGATCCAGTTAATTTTCTTATGTATCTCATTTGACTAGATACATTATGATTCTATGATATAACTTAGATTATGTTAGGATGTTTAATTTATCTCATATTACTATGTCTATATATCCTTGATGGTATTTCTAGTTATTAGTGGTTTAAAGTGTTACTTATCATATTGCTTAATTAACTTGATTTTTTATAGCATTATCATTTTGGTAACAATGTACAAAGGTCAAATAGAGGATAAATACCCCCTGCCCTCAAGTCAAGTTGATTTAGTTGTCACTTTGAATCTTTATATATTATGAGATTTTTCATGCTTAATTAGATAGATATATCACAAACTTGTAAAGGAAATAAAATTAGGTTATGTCTAAAATTTTTGAGATTTATTATCAAATGACAAAAGGTAAGAATAAAATCAAATTAGGGTTTTTATTTTTGGGTTATCATTATGATTGTGAGGCTTGACCTTAACAAGGGAATGATGGTGAGTTATTTTCTGCTATACCCATATATGGATCTCTAACCACAAGTTAATCTAGAAATAAAAGGGAGTGGCACATTGATTATGAGAGTTTTATGATGGGTATCTCATAAAATAGTAGTATGTTTTGGAGATCATGCAAAACATGCATGAACAAGAAGAAAAAAATAAGAATAAAGGTGAGGAGGAAAATGGATCATCACAATAGACTATTGGGGAGGATAAAAGAAAATCATAATAAAGAAAGGAAGAGTTATCTATATCTGCAATCAAATTTTGGATCTTCCATAATTAGGCAAGTCACATATTAAACTTATGTATGAAAAAATAAAATGGGTTTTTATTTTATAGTCTAAAATATTATTTGATACAAATGAATAAATTCCTAGTATAGGATTTATTTGGAGTCAATTACATATTTGTTAATTCTCTATTTCATGATATAGAATATTACTGCTATAGCTTAGGAAAAAAAATCATTCCATTCCCAGACCTATAAAATTAATGTTAAAGCCCTTCTCCCTTATTAAAATTGAAAGCTTTTGTATATGACCTAAGTAGAACCATTTGACTACTTTTGAGGTTTTCATTGGGCAAAGTTTTGTATGTTTTATTTTGAATAAACAGGAAGCCCTTCTTTCAGTACCCTGAGGACATCATTACTCATGTTTTTTAGAACTTATAAAGTTGTATGTTATATGGGAAATTTACCTAGCCCTTTGAGATATATATATATATGTATATATATATATATATATAATGGGGTTTTAAAATAAATATTTATTACTAAATGGTTATTAGGTAATGTAAGTCAAGATGTCAAATTTATATGAATACATATATGCATGTATAAATATATATGATTGTGTATATATTTTTATGGTCTAGTGACTTAATTGGATTTTTTTTAGTGTTACCAGTAGATAAGTATACCAACTAAAATGGTGTCATTATTTTGAATTATGTTAATGAGATATTGCATGGATTTGATTATGAACATAGGTGTATCTTATAGAGGAATTTATTTTGGTTATGGACTTTTAGTAACACATATGCATGCCAAATTTGTTTATAATACCATAATTAATATGTGATTGGAATAATCTCTTTTTATAACCAGTTGTAAGTTATAAGAAAGAGTTTAGATCTAGTTTTGAGCTTAAAGGAAATATTAATCTATGCATTACATATTATGAACAGCTAGTAAAAATGCAATGTGAGTCTTTAATACTAGAATATACCTAGTTGTAGGTCATTTTGGGAATAAAAAGTGTAATAAGAATTAGAAACTAGGTAATTAGTGGTACTTGCATAATTATAGAAACTTTAAAAATAAATAAAGTGAATTAGTAAGAGTTTTATCTATGTATATTATTGAAATAATGTATTATGGACTTGAAAATCTATATAATATTAAAGAATGGGATGAAACCCATAGAATTCAATCATTATTATAAACCTCTTTGGAACTTACTTCAATAGTGTGTTTAGTTTAATGTATATACATACATATATAAATTGATATGAAGATATTTTATGATGTAAACATATAGTAGGATATACACATTTTTGTGTTATTAAAAAGGTCATATGCAACTATAAATAATAATTGGGATCTTAAGAAAACATGGATAGTATCCATATGGTTTTATTTATATATGTTGAAGTGAAGATTATTATTTAGATTATTAGGTTAAGAGAATACATATATTACCCCTTTCATAGAGTTATAATGTCTTAATGGATCTAACATAAGAGAACATAAGGTAGATCTTGTATATAGAGTATAACCATAATACAGTCTTATTATGGAAAGATCTTCTTTCACATTAGAACTTGATGAAATAAAATAAAGGAAAGAATTGTTTAAGGATATCATATACTCTTAGATTCTAGTTGAAGTTTATTTGAAAATTCATGGATCCTTTTTATTGAATTAAGGTAGACACCAATTATATACTTATATGCATAAATAGTGTTGAAAGATGTGATAGGAAGGACTTAGAATGACTTGATTCTTATTTTAGTCCATCATGCCTATGTGATTGGTCTATATTAATTCGATAATCTTATGTTTTCACATTAGTAATTTAATGATTAGAAACATTGAGGATCATGATTAATATTTGTTTGCATCATATAATGTTTTATGATTGAATTATATTGAGTTATATTAATATTATTTTAAATCCTTATATATAGGTTGTGATTGGATAATAGGGGATAAATATATGACTACTCTAGTGGGTAACTCATATACATATCCCCTAATATTGTGTATGGTCATGATTCAGTAGCAAAGAGTTCTGTGTGAGTGAAATGACTCAAATTCTTAAATTTAAATTCTATAACGAAAAATTTGGCCACATAATGTTTTATTGAGTCATTAGCATTTCATTGTACTTCTAGTTTACATTTGTTTTATGATATCATTTAGATACATGATTGGATTCCATGGTATTTTTTATGGTTGCATGTAATAGTGATAGTATACACATGGGTTATGGTTGATTTCTTGATATCCGTGTTGTTCTTATCTACCCCTCCACAAGGGGTAGGGACGCATCTATTGAGGAGATGTGTGGGATACCATTGGTATGTGGTTAGAGGCAAATCACTCAGATGATGCTCTACCTTTATCAATTGATTCAACCATAGAATTATACTTGGGCTATGTTATGGATCATGGAGCTATTTGAGTAGCTCACTTGTATTATTGTACTCATTATTTTATATATTTGACTAGTACCATATTGTACATTAGTTTTTGATTAATTTTTAACATAGTAGTAGATTTTTAATTTGTAAATTATTCTAAAATTATAAATAGCACTGACTATAAGCTTGTTCATGGCTGATTTATAGATTATATTTGTGTTTAATATACTTGATTCATTCTACTATATTGATTTAAATATATTTAGCTTGTAGTCTGATTTATTGTTTGAGCACTAGATGGATCAGATTTTAGCTAGTGGGTTAATTTTATTATAAAATTTATTGAATTGGATTCATTTAGTTTTCAAGCATTAATTTTAAGTAGATAATTGTAAATTATTATATAACTAATTTCATGTGATCAAAAAAAATAGTGTAACTATTTGTTAACCCAGTGGAGTCTAACATTTTTGTATCAGAGCTTAAGGTTTAGATTTTAGACCTAGTGATCCACTAATATAATTCTATTCTCCTAATTTCATTGAGGGCAATGGCATGAGGTAAATTAGTTAGTGAGGAACCTTCTAATACAAACCCTCTAGATGATCATAATCATTTAGTAGCAGAACAAGCTATAAAACTTGATTAGATTATTACTATTATGAATGAGACTAAAGATAGGATAGTAACTCTAGAGTGATAAGTATAGGAAATTTAATAAAAGGAGGAATAGGAATTTTTAGAGGACTAACATGCTAAGCAGGAGGTGCCTCAGGACCATAGGAACCAAGAGAGTCAGCAAGATACTAAAGCTCATGTGGATATAAAGCTTTCACATGACATGAATAAAGTTAATCCACCCAAGTTTGATGTCATGATTTTGGGTGATGGATATGAAGCTTATATTTCAAAAATAGAAAATAATTTTGAGATTTATAATTATTTTGAGGTGACTAAGGTTGTGTGGGGATCTTACCAACTAGCTAGTGAAGCAACAACTTGGTAGGCCAACAAGAAACTTGAGATGAATCTTGATTCTACTAACACCACATGGGAGAAGTTTATGACTCTTTTCAGATCATGATGGTTACCTCATCTCTATTTTAACTATAAATTTATAGATTTATATAACTTGAGGTAAGGAGATTTATCGATTAATGAATACTAGGAGTAGTTTATAGAGCTCTTAAAGTATGTTTTGTAGTACCATAAGTATGAGCATTTATAAATAAAGAAACTCATTATTGACTTGAAACCCCATATTGGGTGTGAAGTGGATGTGCATGGACCATCCATCATGGATTAATTCTTTGAAAAGGAAAAATAAGAGCATAAGTTAAAATCGTCATTAAATGTCAAACAAAAGTTTAAGAAAAAGTTTGTTAGATCCAAGACACCCTTAAAGAAGAATTGGAAGTAGAATGTTAATTCCAAGACTGAGTTCAATAATCAGAATTCCAAATTTAGTAATGCTTGAAGGAATAGGAAACTAGGAGGTGATTTCATAGAAAGATTCAAGTGTGTAAATCATACTAAGAGAAAGGGACCACCTAGTAGATGTTTCACTTGTGTAGGATATCATTATGCCAAGGATTATCCTTGGTGGAATATAGACGAAAAGAATAGGAATATGTAATAGTGGATAATTGATAATTTGAATTCCAAGCCTCTTTCATCAAAGTATCAGGTACTCTATTTGGACATACAATTACTATTTTGATTGATACAAGAGTTTCTAAATCCTTTATTTCTCCTATAATGTTGAGTAAATTATCTTCAAAAGTTGGTTTTATGTAAAATACATGGTCAGTATAGTATGGTAATGATTCTAGGTCAATATTGATAGATGTCTTGAAGAGGTTGAGATCAAATTTATATAATTTATCATAGTTGATGTTTATGTATCACCACTAGGGTCATATGATATGATCCTAGGAGTGAATTGGCTCTCTAGGCACAAAACCAAAGTTGATTATTTAATTTAAAAGGTTAAATGTTTGGATGATTTTGGAAACCAAACATAAATCTAAGGAAGTCAAAGAGATTTAAATATTAGGATAATTTCATCCATTAAGTTGAAGAAGGTTCAGTGTAAGCGATGTCAATAATTCCTAGTTAAAATATATGAATTTGGTGAAGCTAAGGTGTTAAAGGTATAATAATTGAGAGGGTGGTGAATTAATGAGACCAAATAATATAGCTTAAATTTTTATCTTTAAAAACACTTAATTAGTCACCACAATAATTCATGAAGCATACATATCATTCATATTAATGAGCAAGAGAGACAATGCAATATCAATCATAAAACACATAACATATGTGGGAAACTCTCTTGGGGAATAAAACCCATTAGAACCTACAATTAGAATATTGTACTATAATAACATGAACCAATTTAGACCATCTAAAAATGATCAAGGAATTACAATCCCTATTTAGTGACATTATAATCCCATAAGGTACTTCTACACCTATCTAATTGAGTTCCAATAATAACTAGACTTTTTAGCAAGTTTCACCTTGCAAGGAGGCTAAAATCACCTTAAATATTTATCTACCACAATAACACCTATGAACACATCCACCTCTAAAATAATGTTTAGAATACCTGAAGATGGACCTCTATTTATCACTGTTCTCCTTTGTTCACACTCAATTTGCAAGAGCACTATTCTACCAATATAATAATGACCTACAGGTCATACAAATAGTACTCAATATTTTGTAATATTTAAATCATTCTCAAGAAACTCTACCCATAATTATATACATAATACACACACACATGCCTCTCTCAAATCTCTCCCAAGTCTCTTACACAAAGTCTAGAAATCACTAACTTTGATTTCACTATTTATAGAGCAATCTTGATAAACAATACCTTGGTCAACCATTAGGCATGCCTTGAGCTTTAAGGTAACTATCTTATCAAGACATATCTCAATACAATATTTATAGGTTGGCCATATCATCTATGGGTCACCCTTAAGTAGCTACACCTTTTAATAAGGCCCTTATAGCTCTTATAGGTCTCATGGATACCTATTCACTCATTTAACACATCATCAAACTAAAAAAAACATAGGACCACTTTCAAATACATGATTCCACTCCTTATGTCCCCTTTGACATCCTCAAATGATCATAGTCATCTTATCTTACCTCCGTGTATGCTCAAACAACTCAAATAAAGACCTTATACATAGGAACACCATTACCGAATATATAGTCAACTTCTTAACCATTGTTCATACTCAAAATAGATTAATCACACCTCAAAAAAAATCACAGAGCATCCTCATTGAGTCCAAAACACTCCCAAATATAAAATTCATCATGAAACATCAAAATAACATCAAAAAAAGCTCAAATTTCCTTCTCAAGCCACTTACAGAATAAGTACAAACACATAGTCAACTTCTAGGCTCAGACTGTAATCACTTTTAGATCTTTAAATCTATATTGTCAGATGTGCTTGGTGTCCTCTAAAAAATTTATTTTTATATCAATAAAAAAATTTGACTTCTACCAAAATATATGGACAAAATATAGAGCTCTAATTTTTTCATGTTAAATTCAAATATTTAAATGACAACGGTCATAGTTAACCTTTGAACACAATGCTCACATCTCATGTCCTCTTAGCTTTGGATTAATATTGCATCATCAATCTTTTTTAAACATTAACACATAGTCCACCAAAGCCAAACATTAAACATCTAACAGTTGACCTCATCTTGTGTAATCTATAAAATTTGACTCAATGTACTCCATCATTCTCTGTAGATCAGTCAAGTATTTAACTATCAATACTCACCGTTTGATCAATCTATATGAACACCCACTTGCCATTGGATCCTTATCATGTACCTTTACTCCATCATTAAACATCATGTACCTATCGTCATCTCACTACTTCCTGACTTCTTAGAGAAACATGCATTATCAATCTTTCTCAAACTAACTTATGCATAAATGACTATGGGAACCTTGCTTATCTACCTAAGTAGCAATTTTGTAACCTTAACAAATTCTTTTGTGCTTAGACAAATTATCTCAAATTTGGACCATATGATCTCCTTATATAGAAGAATATAACCATGTAACAAAATTATCTTTAAGCCTGTGCATGTGTGAGATATATTTCTATTGAAATTCCTTCTCAAAATATTTTATCACAGAGCCAACTATTTCAAAAACTTGCTTGAGAGGCCAACTTTGAACAAGAAAATCTTTTGACGTGCTTCATCGCATGATCTAAATTTTAGTAAAAATAAACTAGGATCAAAATTGAACAAACCCATATGATCAATTTTTATTTACACCTTCACATATGTAAGATATAACTTCATCAAAATGCCTACTCAGCTTTCCTTATCACACGCAAATTTGGCTATGGAAAAACATAGTCAAACTACCTAGGAGCCCAACTTTGCATATGTATATATTTTGATGTGCTTCATTGCATGATATAAAATTTAGCATAAAATAACTAGGCATAAAAATAAACAAAACCATATGATTACTTCATCCTAATACATCCATGCATGTGAATTCTAACCTTATCAACATGCTTACTTAGCTCTTTCTATCCACATGCAAATTTGGCTAAGTATGGGAAAATAATGAATTTTGACTGAGAAGCCAACTTCGCACCCTCATATATTTAACCATGATTTGATGCATGAATTGATATTTATTGAATAAAAAATAGGGATTGATCTGATCACAACCATATGAGCAACTCACCATGACTCATCCCACATGCCAATGGTTACATCATTAAACTTCTTACTCAGCTTCTCTGCCACTAGACCAAAATGTCTAGATGAACATAATGAAGAACTAGATGAATACCACTCATGCACATAATCTCTAAAAGAATATAACATTTCTTATCAAACCTATTTCATATGCTCAATAATTTAGACTCATCCCTAAACATCTCAAACCAATCAAACTCTAAAGGTCAACCAAGCCTTTTTCAAGCATACTAGGACAAAGACATTGCACACTTTGTCATTGTCACATAAAATATCAAGGATATTCATAAACTCACCAAGACACATATATGATATTACCATGAAATCACTAAAAACTCTCTAATAATCTCCCCTTTGTCATTGATGTCAATAACCATCATATATAGCAATATACAACTCACCTTCTCTCTCTTCAAGCACTTCCACAACAAGAACTATCTCCCCCTTTGACACAATAACAAAGTGGGAACAATATGATCCTAAGGACCTAAAAATAACACCATAATTATAGGACCATATTATAAATATGATAAAAACTCCCCCTTACCTTGAGCCTGCCTCTTATTGCCTTGACAACTTCCTCTTGCTTTATGCCAACACTTTCTTCAACCAAGCATTGCAACCAATGAATAAAGTACACATAAAACCACTAGAATATAATGGAAAACATAAATAAACATCTAAGAGAGACTCCCCTTAAAATTTTTGAGCCATTTCACCTTCTAAGCATCTTCAAATCTCCACACACCATGAAAAACCACCATATATGCTAACTAGCCTTCTATCTCAAGCTACCACAAGGACCATCAACAGAACTTCATGCCAATACCAAATAGAAAACATGATCTTAAATAACCTTATAACTCTCCTTAAAAAAAACATACCCTGTTGTTTTTGATAAATTGAGCAAAAATCAATGTTCTTCAAAGTAGGCATGTCTAGCCTCCTTGTAGCCCTACCTAAAACTTGCAGAGCCCATAATTTCTAGTAGATACATCGTCAAGACATAAAATTTCATATATAGATCACTCTCATATTCCCCCTCAATAAAACCAGTTTTCATCACCAATATCATCCTCTATGACATACTTCCTTCACAAACCTATTGGCCAATTAACCCTCCATATTAACAAAAACTTGAATAATTTAAGAATCATAAACCTTAAATTCTATATGAATATTGATTTGAACACCCATTTGTCCCATTAAATATATTAAAAACCCTCAAGCCTCAATTCATAAGGTAAACCACTTTTCTAGCATAGCCCAAAGCCTTAGAATTTCAAAACAAATAGTCAACAAACCTCTTTCTAGTCAACGCATACTCCTAAAACTTCTTGCACACCTGGAGATATATATTACACACGTATTGACCACTATTGAATATTTAAAACCATTGAGAACATAGACTTCTTATAACCCATTTTAGGCCTACTTGCCCTTAAGCCAAAAAACTAAGAAAATTGAGAGCACTCAAAAATATTCAATTGGCACAAACATACCTTCAGACCATAAAAGCACATGGATCACATCACAAATAAGTGTATAGACCTTTATGATCATCAAAATCTTATTTTCATTTTAATTAATCTCATTAAGCCACCTATAACCACCCCTTTTGACTCTATATTACAGCGCTTTCACAAACCTCTGAAACAGGCTCATGAACTTGTTGCTCCACCTTAACCAAAGACCTCTGATTGGCATTATCATCTTGAGCACATAAAATTTATTCTCCACTAAAAAGAGTCTCTTAATAAGCATAGATAGAGACCTCCTCTACACCACAATGCTCTACCATGGTGTAATTTATTTCTCCTAAGCCAAAGAATAAGAAGAACTATAAGTATCAGATGACCAAGGAGGAGAAGGAATATGAGGATTTGCCCACAACTCCTCATATTCCTTCTCCTCCTTGGTCATCTAATACTTATAGTTCTTCTTATTCTTTGGCTTAGGAGAAACAAATTACTCATCCACTACAACATTCTCCTTTTATTCTATGAATGAAAATAACATGGATTCATTACATACCTTTTTGTCTAAAAGATCCACCTTACAGTTTAGAACCTCATTACTAGGATTAGACAATTGATGTTCTTTGCATGATACATTCTCAAAAATAGTAGGATGTTCACTTGGATCCATACATACCTTAGGAATAGCTTAAAATAGCACCTTGGTCTTCTCTTTTATCTTTATCTCTTCATTCTCAACATGAGCAAACAATGAGAACCCTTAGCACTCTTCAACTTCTGAAGCATTCTCCACCATAGCAAATAGATTACTTGGACCTGTAGTCTTATCATGACTCACAATTATCACCTTTGGATTCCATGTGTTAACATGTCTTCTTTATTGCACTCTAGAATCTTGATTGAACTCATTTTGAATTCATGGCCTTTTCTTATATAATCTACCACTTTGACCTTTTTGTTAATAATTATATCACACCATACTCCTTGATGGAAACATAGTTTGACTTACCATGTTTGGATAGATGTCTTGTGTCATGAAAAACAAAACAACCTCCCCCTTTTTAAGGGGACTCACCTTGTCTAATCTTATATGGATAATGGTTTGAAAAGTGTCCCACATCAAGAAAGTTGAAGCACTTAATTTTCCTCACTCCTTTTGACTGATGACCCCCATCATAGTCCCATGAAAACTCATTTCTAACAAGTCTCTTTCACTCTCTAGCCCTATGACCAAATTTATTACATGTATAATAGTAACCATTGAATCATGCATACCTTATATCATTTGGTTATTTGATCTAATTTATCTTCATTCTACTAGCACCTTCAATCCGTATCTGATGATTTGTCTTCAAAGTATGATTGTCCTTATTTACAGTAGTCTTCATCTTATCTTGAGTTAAATTCTTTTATTCTTATTCATATCCAAGACCAGTTTTATCACTAGCATGCTTTTGACCACTCAGAATATTTTATAAATCACATCAGCTCTTTTCAAATCTCACAAATGTCTTCACCTTATTAGATGTCTTTTTTAAATCAGATTTCAAAGACTCATTTTTAAAGACATACCTTGAACATTATTCTTCCTTGGCTCTTAGAATTTCAGATATAGATTCCAACTTAGAATTAAGAAACATGACAACACCTTCATGCTCCCTAGAGTCTTAAACCAATCTTACCTCAAATACACTAAATTTCTCTTGATAATCCTTGAGCTTATATTTCATCTTCTTATTGATCTTATTCTCAATATTCATTTTTTCAATAGAATTCAGTAATATAGTCTCATAGTCCACCTCATCTTCATCATTATCTAAATCACTCCAAGTAGACACCTTCTAATGTGAGAAAATTCCTTCCTTAGCCATGAACAGAGCTTCATATTTAGTGGGACCATCATCTTCATGATTATATTTTGAGTCACTATCTTCACTCTCATCTGATGATCTACAATCTTCTTTGGTGTAGAGACCCTTCTTTTTGAAGGACTTCTTGTTGTTAAACTTTTTAAATCATTTCTTCTTATATGTCTTCTTTTCATAATCTTGGCCTTCACCATGCTCTTCATCATCTTTCTTCTCATTCTTATGAGGGAACTTATGATCAAAATGTCATATCTCTCCATAATTAAAACATTTAAAGGTAGTTTACCCTTATACTTCCCTGAGCCTATGTTTAATTTCCTATTAATAAAAGCGATTAGTTCATCCTCATCAATATCATATATGTCATCCTCTTTAGATTTATTACCTTAGAATTTATTCTTAGGCTTCATCTATGTCTTGAATACAGCTTCTTTCTTTGGTGGTATATCATCATTTATTCTCATCTCATATGCAGTAAGGGTGCAATGCAATTGATCCATTTCAACTAAGTAAGATCATGACTCTCTTCTATAAAAGATACTTTTGGATCAAACTTGAGAGATAAAGACATTAATACCTTTTGAAATATAGTTGCCTATTTAATATTCTCTTCAAGACCTCTGATGATGTTCACAGTCTCATCAACTCTCTGTAAAAAGGATGCCACAAAATCTTATTCCTTCATCTTGAGACTTTCAAATTGCCTTCTATGAGTCTCCAACTTAGCAATCTTGACCTTTGAATCTAATTCAAAAATGATTTTTATTTTGTCCCATATCTCTTTATTAGATTTAAAATGGATTGCCTTTGTGTATTCAATCTCTAAAAGACCACAAGTGATAGCATTCATCACCTTGGAATTGTTCTCAAATAACTTCTTATTTGCAACAGTAGATGGAGGAGTAACAGGAGCAACATAACCATCTAGAATATATTTCCATACATCAAACCCTAGGGACATAAAATATGTCCTCATCTTTGTGATCCAAAAACATAATAGGATCCATTGAACATCAGTGTTTGCTTAGTATATAAACCTCCTTGATGACTACCCATATTGTGCCTTGGATCACCTTTTAGTTGTTAAGCCTTTACCAAAGGAATTATTCTAATACTAATTATTAGAGGTAAAATAATTGAGAGGGGGTGAATCAGTGAGCCAAAATAATACAACTTCAATTTTTATCTTTATAAACACTTAGTCAGTTATCACAAACATTCATGAAGCATACATATCAATCATAGTAATGAGAAAGAGAGACAATGCAAGATCAATCACATAACACATGACATGTGTGGGAAACCCTCTTGGGGAATAAAACCTACTAGAACCTACAATTGGAATACTATCCTATAATAAAAATAAATAATTTAGACCATCCACAAATGATCAAGGAACTACAATCCCTATTTAGTGAGACTAAAATCCCACAAGGTGCTACCACAACTGTCTAGCTAAACTTCAACAATAACCAGACTTTTTAGCAAGTTTCACTTTGAAAGGAGGTTGCATCCACCTTAGATGTTTAGCTACCATAATAACACATATGAACACATCCACCTCTGAACTGATGTCTACAACACTTGATGATGGACCTCTACTTATCACTCTTCTCCTTCGCTCATACTCAATCTACAAGAGCACTATTATGTCAATATAATTATGACCTACATGTCACATAAATAGTCCTCATTTTTTTATCTTTAACTCATCTTCAGGGAACTCTACCCCTCCTTCACTCCATAATCCACATACACACACCTCTCTCAAATCTCTCCCAAGTCTCTTACATAAAGTCTAGAAATCACCAACTTTGATTTCACTATTTATAGATAAATCTTGATAAACAACACCTTGGTCAACCATTAGGCATACCTTAACCCTTAAGGCAACTATCTCATTGAGACAAAGCTCAATAAAATTTTCATAGGTCATCCATATCATTTATGGGTCACCCTTAAGCAGCTACACTTTTTAATAAGGTCCTTGTAGCTCTTATAGGTCTCATGGAGACCTATTCACTCATTTAGCACATCATCAAAGAAAACAAGAACATAAGACCACTTTTAAATATATGATTACACTCCTTATGTCCCCTTTAACATCCTCAAATTATCATAGTCATCTTAGCTCACCTCTGCATATGCTCAAACAACTCAAATAAAGACCTTATATATAGGAACACCATTATTGAACATACAATCAACTTATTAATCATTGTTCATATTCAATACAGATTGATCACACCTCTAAAATACTCATAAAGAATTTTCATGGAGTTTAAAACACTTAAAAATAGAAAATTCATCATGATACATCAAAACAAGATCAAATATCCTTCTCAGGTCACTTGCAGAATAAACACAAACACACAGTCAACTTCGAGGGTCAATATGTTTGACTATACTCACTTTCAAATATTCAAATCTATATTTTAAAATGTGCCTTGGAGTCCTATACAAATTTTATTTTTTAAAAAATAGCAAATTATACTTCTATCTAAAGATATGTTCTACATTCCTTTTTGCCATTTATGTTTTCCATGCTTTCCAACATGATTTACTATGTTCTACAATCATTTTTCACTCATTTGCAATCATTTTTTCATTCATTTTCCAATCATTTTGTCATTAATTTTCCATCCTTTTGTCATTCATTTGCCTTTAATATTTTAAACTTTGTATTAACAATTCTAATTTTCCATTTTTTTATAATACCCTCCTATCTTTACCTTAACTATTTTTTATTACCATAGGCCTATCTTCCAAAAACTTTTGCTTTTTTCCTACTTTTTTACTAACTTCTATAATTTCACCTAGTTTTCTTCACATTGAATGCCTTCACCTTTCTTTTAGTTTATTTATTTATCTACAACACTAAAGAAAGTAAAATTATGTGTTTTGTAATTGTGTCCTTTTATTTATCTTATTCGTTGTTTATTACATCTTAGCATTAGCATTATGTGTTATCATGTTCTATTTCTCAAAGCACCATCCCATGTTGTATTCATGTGACACATGATGAGATTTGAGTAGGACATATATATACACATAATATTTTCAAACTTTTATCAACTACTAACATTTGTATCTTATAGGAACCCATCGAGTCTCAATCTCTCTAATTGCATGCCTTAATGGGTGCAACGGGAAAGGGGTGGGTAAACCATTGGTGCTTCATAGGATTATTATCCATTTTTCCACTTGTCATATACACATTTGTCTCCTAAAACCATTTACCCCAAGCTTGTTCTTTGTTGTACCTATTCTAGGCATTTACTACGTATTATCCTCTTATTCCTCAACCAAATCCCTTTTTATTAGTCGGTTGTACTTGGTTGACTAGATCGACCCTATATAGTTTTAAGGTATTTTCCACTTAGGAGCTAGTTGACCTTTGGCCAACCTAGCTCATGACCTAGTTAATTATTATCTAAAATTGCATAGGGTTGACTGGGTTGACCCTGTCGACCAACATTTTTGGAAGGGTTTATGGAAATAGCCACCTATATATACAAGTTCATTTCCATCATTTATAAAGAATAATTAAAGAAGTAAGAGTGAATGAACATCTACTTATTAACCATTCTACTTGAGAATCAAAGCTTAGTGTTCCATATTTTCTTTAGAGATATGGATCTTGTCTTGTGGATAATTCTTTTGGATGCATTGATAGGTTGTGTAGCCTAGAGCTGATTTATCTTTGTCATCCTTACATACCACAACAACCTCTTACGAAGTACGTTGGCTAAGGGAGAGATTTACGCTCAGTGGGTTCATCTTCAAAGGTAAGTATTCCTAACTTTTTTTCTCCTTTGTAAGAGTAGATAAATAATGAATTTTTGCTTCTCTTCCATATATTAGTATTTGTATACATTGACATGAGTGAATATTTTTTATACATATTTAGCTTTGTTATTTCTAACCCCCACTTTATACCACAAGCTTTGGTGAGCACTAGATTAGATTTACTTTTTTTGTTATTAGTATAAGTAAAATATCAAAACCTAGGACCCCTTTAGGGTTATTATATGATTGTGTTAGACTGAAGGCTTTGGAACCCTCCTTATAATAGTGCATTGTGATAAATGATCCCCTAATTAGGTCTAACATATCTCCATGTTGATCATGCTCCCATTTAACAAATGTATTCCATATCTTAAGTGTAGGTATGATCTATCTTCTCTAAGTTAAGAATGATTTATAAGCATGATGCATTTGTGATTGCATACACAAGTCTTGTATATATATTTATAAATTATATATATATATATATATATATATATATATATTAGATATAAGCCTTGTATATATAAATCTTGTATCTCATATATATAATATATAACAAGCCTTTATACACACACACACACACACACAAGGCTTGTATATGATATATATAAAATATATATAACAATCCTTATTTATATATATAACAAGCCTTATATATATAAGGCTTGTTTTGTGTGTGTGTGTGTGTGTGTGTGTGTGTGTGTGTGTGTGTGTGTGTGTGTGTGTGTGTGTGTGTGTGTGTGTGTGTGTGTGTGTGTGTGTGTGTGTGTGTGTATAACAAAATTATAAAGACTTGGTCACTTTCAAATCAGAATATAATATTTTAAAGGTATAATCAAACTAGTCAGATCAGACATGGAACTTCTATGGTCAAAATACTTGAATTCTTATACTAAAATCCACAATCTATGAATGAAAGTAATTTAAAGGGCCCATTCACACATGCAACTCAGACAATTATATGAAATTCCATAATATCTAAAGTTGGCCCATGTTCTACGGCAATTTATTAAAATTGTTGAGCCACTTAATCAAGGAGTCAAACAATCATGGCCCAAATTACCACAAGGAAGCTATAACAAATTTATAAAAGTTAGATGAACTCGCATAAGATCTTAAGTCAATATTCCAAAGGATGAATTTTCAAAGTGCTTTAGGATGTGATTGTAAAATGATCAAGACTCTTTCAATCATAAGAAAATTCAAATATTCATATTAAAGTCTAGTTCTAGATGTGTTATTTAGACTAAGCATTTATAATGAAGAATTTATTAGTCAGAGTTGGTTAATATCAATGAAACAATCAGAAGGTAGAACTTCACATCTAAAAACATGCAGATCAAAGATGAAACTAGAACAAGAGGGTCCCCATTTGAAAATGGGACATGTTGTACGATCAATAAAAATATGTGTTATACTGTGTGTGTGTGTGTGTGTGTGTGTGTGTGTGTGTGTGTGTGTGTGTGTGTGTGTGTGTGTGTGTGTTTGTGTGTGTGTGTGTGTGTGTGTGTGTGTGTGTGTGTGTGTGTGTGTGTGTGTGTGTGTGTGTGTGTGTGTGTGTGTGTGTGTGTATAGTATAACACATATATAGTATAACACATATATATAGTATAACACATATATATATAAGTTTGTATCTTGTGTGTGCGCCAGATACAAGCCATTCAATGTGGCATATATATACTAGATACAATCCATTCAATATATATATGACATACTAAACAACTTGCATTTGGTATATATATATATATATATATATATATATATATATATATATATATATATATAATTCATCTAGTATATATATGCTATACTAGATGACTTATATCTGGTATATGTCATATTGAATAGCTTGTATCTAGTAATATATGTGTATGTATGTGTGTGTGTGTGTGTGTGTGTGTGTGTGTGCTACCAAATATAAACTTTATTTATGTATATGTGTATGTATATGTATATGTATATATATACAAATACAAGACTACCAGATATAAACTTTGTATGTATATATGTATGTGTGTATGTGTGTGTATATATATATATATGTATGTATATACATAAAACTTGTTATATTATTTATATATATAGATAGATACAAACTTTGTGTGTATATATATACACACAAAGTTTATTGTATATTTTTATATATACAAAGATTATTTTATATATATATATAAGATACAAGTCTTATATATATACAAGGTTTATATATACTAAATATAAATCTTATGTATATACAAAATATATATATCAAATACAAGTCTTGTATATATATACAAGATTTTTATCTAATATATATGTACAAGCTTTGTATATACAAGGCTTGTACCTGATATATATGTAAGAATTATTTTATATATATACAAAGCTTGTATCTAATATATATAAAACTATAAATCTTGTATATATACTAGATACAAGCTTTGTATACATACAAACTTTGTATACATACAAGACTTGTATCTAATATATATATACAAGGGTTGTTTTATATATATAATATATTAAAAATAAATCTTATATATATATTAGATACAAACCTCGTATATACATAAAAAGTTTGTATTTGATATATAAATTTTGTAGATATATTATATATTATATAATATTAAATATATATATAATATAACAAGTGTGTGGTAGATATGTGTTATATATTATATGTATACAAGGGTTTTTATATTATATATATATATAACAAGTCTTGTATATATATGTCATATATAATATGATACAAGTCTAATGTATATCTACAAAATTTGTATTTGATATATATATTATATATAATAAACCTTGTCTTAATATGTATACAAAAGACTTGTATCTGATATTATATATAACAAGCCTTGTATACATTGTTATATATTATATATATCACATACAAATCATATATATTAAGTACAAGTCTTATATATATAACAATTCTTGTTTTGTATATGTACACACACACAAGCCATATATATCAGATATAAATTTTGTACACACACACACATATAACAAGTCTTGTTATATATTATATATATCAGATACAACTCTTGTATATGAGATTATATATATACGGCTTGTATCTGATATATAGATAATATATAATAAATACAAGGTTTATTATACATGGCTACTAGATACAAGCCTTATATAAGATTATCATATATATACAAGACTTGTTATATATATATATATATATATATATATATATATATAAAACAAGTCTTTTATATACATAAAACAAGTCATATATATAAAAAAGTCTTGTATATACATAAATAAAACAAGACTTATATATATAAGACTTGTTATATATTATATATATATCATATACAAGTCTTGTATATATGTAAAGGCTTGTTATATATTATATTTACAAACCTTATATATATAAAGGTTTGTTATATATATATATATATATATATATATATATATATATATATATATAACAAACCTTTATATATATAAGGTTTGTATATATAAAGGTTTGTTTTATATATATATATATATATAAGTCTTGTATATATATGGTAACCCTATATATAAGACTTGTATTTGATAGTCTTGTTTATATATACAAAGTATTTATTTGGTAGTCCTATATATATAGAATTACCAAATATATATTATGTATGTATATACAGAGCTACTAAATACATGCCGTGTGTGTGTGTGTGTATTTGGTAGTTTTGTATGTATATATGCATACATACAAGATTACCAAATATATAAGATATATGTATTTAGTAGCTCTATATGTGTGTACACACACACACACACACACACACACACACACACACACACACACACACACACACACACACACACATGCGCGCGCGCGCGCGGGCGCGTTTGGTAGTCCTATATGTGTGCATGTGTACTGGACTACCAAATACATATATCTTATATATTTGGTAGCCATGTGTGTGTGTGTGTGTGTGTGTGTGTGTGTGTGTGTGTGTGTGTGTGTGTGTGTGTGTGTGTGTGTGTGTGTGTGTGTGTGTGTGTGTGTGCAAATTTATATATATATATACATATATATATGGGGCTACAAAATACATGTCTTATGTATATGGTTACTAAATACATGTCTCATATTTAAGGCATGTATTTGGTAACCCTCTATATGTGTGTATATATATAAGGTATTTATTTGGTAGCCATATATATATATATATATATATATCATGTATCTAGTGGTCATGTGTGTATATATAAGGCATATATCTGGTAGTCATATATGTATATAGATAGGGTTATATATAAGGTAGGTATTTGGTAGCCCTATGTATAAAAGGCTTGTATCTCATATATATATGGTATGTGTATGTATGTTATGTATATATGTGTACCTTATATCTATTAGCCCTATATATATAGGGTTATCAGATGCAAATCTTATATATAAGGCTTATATCTGATAGTTCCATATATATAGGACTACCAAATACAAGTCTTGTATATATATAAGCCATATATTACAAATATATATAGTGTTATCAGATACATGTCTTTTATATATAAGACATGTATCTGGTAGCCCTGTATACATATATATAAGGTATCCCTATATGTGTCTATATTTGGTATCCTTGTACATATATATATGGTATCCCTATATATGTATATGGTAGTCTTGTATTATATATATATATATATACCATATATATATATACAAGTATACCAAATATATATATACATACAGGGATATCATATACACACACACATATATATATGTATATAATGATATATATAAAGGGATACCAAATACGTACATTATATATATACAAGTCTTGTATATAGAGATATATATATAGGGCTATCAAATATACATCTTGTATCTATATATATATATGGCTACTAGATACAAGCCTTGTATATATATACAAGCCCTGTATATAAATATATATATATATATGGCTACTAGATACGTGTCTTATATATATACAAGGCATGCATTTGGTTAATATATATATGGTATTCATGTATGTATATATATTTGGTATCCTTGTGTATATATACATATATATATATATATGTATGTATGTATGTATGTATATATATATATGGTATATTTTTGCATATATATGTGGTATCTCTCTCTCTCTCTCTCTCTCTCTCTCTCTCTATATATATATATATATATATATATATATATATATATCTTGTATCTCTGTGTTATATGTGTGTGTGTGTGTGTGTGTGTGTGTGTTAACCTTGTGTTATCTTTGTGTTATTATATCCCTAATACACACAAACATACACACCAGGGATACCATAACACAAAATATAAAATATAAATACACCAAAAATACCATGGATACTAGGTATATATGGTATTTATGGTGTGTATATATATATGGTAATCCTATGCTATGGTATCCCATACACACACACACACACACACACACACACTAGGAATTTCATAACACAAGGCTACCAGATATATATACCAGGATATATCCCCATATTATATTTATATTTATATATACACATACCAGGGATATCATAACATATATATACCTACTAGGGATATCATAACATGGAGATACCATATATATATATATATATATATATATATATATATATATATATATATATATATATATATATATATATATATATATATATATATATATATATATATATATATATATATATATATATATACCTGGAATACCAGATATATATATATATATACATAGGGATACCATATATATATGCATAGGGATACCAAATATATATGGCATGTATATATAAGACTACCAGATACATGTCATATATATATATATATATAGTTATAACTATATATATAGTTTTATATATATATATATACATATAGGGATACCATATATATACACACACAAGGATACCAAATATATATATATGAATATAGTGTGTGTATATATGTGTACACACATATAGAGCTATCAAATACATAACTTGTATAATAGAAGACATGTATCTGATATATACAAAGATATATATAGATGGATACCAGATACATGTCTTGTATGATATAAAGCATGTTTAATATCTAGTATCCCTATATATATAAGACTACTAGATACATGCCTTGTATATATGTATCTCTATATATATAGGATGCCATATATATATATGTGTGTGTGTGTGTGTGTGTGTGTGTGTGTGTGTGTGTGTATGTATCTCTATATATATAAGATGCCCTATATATATATATATATATATATATATATACATACATACAAGGCTACCAAATATATATATATATGAGACATGTATTTTATAGTCTTATATATATTCATGCATATATATCCATGAATACCAGATATATGCCTTGTATATATACAAAGTATGTATCTAATAACCCTATATATATATATATATATATATATATATATTAGATACATGCTTTGTATATATTGTATATATATACAAGCCATGTATCTAGTATCCCTATATATATTTTTGTATGCAATAACCATATATATATACTATATACAAGATATGTATCTAGTAGTCTTATATATATCTATGTATATATACAAATACATATTTTGTATATATATAGGGATATATATCCCTATATATATATATATATATATATATATATATACATGGATACCAAATACATGTCTTGTATATTTCATGTATACATATCTTATATATACAAAATATGTATTTAGTAGTTCTATATATATCTTTGTGTGTATATATCAATATATACTTTATATATGTATACAAAGATAAATATCCCTATATATATAGATGGCTACCAAATACATGTCTTATATATATACAAGACATAATGTGGTAGTCATATATAGAGACACACACACACACAGGGCTACCAAATACATACCCTCTATGTGTGTGTGTGTAGGACCATGTTTATATAGAGAGAGAGATACCAAATACATGCATGTATATATATAAGGTATGTATATGGTATCCTTAAAAATATATATACATACATGGATACGAGATACAAATATTTTATGTATATATAAGGTTATCATATATAAGTCCATATATATGTATATATGTGTATATATAAGCCCCATATATATGTATATGTGTGTATATATAAGCCCCATGTGTGTGTGTGTGTGTGTGTGTGTGTGTGTGTGTGTGTGTACAAGCCCATATATGTGTGTGTATGTGTATATGTATGTAGATATATATAAGACATGTATTTAGGATACATGTATATATAGCCCTCTATATATATATAAATCATATATATAGCCTTATATATAAGATTTATATAGTCCTATGTATATGTATGCACATATATAGGGCTAAGGTCTTGGTAGCCTTATATATAGGGTTATATATATGTCATTCATATATAAGATATATATAGTTTTATGTACACATATAAATTATACACTAGATTATATATATATGTCTTATATATAAAGTATATATAGCCCTCTTTGTATATGTATAGAGAGAGCTATTAGATATACAAGGTATATAAATAGCCCTATATACATACATATATAACCCTATATATATAGGCTAAACCCTTGGTATCTATAGCCCTGTATATACACACACACACACACACACACACACAGGGATAGAGCTACAAAGGGATAAGATATATGCAAGCTAGGTCTACTAAGGGCTTAGCTCTATGTGTATATGCATGTGTATTATATATACATATAGAAATATAGCTACCAAAGGCTTAGATATATATATATATATAGTGCTAATCCTTTGATAGTCTTGTGTATATTATATATACAAAGATGTATATATAAAAGACTATATATAAGGTTATATATATAATATGTAATATATATATATATATATATATAATATATAATATGTAATATATGTATATATATATATATATATATAACCATATATATATATATATATAGCTTTGTATATATATAGCCTTGTATATAGAGAAAGTGTATATATAGTCTTGTATATATCTTTGTGTATATATACATGGTATATATAGAGACCTATATATATAGGGATACTATATACATGTATATTATAGCCTTTATATATCCATATATATGGTAGTCCTATATATAAGGCTACTATATATATACATATATAATGGTCTTAAATATATATATGACTATATATAATCTTGTATATATAAAAGGTTATATATATAGAGTTATATATAAGGTTATATATAAAAGACTATATATAACCTTGTATATATAGAGGACTATACACATATACACACAAGGTTATATATAGGACTATATATATAAGGCATATATATATATAAAGGACTTAAACCTGATGCATGTATATATCGGGCTAAGCCCTTGGTAGCCCTATATATACAGGGATACCAAGGGCTTATCCCTATATATAGAGAGGGATTATATGTAAGCCATGTATATATATAGGTTGTATAGGCCATGTACATTATATATATATATATATATATATATATATATAAAAGACATATATAGGTCATGTATATATGTATGGATTATATATAGGTTTATGTATATAGGCTATATATATATATATATATATATATATATATATATACACACACACACACACACACAAACCTATAATTAATCCATATATATACATGACCTGTATATAAGATATATATAAGACATATATATAATATATAAGCCTTATATGTGCATGGCTAAGCCCTTTGTATCCCTGTATATATATACAGAGTTAAGCTCTTAGTATAGGATTATATATATGCAAGGTTGTATTTAATATACACACATACATATAGGGATATTAGATACATGTCTTATATATCTAATAGCCCTTGTATATGTGTATATATGTATATGTATACATGTATGTATATATACAAAGTATGTAACTGGTAATCTTTTATATATATTCTATTAGTTCTATATATAAGCATACATATATATACAAGGTATGTATTTGGTAGCTCTATATATGCATATCCTATATATACAAGGCATGTATAATTATAGGTACATGCCTTGTATGTATATATATAGGGCTACCAAATACATGGGCATGCCTTGTATATGTATGTATGTATATATACAGGGCTACCAAATACATGCCTTACACACACACACACACACACACACACACACACACACACACACACACACACACACACACACACACACACACACACAAGACTTGTTTAATATATATAAGGCATGTATCTAATATATATATATATACACAAACCTATAATTAATCCATATCTATACATGACCTATATATAAGACATATATATAATATATAAGCCTTATATGTGCATGGCTAAGCCCTTTGTATCCCTGTATATATATACAGAGTTAAGCTCTTAGTATAGGATTATATATATGCAAGGTTGTATTTAATATACACACATACATATAGGGATATTAGATACATGTCTTATATATCTAATAGCCCTTGTATATGTGTATATATGTTTATGTATATATACAAATTATGAAACTGGTAATCTTGTATATATATTCTATTAGTTCTATATATAAGCATACATATATATACAAGGTATGTATTTGGTAGCTCTATATATCCATATCCTATATATACAAGGCATGTATAATTATAGGTGCATGCCTTGTATGTATATATATAGGGCTACCAAATACATGGGCATGCCTTGTATATGTATGTATGTATATATATAGGGCTAGCAGATACATGCCTTACACACACACACACACACACAAGACTTGTTTAATATATATAAGGCATGTATCTAATATATATATATTAGATACATGCCTTATATATATATATATATATATATATATATATAAAGTCTTGTGTGTGTGTGTGTGTGTGTGTATTTGTGTGTGTGTGTAGGGCTACCAAATACATGTCTTGTATTTATATAAATAAGCTTTATATCTGTGTATATATATAACTTGTATCTAGTAACCCTATTATATATATATACAAGGCTTGTTATATATACATATATATTTAATATGTATATATAAAAAACCTTGTGTGTGTGTAATAGGGCTACCAAATACAAGTCTACCTAGATACAAGCCTATATAATAACCCTGATATATGTGTGTGTATATGTATATGTATAGATGTACCAAATACGAGTCATTTAGTATGATATATACATACATACATTCAGTATGGCACACATGTATAATTATATATATTTAATATGGTATATGTGTGTGTGTGTGTTGATAGATATATATAAATAGACACACACACACACACACACACACACACACACACACACACACACACACACACACACACACACACACACACACACACACACACACACACACACACACACATAGTGACATTTATATATTTAGTATGGCATACTAAATATTGTTTTATTTGATTGGGTAAAAGTATAGGTTTTACATGGATCATGTAACCAAAAAATTAATAAAGATGTTCAAGATAACACAAAAATAAACAACACCAAATAACCCATTCTTCTAAGCTAATCTGGATAGCAAAGAAACTTCTAATGAAATTCCCTAAAAAATCTGAGAAAGTTACACTAAACTTTGACCAAAAATAAATTTAAAATATAAAATAGTCTAGGTGGATCTTAAGTAGTGGACTCCTCAAAGTCAAAATATTTCACCAATGTGGCCAAACTAGTATTCACCTTGTCCTCTTTGGTTTTTACATTCATGACATATGCTTGGGTACATTTACTTAGGGTTTCTTCTTTGTCTAACCCTTCCTTTTTACCTAGAGTTTTGGGTGAAGATTTTATTTCCTTTCCCTATAATAGACCATATTTTTGTCCCTTTTTGATTCCTATTCCACTCTTCATTTTATTTTTACTCTTGGGAGGAGGTGGGGCGGACACATGTATCATCGTCACCCCTTTATCCTTCTTGGTAAAACTAGTTTTTTCCTCATTAGTTTGAGGACCAAACCCCACATCTCTACTAGTCTCCCAATCCTTTCTAAATTTCTTAGCCTCACCCTTTAGGGTGTTCTAATCTTCCATATATTTTATGATAAGCCTTCCCTAATGTTTTAGCTTATCCTCCAACTCCAAGAGTTTCAAATTTAGGGTTGAATGAAGGGCTAAAATGTCTTTACTCTCATTATTCCCTTTAGGTTCTTTCATATGTGATTGGGAAGTCTTCCTCAAGTCTTCTTGAATTTAACTCACTTCCCTTTGGGACTCTTAGAACTTTGAACTTTGTGTTTACCAATTTTGACCTCGCGTATACTCTCCACTGAGTGGGTGCTTTCAGAATAGGCTTCATCTAGATTTTTTCAAAGGATTCTAAAATTTCTTCCTCAACTTCCTCTAACTCCTTGAGATCCTCCTAAGAGTATTCAATAGTTTCTTTATCCATAAAATATACATCCTTCCCCCTCAAAGCATCCCCTTTATTCACAATGAGAATAATTATACCTTGATAAATGAGGTCACTTGTAAAATTTCCTTAAAATGTAGTCATCATAATTTTAGGTGATTTAAATAAAAAGTATAAAAAACTAATTGTCTCCCTTAAATTTATTCATGAAAAGTAAATGGTGATATAATAGGACATGAAATATACCTTCTAACATTGTGTACTTTATGATCTACAAGAAAATATATGGACAATACTTTGGTAAGTTCACCCTTGAGAAGCCTTTCTTCTTAGTGATGATGTCCAATTCAAAATTGAATAATTTCTTCATAACCTATTGCTTTCTACATTTATCTTTAAATGCTTTGGTACCCTCATAGCTCATTCCTATCACATCCCTAATCAATTATTCTAAAATTTTCATCTCCACTCCTTTCATATCCACTTTTTAATGGTGTCAACCCAGTACAAAGTCTTTTGACACCTCATCATCATATACAACAATTATTATAATGAACTCAATCAGGTCTCCATAATATATTTTATACCACACTTTGGGAGTATCCTTAGCTTATACATAGGAGATAGGTTCAATTTTTTCCTTATCCCCCCATTGCTAATTTTTGTGATCATAGGAATCCAAGAAGGGAGGTTAGTAACATGTTAGTTCAAGTAATAAAAACTTAAATAAACATACTAAAACTTACACTCAAAGCCTAAATCTTAGGGTGAGCTTAGTAACAAAAGACAAATGAAATCACAACTAAAATGTAAAAGACAACAAATATTTTACCTTCCTTGGGAGTTCTAAATGCATTGTTGAGTGGCTTGCTTGGCTTGTGCTTCAAAGAGTTTTTGGCAAATGAAGCTTGTGTAACTCCTTCTCTCCTTGGCACCATAGGCTTTGATGTGGCTTGATTTATCTTGGCTCAATATTTTGGCATTATAACACTACTTGCAAGGCAATTTTTGCATTATCACACTAAATCAAATGGATTGTATCTCTCCAAATTTGCATTATAACTTTGGCTTATGAGAGCTTAAAATTCACTTGGCATGGCATGGTATTTATAGCAAATAGATTTAACTTCAACCCTAAAAGAGTTAAGGTGGATTTTAAACATGGAATGAGTTCAAACCTAACCTAGGTGAGTCAAATATAACCCTAGTAAAGTTAATAGATGGCAATTAATCATGATTTGCAATGAATAAGTATGGGTCTCCAAAATGAGATATTTTAGGATATTTCCAAAGAGATTGAAAACTCATAAAGGCTAGGATGAAAGGCTAAGATATTTGCATTTTTGAATTTCCTTTTTTATAATTTAATTAATTTCACATAGATAATTCAACTAGGCTCTTAATTTGGTTTAGCTTGTTAATTAATTTTGATTAGCCATTTAGCTCTTTCAAGATTTAATATTTTTTCATGTTCCCCACTTAATAAGTTCATAGGCCAAATTGACTATTGTGATGTTGCAAGCTACTTAGGGATTAATCTGTGAGAGGTTATTATTGCATATAATAGGATACCCCAATTAAGGATGTCTCAATGTGATTCTAAGCTTTGATGAATGATGCACAAGTAAATTTGAGGTATTTAATGATCATTAAGATTAATTTACAATGGTTAGTAGCAATCAATCTAAAGTTTATTCAAAGGCCAGTTGTGGCCAATTTTAGGTGTCTATATCTTACCCCTATTTAGGAAGGCATTTCAAGATACATACATAGTAATGTATTCTCAAAGAATGAAAAGGTTTTGTATGCTTATGACTTCAATGGCAATGGATGAACTGTAGGTACCCCCTCGAGGGATTGATTAGTAAAGGAGGTCGGTGATCAATCCCTCAAAAGAAAGAAATGATGAGACTAAAAAGTGAAAATGGGTAGAAGAGACTAATTTTCCCATAGGTGGTTATAATCATCAACATAAGTAGAATAAAAGAAAAATGAAATTAACCCATGAGTGAGATTAATACAATCAAGATAATGCTTGCATGTATTGATTTAAAAAGCACTAATTTGCTCAAAGGTAATTATAATCAGTAACAAAGGTTGAGACATTGATTTGCCCATAGGGGTTATAATCAGTGGCAATGGAATATGCCTTAGTTAGGGCTGATGAGTCAAAATAATGATTTACCCATAGGTAGTTATAATCATTAAGATGACTAGGATTGAATAATGATTTGATTGTGCCCCAGTAGGATAGATTGGCAACCGTAACTTGAGGATATAACCTATTATACAAATTAAAGATGAATGGGCACAAACATAGATGTGATGGTCTAATGACTAAAGAAGCCATAAATAACTAGGTATATGAGGATGCACAAAGTGATGATAGAGATGAATAGAAGAATAAGAATAGATCAATGGAAATCATTCAATTGTACTTATCAATATGAAGATGCTCATCCTTTTTAGCATTGATATAACTAGAATGGTCAATGAACTAATTTGATTGAGGGTGGGAGGATTACCAAGGTTACCAAGGAGAAACTATTGTATTTCCATTGCTCATAACATTCAAAGGAAGTCTTTTATGTGGTAGATGGCAATGTTGACTATTTGAAGTTTAACATTCAAATCCATGAGAGCCTAGTCAGTATCCCCATTGGCCAAAGCCACTTGAAAAATATTCCACTTCTTAATTCCTTCACCTTCATCCCAAAAATATTTGACTTTCATCCCATAGATATATTTTAATACTAAGTTAACATCTAACTAGGGTTATTTTGAAGTAATAAGATATTGAAAAGCCAAGGATCATCCCACAATTTCATTTTTTCCCATTTCCAACCCTCCATTTGCATCCTTTTCTTAAATGATTCTTAATATATGAAATAGATTTCTATAATGCAAATCCATGACATGGCCCATCCTCCCAAAGTAATCTATTTTATTCCTTTCTTTCTAGATACTTAGCTTTGATGATCCTAGTCCATTGATTTCTCTCCTTAATCACCTTCCATCATTATTTAAAAATGAGTATTTGGTTCATATTCTCTACCCTCTTTAGTCCAAGGCCTTTGTTTGACTTAGGAAGACAAACTTTTACCAAGCTACTAAATGGAATCTAAATTTGTCTTGTACACCTCTCCAAAAAAATATTAAATTTGCTCTAATTTATCAGAAATCTTTCTAAGGATCCAAACTAGATACATGAAGAACATGGGGATACTTTGGATATAAATTTTTAGGTGTTAAAGTTTTCTTTCCTGAGAAAGTAGAAGACATTTCCAACCTGATAGATTATTTGAATTCTATCCAACATAGAGTTCCAAAAAGAGGAGTGCATTTTACCACTAAATAGAGGCATAACTAGGCATGTGAAAGGTAACTTACTGATTTGACATCCTAGAATCCTTTCTAGTTTCTTCTACAAACCTTCTAGGGAGTTAAAAAAATACACTAATCTTGTTCTATAATTTATACATTGACCTAATACCAATTCATACTCCAATAGTATTCCCTTGAAATCTTTGGCTTCAGACACCATTGCTTCACCCATAAAGATATATCATTTGCAAACTATTTATGGGTGACTAGGGGTGTTCCCAAGGCTACTTTGATTCTTTTGATCCAACCTTGAATTTTGGCTACCTGTATACTTCTTCCAAGAGTCTCAACCATTATGATGAAGACATATAGGGATAAGGGTCCCATTGTCTTAATCCTCTTCCTACCAAGAAAACCCTTTTGGGACACCATTAAATAGGATAGAGAACATTGAAGAGGAGATGTAATTGTAGATGAGGTCTTTGAAGGTGTTACCAAATCCAATTATTTCCAACACCTTATCTAAGAATCACCAAGAAAATCTATCATATGCTTTATTCATGTCTAATTTCAGACACATGTCTTGTCTCGTAGAATTGGATACCAAATGGATAGCTTCATGTACTATTATTATCATATATGTTATTTATCTTCCAAGAAAAAATATCCTTGGTGCTCAGCTATGATATATTCCAAGAGTGGTTGTAACCTTGAAGCCAGGGTTT
This sequence comes from Torreya grandis, assembly GCA_037957365.1. Classification (NCBI taxonomy): domain Eukaryota; kingdom Viridiplantae; phylum Streptophyta; class Pinopsida; order Cupressales; family Taxaceae; genus Torreya; species Torreya grandis. Next base: position 1,541,339 of record JARHVA010003674.1, on the reverse strand, counting down.
TCAAGCAATTTTTTTTAATAGTAGTGTAAATACTAATGGACCTAAAATCCTTCATTTAATTTACTCTGGGATTCTTGGGTATTAGCACAAATAACATGTTATTTAGTTATTAAGGATCATTTTAGCAGAATAACTCACTCATGATTTCTTCCACTTCAAAAGGAATGATTTCCTAAAATTATTAGAAGAAAAAAGGAGGGAATACATCTAGCCCCAGGGCTTTATCGCCTTCCATTGAGAAAACCACTACTTTGACCTCTTCTAAGGAAGGAATTTTCAAGAGATTAAGGTTTTCTCCATAACCAATCACCTTAGGGATGAATCATAATATCATATCTTTTGTTTCCTTATCACCCTAACTATTTTTAGTCTTCTTAAAATATCCTATAATTTGTTCATTAATAGTTGTCTCTTCTTTGCACTTACTTTTGTCTTCCTAGATCAATTCTAAAATTCAATTGGTGTTTCTATGTTTGGAAGTTTATTGATGGAAAAACTTCATGATCTTGTCCCCATCCTTAAACCATAGACATCTAAACTTTTGTTTATAAAACACTTCTTCCTAAGCCTTAAGATTGTGGTATCTATAGAGCAATGATTTTGCCTTTTTGATCAGATTTTCATTTGCACCAAGGGTGGCATACATGTTTTCTAGCAATAGCAATTCCTCCTCTAAGACTTTATTTTGTATAAAATATTTTAAAACACTTATATGTTCCAAATTTTAATTTTTGCTTAACATAGTTTATTTTCTTGGCAAAAATGAACATGTCAAATCTAGAAAAAGGAACCTTACACCAATCTTTGAGGGATTCATGAAAATCCTAATAAAAGGTCCACATTTTATTGAATCTAAAGGGAATATTTTTAGGTTTAGATATCCTTTCCTTAGAGAACATAATAGGATTGTGATCTAATACAATTCTAGGAAGAGTAGTTAAATAAATGGAAAATTTAATGTCCTAGTTGAGAGAAACAAGAAAATAGTTGAGTCTAACCTATATTACATTCTCTTTAAGTCTCATGTTGGTCCAAGTGAATGGGTTACCTTAAAGCTCCACATCTACTAATCTATCATCAAAAATTAAATCATTCAAATTAAACATGTTATCAATAAAGTCTTGAATTTCTCACTTTTTTCCATTGGGGTTAGAGGGGAGTTAAAATCTCTCACAACAATCCATTTCTAGATTCCACTATTCTTCTTGAAATCTATCAATTCTTCCCAAAGTTTCTTCCTCCCTTGTCTAAATTTTGGGGCATATATGCTAGATATGATCCATTATTTTTTGTTAGCATTGTCTCTAAATAGCACTATAATATGATGATTATTTTAAACTAGGGCCTCTCCTTCCAAGTTTTTGGGGTCCCAAAAAATAGCTAATCCTCTAGACACCCATTAGAGCTAACACTAATACATTTTTTTTCCATATGTTGTCACTATATCTATTAAGATATTCACTCAACATTTTAGATTCTTGAATAATCAAAATGTGGGGGTTGTTCTTTTTCCTCATGCTTCTCACTATTATATGTTTATTGGGGTTATTGAGACCCCAAACATTCCAAGAAATTATCTTCATTTATTTGTATTTATTATGTGGATTTTGAAGTTTTTGTGGGTACCCTTAAATATCTCACATATTGTTTCCTTATTCCTTACCATTTGATTAGGACATCTTCATTGGATTTTAGGTTCCTCCCCTATCTCAATTTTCTTCTTTCCTTTTTGGGTCATCATCGGTGTCCGCTACTCTTTTTTTGCCTTTTTGGTCATTGGGCCTTGTAGAAGAGCATTTGCCCTATTAGTTTCCTTATTATTTGGACCTATATATTAAAGTATAAGGGTTACCAAGATTCACTTGAGGTGGAGACATTGTATCCCTACATCTTTTAAGTTCCTTGGGTCTTAAAGGGGGGATATATAACACTATAATATTTACTGGTGTGTCACCACCCATGGCCATCTCTTTCTCATAATTATCTATGTTATTTTGATTCAGACCCAATTCAACCTTCAAGTTCCCTTTCACTCTATTTCTACCTAAATCCTAAAACTGAACAAAATGCAATATGGAACCCATGTCATCCTTATTCCACCCATTTTTTACTTTTTCCAGTTGATTGGGATTTGGAGAAGGCTTTAGAACCCTAGGCTCTTATATGGTTCTTTTAAACTTTAGACTATCTATTTCTCATCCATTCCTCAACTAAACCAACATAAAACATGGTCCATTAGGTTTTTTATTGCGGATAGTTCTTTAGTCAATGGATCCCCACTCATCATCGACTTTAGCTCTATGGGGGAATAAGTAGTTTGCAACCCCATTTCCATCTCCACAAGCCCATGTTTTTTGGGTGAGTTATTTGTGATATGCTTGAGATCCTTAGAGGTGCTTGAAAGTTTTGGTGGCTCACCAACTTCCACTTAGGAATTTTGAGAAACTATTTTGACCCATGAGGGTTTATCCATTTACAAAGGATGTTTATTTTTGGGCCAATATTTAGTTGTATGAGTTAGGATATTACAATTTTTGTAGATGGTCATGTCTCTTTCATACTCAATGGGTTGGGTCCACTCCCCATATTTAGATTTAATCTTGATGGAGTAAAAGAGAGGCTTGTCCATTGGAATGAACACATTGAGCCTTGTAGCTATCATCCTCCTCATGGATTGAGTGACTGGGTCAATGGAAATAAGGTGTATCAAAGCTTTAGTTATTCCCATTATGACTTTGGGTTCCCATAATTCTAAGGGTAGCTTAGACAACAACACCCACATAGGAATATCTTCCAAAATAGAGTTATTTAAGTTGGTTCTAGCTTTCCATTTTCTGATGCTAAGGTTTGATTTGGCCATAAACCATGGACCTTTTGGTATGACCTTGAAGCAATCCTTAGGTTTTGTGAAATTGACCATAAAAATTTTCTTTACCAAGGCCACCACTTATAATTGACCCTTTGGTTTCCATCTCTAATTGGCCCAATCTCTGAAAGAGTCAATGTTTAGTCTAAAACCATTGACTCTTGCCAAAAGTGAATTTACAAGTTTAACATCAACCTTTGCAATTATAGTCTCAAGGACATTGACACATACCTCATAATTTTCCACAAAGGCTCTAGTTGGATGTCTGATGAGTCTAAATTCATTGGTTATTTTCCCAAAATGTGATTTGCCCATGAAGGTGATGGCATTAAATAGGGGGCTTTTTTCTACTGTGTGGGCCTCTTTTGTTTACTTTTTCCTTGAAACCTTTAAGCCTCATGACCCCCATAGATTTATTGGTATTATCTTCACCATCCATTGGATCACCTATGTCATAGTAGGCTCCAAGATTTCACACCCATTTCCTGATTCAAAATTTAAGTTTCCCTCCGCTCTGCCTCCCTCCATTTTATGCCTCATATAAATATAAATACTAAATATATATGTGTGTGTATGTGCCATACTATATATAGTATGACATATATGGCATATTGAATATCTATGTCAGTATATATATACTAACACATATATACACTGATATATATATATATATATATATATATATATATATATATGTATGTATGTATGTATATTTATGTGAATATATATATATTAACATATATATGTTAGTGTATAAATATATATATATATATATATATATATATATCAGTATATGGTATCGTGAATATATATATATATGAGACATGTTGAAAATATATATATATACACTAATATATTTATATATACACTAACATATATATGTCAATGTATATATTCACATAAATATATACATATATATGTTAGTGTATATATATTAGTATATATAAATATGCCAGTATATATAAATATGTCAATATATATAATTGATGTGTCATATATATACAGTGTGTCATATATTAAATATATATGTGATATATTAAATATATATATTAACATATCGTATGCCATACTAAATATATATGACATAATATATATATTCAAATATCTATATATATACTAACATATATATATTCAGTATGTTATATTGAATATATATATCACACAATAAATATATATATTGACATATATATCAATGTATATATATTCACATAGATATATACATATATATTTATAATATATATATAGATACACACATACACACACACACACATATATATACATACTTATACTAACATATATATTCAGTATGCCATATATATGACATACTGAATATTAATATATATATATATATATTATAATTATTTATAGGACATACTAAATATATATATATATATAACATATTATATATATATACTAATACATATATAGTTATGTCAATATATATACACACACACATATATATATTTAGTGTGGCATACTAAATATATATATTATATATACAATATGTCATATATATATGGCATATTGAATATATATATACATATATATATATATATATATATATATATATATATCCCCACCCCATATATATATAGATTTAAATTATAGAGAGGGGGGCTATATATATATAGGTTGTCAAGTTATGCTCTAGGGACCCCATAGATAAATTATAGATGATTTTCCATCCCTGTCTATAGATATGGGTTAAGCTATATATAGATATGGGTTGGATTCTAATCTATATATAGGGAGGGTGGACATTGAGAGGACATGTACCACTTTATAAGAAGTGAGAATTGAAGATGATTGAGGAGTATGCCCCCTCAATATATATGGGAAACATCCTCCTGGGAAAAATGTACATCGAGATTTGTAAGAATCATTACAAGAGCCTTTTATCAGGTTTGAACCAATGACTTACTCCTTATCATGGCATTACTCTAATACTAAGTTAAAAGGGATTTTAATCATTTCATGATGAATGAATGAGTCTACTACATATCTAGTATATATGTAGTAGCAAAATGAATCCTCAAAACATATATATATATATATACACACTCACATATATATATAGATAGTATGGCATATTGAATATATATATTATATATACAATATATGTCACATATAAATATTGGATAAATATATATATATATATATATATATATATATATATATATATATATATATATATATATATATGTGTGGCATATTGAATATATATATAAATATAAATATATATATAGTATGTTATGTATATATTCAGTATATCATGTATATATGGTATACCATATATATATATATATATATATATATATACATGGCATACTAAATATATATATTATATTTATATATATGACATATTGAATATGTATATGTCAATATATGCTAAGATATATACACTAACATATATGTTGATATATATGTATAATTATATATATATATATACACTGACACACACACACATATATCAGTATTATATATATATATATACACACTCAGTATGTCATCTATATATTCAATATGTCATATGATATGTCAGTATATATACTCAGTATGTCATATATGTATTCAATATGGCATACAATATTTAAGTATATATATTCAGTGTGTGATATATATCTATATATATATTCAGTATGTTATATTGAATATATGCATGCCATTACTAAATATATATATATTCCACACTGAATATATATATTAACATATCTATATATACACTAACATATATATGTGTGTGTCAATATATTTGCATATATATATAATCACATTAATATATACTAAATACATAAATATATATGTCAATATATATATTGACATATATCTTCAATATGCCATATCTATGACATATTGAATATATATTACATTTATATATATGGCATACTAAATAAATATGTGTGTATATACTAACATGCATATATATGTGTCAATATACACTGACATATAGATATATTTAGTCTAGTATACTGAAAATATATATATATATATGTATGTATATATACATATACTCAGTATACCACATTAAATATATATGCATGTCAGTATATATGTGTGTCTCTCAGTATACACACACACACACACACACACACACACACCATATTAAATATGTGTGTGTGTGTTTATGTAAGCATGCATTGTACCAAATGTTTTCACACTATATGTGTGTGTGTCATACTAAATGACTTGTATCTAGTATATGTAATATATATATATATATATACCATATTAAATGAATTATATCTAGTTATCCATAATTCCTATTCAAACCTCATTTCTTCCATGTGGAATATGATCACATAATACTCTGTATTGCCTATGTTTTGATCTCACTTCAATTTTTTCAATGCGACAATAGTTCATATTTCATTTCTCCATAGAAATTCCTTGATTATAATGACTACCCACATACTTTCCAAACTCACTAAAATATCTTACTAATAATAACAATTGGCAACAAACATTATCAAATCATTAATTAAGTCAATCATCATAAATACATTAAATTATTACTTTTGGTTTGATGTATTTACACTAATTTCATCCCTCTCACCAAAAGAGAGGCACATAGAGTTATTATTTCTATAAACTTAGTAAACAGGGGTAGTTGACTTAGTGTAGATACTAAAATATGGTTTATATAGCATCTCAGTCTTTTATACTTGACAAATATCTATCACAGCTCTACCTTTAAGTTCTAAACCTTCCTATTGTTGAAAGGATCACATTTGTCAAAGAATTATGCCTAATTATTTATATTATGGTCCAACCCTATCATTCTGATGATATAAATATTATGTATAGTAAAAAAATCTTAAAAGCTTATATATAACCTTCATTGTTAAATCCTTGATAGCTTCCTAGCCTACCAAACACTCGCGACCTACATAGGGATACTTGTATCGACACAAGTTTCCAAATTATTATCAAGTATCAAGTCCTCAAAATCCATCCAAATTTTAAATGTTTCAAAACATATGAGTTGGATTATTTTTCTTATTGAGCCTTACTATGATATATTTCCAAAAGGTGTGGTATAAATACAAATCTAAGCCAATTCATTATTCATCTAGAAAATACTAAGCAAGCACCTATTCAAGCCCATTTAGTCAATTGCAAAACTAAGTTATACTATTTTATTCTTACCTATTTTCATATTAGTCATTGGAGTAATCATATTACAATTTTGAATCACTTAAAGAACAACCATGAGCAGTATTTATCAAGTTACAAGCTAGATCATTATGTGCACTTACATATAACATATTTTACCCTTGTGCACACAAAAGATAACACTTAAGGGATAACTACATATTTATAAGTCTTTATCCATAGTATTGCATATTTAGGTAATGCTCATTGATAGAGGGTTCCTTAAGGTCAGCGTGACTTCATGATCCCACTAACACATTTTTGTTAAGGTACAAAGACATGAGGTGAAGAGCTAGGGTTTTATCCATAAACAATCATCTAAAACCTATGCATGTGAATAAAATATATCATCATAAAGGTGAATATATATATATATATATATAAGTGGTCACTCTATAATACAATGATTATTTTTTACTAGACAAATTTATTGACATCATGACACTTACATCAACTTAAGTATCCACGCCTCCAGAGACAATATTTCTAGAACTTGACAACTGGATATTGATATTTTTTTTGCTTGTTTCCACCTCTACACTTATTAGATCTATTTTTAATTTATAAATAAGCTAAGAATTACCTCTTCTTAATTTTTATGTAATCAAATTACTATTTTGAATGTATTTTTTATATTTAACATAACTCAGCGTTATAATTCAGAATATTCATTTATCTAAGTTTTCTAATTGGCTTGCTTTAGAATAATTTTGTTTATCCTTGTGTATAGGATATTCGAACTTTAAACCTCATAAAAAATATTAAAAATGGTTAAACATTTGGTGAAATTTACATATATCTTTTTATGTAAATCCTAGCTTTCCCTAGGGTTTTTAGCCTTCTAGGCTTTTAGATTATAGTATTTTTTCATATCTAGGGTTTTAAACCAATTTTTTATTTCTTTATCATAATTAATTGTTCCATAAAATTAATGTGTCTCTATTATATTATTCTCATCTTACTCTTTGGATCATTTAAATTAGATAAAAATGAACCACTTCCTCCTCCTAACCCTAAGGAGGGTGATAGATACTTTCTATCTAACGATGTCCATGTCATCACTACTCTAAGGGGTAAGGTGGCCCATCCTATTTTACCTATCCTTTCTCAAACCTTTACACCTTCCATATCTCTTTTAAATGGTGTATTTATGCTTATGCAATTTGAAATACCTAGATTTCATACTTGTGAATCCCTTAAAGATCAAATCATTACTATGAACAAGTTTATAAAAGAGTTACAAAATAATTTTAGTTCAAAGATCACATCATTAAAAAAAAATACATACCTAAAAAATCTAGAATGTTATAGTGTTAATCATGTGTTTTCATCTTCATCTATTAATTTTATACCCAACAAGGTTTTATATCAAAATAAGAAGCTAAATGAGACTTCATATACAGCTAGTGGTTTAAAAAGTGAACAAAAGGCTAATTAGAGTCCATGTGAAATCTTAAGAGAAATGCTTCGACATAAAGTAATTAAAATACCTCCTCTACATCCTATAAGGAGATGCAAATACTATTTTACATATCATAAAATTCATGGGCATCATATAGATTGCTATTTTTCATTGAATAACAAAATACAAAGTCTAAAAGATAGTGGTGATTGTATATCAAATACATCAATCAAGCAACCCACTCACATTATGAACACCACTCCTATAGAACAAGAGTGAAAACAAAAAATATGGATGCCAAAAGATAATTCATAGAAAAATAGTTACAATTCAAAAATTAAAATAAGAAAAAGATTAAAAGTTGCCTTTTAACAATAATACTCAACTTTCAAAACAATATGATTTTGGACAATAATATATATAACACTTTGGTTATCATGGTCAAGGATTGGGAAAACATGCACAAAGTACCACCTATTTTATATCCACATTTGATCATAATTATCATCAAGGCTTGGGATATATTGTCAATACTAATGCAAAATAATAAGAACATTTAAATGAAAATAGGGTACAAAAGGAATAATTACAAAAATAACAAGACATGCATCAAAAGGATAATGTTACACATGTGCCTTCATATTAATCAATTACAAATCATCCTCAAAGCATCAAATCATTGAACCTTGCATAGAGGGAAAGTAAGGTCAAAATATCCTAGTTGACCCAACTTATGAATTCAATATATGTCCTTTTAAATTCTTTACATCTCTAGGATATGACATGGAACATGTGAATAAAACTACTACATATAATTTTTATGTTAGATATATTCAATGGAATGTCACACTTGGATCAAAATCATGCTCTATTGTACTACATATCAATCCATTTTATACTCAAAATAGTGTCAAATTTGTAAAACCATGGTTACTAGCAATAAAGGAAAATATCACTGAAGCAAAGGTACCAAGTATAAACTTACCAAATGAACATAATACACATTCTAATTCTCCTAACTCTGCATGACCATAGAGTCATATGAGACATACATAGAGTACCATAGATCCTACAGTTCTAGATATGATACCTATGCATGCCCCTTGGCAATATCACGAGTTTGATATATCATATTCTGAGTTTGGAGCTTATTATGAGCATCCCTTATATGGAATCATTTGTTAGACATTTTACTTTCCAAAAAAATTCAAAAAAATTAAACAAATAAAATATTCAATAAAATACAAAAATATTTAGCTTTCACATGTTTATTAGATCCTTGGCATTTATGTTATTTACTTTATGTTAGTAGATAGCATATTAATTTATTTTATAGATACACATATGTTTCATGAATACTTGAGTGTGATACAATAATACATTGGATACATGTTACATAAATGTATAGATGTTTGAACTTTCATGTTCCCACATAACATACTACATTGGGGGTATTTGCTTCCTTGATCACAATTGATATAGGTTATATTATTTTATGATCACTTTTACATTGTCATGTTGAGCTTATATACTAACACTTACACATGCCTATATTCATGTTTACATCTTTTACAGTGTACTTGATATGTTATGTTAACATGCAAAGACTAGTATGATATACTTATGTTGATTGTTTATACTTCATTTATTCACATTGTCACCTCCTTGAGTGTCTTTTTCTTGCTTTTTATTATCTTGATTGTGGAATATTTTAATATTTTCCTTTATTTTTATCCATTTTACCACTTTATGTTTCCTTATTTTTCTATTTAGACATATGAATATATCATTCCTTTGAGTGTGCAGCATTTGAACATGCCACTTGTTCATAGTCTCCTTAGACCCCCTTTTGTGTGACATTGAGTGATATTGTGTGTGAATTTATTTATTTATTGAGATTTTACTATCACTTTCTAGATGTTTCCATTATCTATATCATGCATCTTAGGGCTTTTTATGATCACATACTATAAGTTTCATTGATATATCTACTTATACATGTTACTCATTTATGTTACATGATTCATACACATGTTATATACTTATCTTAACCTTTTGAGGTAAGGTAAGTACCAAATTCTATTCCCATCATATCAAAATTGGGGAAAATTAGTGGGGCTATATCATAGAGAAATGAATCCACACATACACCATTTACACAATTGAGAAAATTTGATACAATTTACATGATTCATATATACACTTGGGTCATAATCCTATACACATTGTACCAATTTTTATAGATTTAGGATAAAAATAGATTTGTGACATATATTATACATATTTATAGAGACTAGGTTACATTTTGATAGATATTTCAGCTTCAGACACATTAGAGGTGCATATGCCATGCAAGTGCACCAAAAATGCAAATATATATTCAATCTTATTTACCAAGAAGCATCATTGTTACTAGGAAGCACCATTCTAAGTTTTTATTGTCTATAATAGGTGGATCCTTTTAGTAGTGTGGTTGAGATTCAAATCCCTCAATAGCCTAAGACTACTTCCACTTTTTGTAGGTTGAGTTGGTTACACCATTTAACTTGGCTTTTATTATACTATCACTTAAGTTGTGTGATTGAGATTTAATGATCTCAATGACCATGTCACAACTCACCATTGCACTAGATTAGGGGCCTAATTACCATCCAATATACCTCATCAAATAGTTTTGAACCTCTCTCAACTCTAATGCTTCATAAGGAAGCATATTTACCAAGTCAAAGTACTAAGGGGTAGGCTAAATTCCTATATTAAATATATCAACTGATAAGAAAATTTGTCCATCAGTAATTGAAATTACATTAGTGGGAATATAATTAGAAACATCTATAGCTTGAGATGATAAAATAAAAACTATTGGGTTGGCTTATCCCCTATATATTTATATGTCAAGTAGGGTAGAGATAGATAGGGGATCGAAGACAAGGATGAACGACCCCCTAGTTGCATTGACATACAGTACTCATTACTTGCTCTCTTTATTTTCAAACATTTCAATTATGTCCAATTTTAGATTATATCCACTAATTTATACTATAACATGCTCTTAGTTATAGTTATCACACTAGTAAAACACTCAAAGTGGGCTCAAGCAAATCCAATGTATGTTATACACACCCAGGTACACATTTCTTTCCTTTAAACTAGTAATTTCATCCTTATGCATTACTAGTTTAAATAGGAGTAATTTAGATACTAAAATCTAATTTATATAGCATCTTAATCTTTTATACTTGACAAATACATATCAGGGCTCTTCCCTTCAGTTATATAAATTTGTGTTGTCAAAAGGTTCGCATTCTCCATCTCATTATGACTAACTATTTATCATGTGGTCCATTCCTATCATTCTAATAACCTAAATCTTCTACATAGTAAAAAAGATTAAATCCTAAATATATCCTTCACTATTAATTTTATATCTTCAACAGCTTCCTAACATACCAGATAGTTGAATCCTACATAGGAACACTTGTGTCGATGCAAGCGTCCAGATTCTTATCAAGTGTCAAATCCTCAAAAGTCATCCAAATTATAATTATTTTAAAACATATGGGTCAGTCTATTTGCCTTATTAAACCTTACCATGAGATATATCCAAAAGGTGTGGTATAAATAAAAATCTAAGCTAATTCATTATTCATTTAGAAAATACCAAGTAAGCACTTATTCAAGCTCATTCAATTGATTACACAACAAAATTCTACAATCCTAGTCTTCCATATTTTCATATTAGTCATAGGGACGTCATATTATAGGTCTGAAGCACTCAAATAATAGCCCATGTGTAATATTTTTTAAGTTACAAGCTAGATCATCACATGCCCTTACATATAACATATTTCACCCTTGTGCACACACAATCTAACATTAAAGGAAGAATTACATATGTCTAAATCTCTCTTCAGAGTATTGGCTATGTAAGCAAAACTCATTGATAGAGGGGTTCTTAATTTCAACTCAACTTCATGAGCTTGCTAACCCATTTTTGACAAGTTACAAAGACCTAAAATGAAGAGCTAGGCTTTAATCCAGAAACAATCATCTACAATCCATGCATGTGAATAAAATATATCAATAGAAAGGTGATAGAAAACCCATAAAGCTCCATGTGGTTGATCTACAATATAGTGAGTATTTTTTATTGGATAGATCTATTGAAATAATGACACCTATATTTATGCAAGTGTCCCAAGTTTGATGAAAGTGTCTAGGCCTCCAATAATAATATCCCTAGAACCTAACGATTGGATCATGATCTTGTTCTTACTTATTTCCACCTATGTACATCTCAAATCTTCTTGTGCATGTGGAAACAAGATAAGTATTACCTCTTCTTTATATTTATGAAATTAAATTACTATTTTGAATGTACTTTTTATATTTAGCATAACTCAACATTTTAATGTTTTGAATGTAATTTATATATTTAACATAACTCAACATTTTAATTTAGAATATTCATTTATTTGAGTTTTCAATTAATTAGCCTATTTTAGAATAGTTTTATCCATCTTTGTGTATAGGATATTTTACCTTTTAACCCTCATCCAAACATCTTGAAAAGGGTTAAACACTTAGTGCATATTCATTACATGTTGGATTTGGACCCATATTACATTTTAGCTTACTCATTACATATGCAGTATATTTCAATTTTGCTCAAATTATGCTTTAATTTACAACTATTTTTGCTTAGAACACTACATCTTTTACTTAGGTTATGCACAATATGACACAAGTTACACATAGATTGATATAATATACTCAAAACATGATCATTTGATCACATATTTCACCCAGATTTTTTTATTCAAATAAGTCCACACCCTAGAGATAGTAATTTAGGTGTGTCATTATCCAGAATAGTGTAGTATCATCCAAATTTACTTATAAATAATTATTTTATATTATCACAAATTATCATAGATACAACAATATTTTCTCAGATAAAACCAAATATTTTACTCATATTCGATAGATATTTATACAAATCACTAAGAATAGGGGCATGTGTTTAGCAAGTGTTCACATTTGGCACAATTTAACTTAGTTTCATGTAGATTGTGATAATGGAGGCATATGCACATCACTTGTCTACATAACTACAAATTCATTACTTAGAATTCAAAATTCTCACTCAGATTGTATGACTTTGTATGCTTAATTACTAGATTAGGGGCATGTGTGTGGCATATGGTCTCATAACTCAGTTCTTGCACTAGACTCTATAGAAAGAATGAAAATATAAGTCATTCTTTATGTTTTTTATACCAGATTCAATTCAAAATATATTTACATTAGTTTTGCACTAGGTATCTCACCAAATTTTCTCCAAAATGATTATTATGTCCTTTTACAACAATACCCAATATATTGAGTTATGTGGGGCTGAAGTTAGATAATGTTTTAACTTTTAGGCACATCTCTAAATAATAAGGATTGGGGGGAAGCTCAACTTGGATCTTTATGCCATAATGATTTACTTAGATTTTACACATGAACTCCATATTAGATTTCATCTCCACATACATTACTTAAAGGATGTTTAAATTCTCTAGCTAATAAGAGAATAATATCAAATACCATCTTCTCTTTGCATGGGTTGACTATATCGGACCCATGACATCTCCACTTATAATCAAAAAAATGCAACATAGGTAATCTCATGTATCAATTTTCTTCTTTTTAATTTAGTACTTTAATTTTATTGCATTATTAGAATAAAAGGGGGTAAATGTAGACACCCAAATTTTTTCAAGCAACATAAGTATTATGGTTTTCCTTGACTTTACATCTAGAAGTGCATAATATCGAATAAGACTTTATTAGTGCATCTCATCTTTTTTGCTTATCTTTACATTGATGTTCTCATGTGTGTTTCTCAAGTATTACTCTATTGTTCAAATTCTTATGTGTGTCATAGGGACCCATGGTATTTTACTTCATTAATCTTATTATTTTCTTATTTCTAGGAAAAATCACTCTATAGAGACGAGCATGTCCTGTGTGGTTATACATAAACTGTGGTCTTGTCCCAATGTCTTTTACGATCCTGATTTCAAGTCACATTTCATTTGGGTCTCTTTTTATGACCAATTTATTCATTTTGAGTTAGTTTTATGCACCAATAAGTTTTCAAATTCATATTGTAAGTCTTCTATTTATAAATCCCTCAAAGTCATTTCACATCTAGCATTTATCTACCTAGCAAGCACAATTGAATAAAATCACATAAAAATAATCCATATACAAGAATTTAGCTATCTGAATTTTAAATTATTACATGCTTATACCAAAGGAGGACCTAAGTGAAATAACATTTACATTCACAGTGCATATGACCTAGTCACACACACAGTCAAGGAGAAATACATCTACCTAAGGCCTATTTGGGTTTTTTAGGCAATGCTTAGTTATAGTGGGTTTATAGGGCAGCTGTAGATATTCCCTTAAACCTAAATCCCTCCATTTTCTATTTGACTTCTATTTGGTTTATATGCAAGACCATGCTATGGTTTTTAGTAAGAATAAAAGATAAAAGACAGGTCAGAACATACAATTAGATATTTTTGGTGGGTGAAAAATAATCTATAGGTAGTATATCATAATTTATCTATTTGCACATTTATATCATAATCAACACAAACAAGGCCACATTATAGAGACAAGGCCTCAAGCTATGGTAGCTTGAATCCATCACATCTTAGCTAATTAAAATAGTCATTCATGCATGTTAAAAGTGCATCTCAATCAAGGTAATAATCAATTATAGTCATCTACAAAACTATGTATTCATATTCTAGATAATATCTCCTTATGTTTTCATGTCTTTGGTTAAAACCCCAATTATTCATTTGTTTACAAAATTATATTTGTGTATGAATATTTATTTACAATCCATTTTACTCGGTAGTTTATCATAATTAGATTAATAGTCTTCTTAATCTATAATCTTGATAAACACATTATTAGATGCAAGACTTCCCTTTTACCAAGTATTCATGAATATATTGAGAGCATGTTTTTATACATGTTGCATTATAACAAGTTATATTTATCTACAACTTGAAATGCAATATTGATCTACATATCATACAAGTGTCTTGTTAAACCACTCATATTTTACTTTATACTACTAGATATGATACATTGCTAACACTATGACATTGATACATATGAATGGAATAGAGTAGTTTTCATGTGTTATGTGCTCCTTAGATGTTGTTTAATTTTCTGCATAATAGGTTTAACATGTCTTACTTATTGTGTGTGGCCTTTGGCCCTTATGTGCAAATTAATTTAGCATGAGATCATTGTTTGGTATTCCATTACTTATAAACCTTTTCCTTATGTGTGCAATCCTTGCATATTGTAACATTTGAACATGTCCCTTGTATGTGGCTCTTAGACTTATTGTATGACATTGTGTGACATTATTATATGTTTTGCTTGTGTGTTTATTTGGCTTGAGTAGTGGTGTCATTATCTTCATCATGCACTGTTAGAGCATAGTCTACTTCAAAGATGTTCACTTTACTATGTGTTTCATTTCTAAATCAATCTAGATACAACACTTTTGCCTCATTTTAAATTATTATATACTTTCTTCAGATGATAATTTTATTTTATATAATAAAATACTCTCCAACATTAATATTGTTACTACATAATCATATCTTTATCACATGATACCTTTAACTCTTCTTTTGAGATGAGTGACTTGCAGGCTACATCCCTCATCTCAAAATGGGGGTATAATAATGGAATTGTATTAGATATCCAAACCTCCATGAATAGGTTTGGGATAGAATATAGGTTTCACAAATACATAGTATAGGTTTTCAAAGATTAAAACTAATGTAAAATCATATTTTATATGTAGAACATGGGTTTTCAAAGATTCAAAGTGATTCAAAAATAAAACATATGATAGATATTAGCACATCAATAAATATTATGGGGGAATATGATATGCATATGAACTCACTTTTCAAAGACTCAAACTAAAAAATTATACACACTTGAATACATATGCATGAGCATGTCCAAAAGTAGTTATAAAATTAAAGCTATAGGTTGTAAATACATTTATAATTGGATATATAGATGCATAACACTCTATATCATTGACACATATTCATATAGGATACTCATTCATGATTGAGCTTATTCAAAGTTAAAAAGTTAAAAAATTCAAAGTTTCAAAATATTCAAAGTTTCAAAGTTTAAAAATTGTAAAATTCAAAATTTTGAAGTAGAAAAAAATCAAAATTTTATAATTCAATGTTTTGAAGTACAAAGAGAAAATATTCAATTTGAATTTAATTTTATGAGAAATATATTCATTATGAGTAATAATATTATTCATTCCCTTTCAATCATGCAAAGTTAGAATCTAGATTTGTCTAGTGGTGTGATTTGAATCTGTGTGAGTGATGTATGTTTGAGTCTGGTGGCACTCAAGGGAATTGGCATCACTTCGAGTGAACCTAGCATAGTTCCACATTTTTTTATTAGTTAATTAGGTACTATCCCTTATTCATGAGTGTTGGGATAATACATCTTTCCAACTCAAGAGCTTTATTAGTTATTTAAATTTGGGCCTTGATCACTCTCAATTTGCCATAGGTTCAAATTCTCCAAGTGCTTCAGTAAGCGTCCATGGTTCTCCATTATCAATTATAGGTTATATGTAAAATTAGTTTCACCTATGTACAGGTGTACTCCTTACTCTCTTTAAAGTTTTCAATTTTCAAAGTTAAGCTATTTCAAATGAACTAATGACTACTTCAAGAGTTGTTATAGGGTTTGTTAAAATTGAGTTCCTCACACAATTAAAGTATCTGCTTAAAGATAAAGTGTGTTTTACACACTTAGGTTCAACTCCTCCTTTACTCTAGGAACTTAATTTCTATAATAAATGGGGGTAATTATAAACACATAAATCTAGTCATGGGTACTTGACAATGTTAATTCTTGACACATTCCAAACGACATGACTTTCACACAAAGACATGTCTCTTATTCACTATTTCTCTAAGTCATTCCTCTATGTGGGGCTTGACCCTTTATTTTTATTACTAATGTATAAAAATTTAAGTTTCAAATCCTTGATTTGTCTTAAATCACCTTCAGACTATCTCTAGATTAGGATAGAGGTCCTTGATCATTCTAGACAAATCCACACTAAGTGTACAGAAGCGTAGTGTCCCCCTAGCCACTTATAATGGTTATGTCCCCCCCCAAATAATGACTAGTTTCCAAAATTCAAAACTTTATTTTGGGTATTCATTCATGTTTCACATGGTCAGCTAAAGGAAATTATCAAAATAATTACCTATAAATGCTTGTCAAGAGTCACCCATTAAGAACACTTACTATTCACTTTGTTCAAGCTTACACACTTTTTCACATTGAGAAAATCTACTCTATTCTATCCAAATTATAAATAATTCACAAACAGTAATCATAATCCAAGTAAATATCCCTCTAAATCAAGTCAAGAGCTATCATTTTTAATTAACAAATCCATTTTATAGTTACATACACATAGTCAAAGCAGCATGATTACACACTCAATTTAGGTGGGAAAACTATGTGGGTTTGATTTCCATTCTTGGAGTATTGGATACATAGGAAACATTCAAGTGATTGAGGACAAATTATCCCATTACATTCCCTTATTTTTATTTTTAAGTTTTCAAGCTATAAATTATCATAAGGGTTTCAATTACAAGAGAAGACAAATAATGATTTCCATGCAACCAAACCCTAATTATGATATCTTGGATCCCTCATCATCTGTAGGCATAATAGGTGTTGTCAACATACTTGGGCACATGCACCTCTATCCATTTACAATGCTCATGTTAATATACATGTTCTACTTCTGCCTCTTATGTGTCTTTTCTTAATTTTTACTCTCTTGATCTTTTTATGTCAGTAGTTTGTCACAGTTAACTAGGATAAGTTTGGAATCAATAGAATGGAATGCACTACATCATCATCCACTAATAATGGACCTATCTAGATTCTATTTTTTTCATTATTTTGATCCTGACATTGTACAATCACCTCTTCCTTTTATTTCCACTTGTAGATAGTTAGAATAATCAAGATAATTTAATGTGCAAGCTAAATATATTTATTCTTAGTGTTTTCCCAAAATAATAACTTTTTATATTTAACAATTTATCAAAATAAAAAAATTAATTATTTTACATTTTTAACATTTTTATATTTCTAGTTTTACACCTATATAATTATATAGTACAATTCATTTGTGTTTTATAAAAAAAAGGGTTAAACACATCAATATAAATTATGGGGGCATATGACATGCATATGCACTCACTTTTTAAAAACTTGAAGCACAAGTTTATACACAACTTGAATGCATATGAAAAAATAACTACAAGGTCAAATTAAAATTGAGCATATAGGTGCATCGTATTCTATATCACTTGGTATAAGTTTCATGAGGTATGGTGCTTATTCATGCTCATGCTTATGCAAAGTTTCAAATTTTAAAGTACATGATACTTATCCATGCATATTTTCAAAGTTTAATGTTAAAATTCCAAAGGCATGATACTTTTTCATGCATGTTTTCAAAGTTCAAAGTTACAATTTTAAAGGCATGATACTTGTTCATGCATATTTTCAAATTTTAAAGTTATCATTCAAAGGAAAAAAATAATTAATCTATAATTAATGTGTTCATGATGGAAGCATGAATATTCTTCATTATATTTTAGTCATGCAAATGAAATCTTGATCCATCTACAGTAGTGTGATTTGATTCATTACATTTGAATCTACTAACATTTAACAACCTTGGCATTACTTATATTGAAAA
Source organism: Torreya grandis (assembly GCA_037957365.1). Lineage (NCBI taxonomy): Eukaryota > Viridiplantae > Streptophyta > Pinopsida > Cupressales > Taxaceae > Torreya > Torreya grandis. The sequence goes on along the minus strand of JARHVA010003674.1, from coordinate 1,522,052 downwards.
CATCATGTGATTTTATCTTCTATTATAGGTGGTGAACATTAAACTCTAGTGGCACATAATGACCTTGGCATCACTTATAGTGAACCCATCATGGTTCTACCCTTTTTTGGATTAGTACATTGGGTATTATTCTCCATTCATGAGAGTTGGAAGCATGCATATTTCCAACTCAAGGGTTTTATTAGATATTAAAAATTAGGACTTTGTGACTCTTAATTCACTATTGGTTTAGATTCTTCAAGTGCTTCAATAAGGAAGCATAATTCTCCATCATCAGTTACAGGTTTTAAGGAAATTTGATTTCACCTACATATAGGTGCACTCCTTCCTTGCTCTCCTTTAAATTTTTCAATTTTAAAAGTGAAACTCTTTCAAATTTTAAAGAAATACAAATGACTACTACATATGTTTTTGCAAGGTTTTCACAATTTGAGTGCCTTGCAAAATTACAGTTACATCTAAAAGACAAAGTGTGTTATACACACTCACATTTAATTATTTAGCCTTTATCATCATTACTATAATAAATGGGGGGGGTGTAGACACATACATCTATTCCTAGGTACTTGATAATTTTATTTCTTAACATATCATAAACCACATGACTCTTGCCCAAATACATCTCTTATTTGTTATTCCTCTAAAACATTTTTCTATATGTGGGCTTGACTCTTTATTTGTTGTCACTACTTAAAAAAATTTAAAATTCCAATGCTTAAACTATTTAATATCATCCACAAACTATCTCCAACTCAAAATAGTTATCCTTGATATTTTGGAAAAAGTCCATGCTAGGTAGACATGAGTGCTACCACATTTTTGTCCACATAAGGCAGTTGCATCCCACACCAAAACATAGCAATTTTTTAAATTTTGAATCAATATTTTGGGTCTTCCTATGCATTTCAAAATGTTGTATAAAGTAAATTATCAAGAGGTTAAACTATAAATACACATAAAAGTTAATTCATTATACCAACATGATATTACTTGGTTCTTAACTTTCACACTATTACACATTGAGTGTATCTGCCATGTTCCTTCCAAATTCAAGATCATTTACAAGGAGCAACCATAATCCAAGTCTAAATCATCTTAGAGAAAGTCAAGATTTATCATTTTAAAGTATCAAATCATTTTTTAAGATACATACACATAGTCAATGAGCACAATTTCATAATCATTATAAGTGGGAGAAATATGTGGGCTTGATTTTCCTCCTTAGAATATTGGATACATAAGTAGTGGTCAATCATCAAAATAGTGATTATGGTCAACTTAGCCTATTACACATCCCCCTTTTCGTTGGTTTCCAAGATTTCAAAGTGCCTTTAGGGTTTCAAATACAAAATAAAAAATAAATAAATTATGTATGGCACAACCTAAATCATGATATTACAACTTATTTTGCAGACTCAAGCATATGAGGCACAACAACTAGATTTTCATCATAGTCAGTTAGGACAAGTCCAAATTCAATGGACTCAAGTAGCCTATATCATTTTCCATCTATAATATTTATGTCCATAAATAATATATGATCATGATTCTAATTTATCACTACAAAAACACTAATTTGTCTTTCTTTGTCAGACACTAATCAAGTCAACTAGGATAAGTATATGATCAACAAACTCTAGTGACATATACTATAGTCCATTTAAGGGAGACATTTTCAAGAATAGTTTCAAAATTTGTCCCTGATCATGAGCATGAATAACCACATCTCTTACTAATTTCTACTTTTAGACATTTGAAACATTTAATAAAGATCTTGCTCTGAGCTAAGTATATTTATTCTTAATGTTTTCCAAAAATAGCAATTTTCCATATTTATCAATTTTCAAAATTACAATTTTTACTTATTATTGTTGATACTAAAATTAAGTTAATAAATGTTTGAATATACTAGTCCTTAACATTTTAATCTTGTTTGGCCAACTTTCCATTCTGATAACCATTTATTAATATGCGAGCCTTCCAAGTCTAGAAATTTCTATGAACATCTTCTAGACTTAATTTATTCTTAAACATCCCTAATTAATGGACACTTCATTTCTAGTTCTATTTCATAATCCTTTGTCTAATTTAAACAAGTGTACACTAGGCAGGTATAGGTGCATTATGCACCTATCCATTAGTATGAATTTGTCTCATGCACTCCATTGACTAGTTTTTAAAAATGACATGCTTCCTAATGACTATCTCACATGAACCATGAGGTTAGTGATTAGAAATAATTCAAATTTTCTCCTATAATATCAAATAAATTATCTCACTTGAAACCCCTAGTTACTCTCTAACACTCTTTTACAAAATTAATTTCAAAATCACTTATCTATTCAACAAAGAGCCCTACTGCAATTTTATTATAGTAATATATTCTTTGGCTAAGTTAACATTATTTTCTTGTAGGTTGATTTTATCCTTTTGTCAAAAATTCTAATAAAATTTTATAGTTGCATTTATTACACTTATATGATCTTCCCCATAGGATAATTACATTGGTCTAAGGTCCACATGGACTATGTAACCAACACATAGTTAACAAGGGGTATTCTGAGGATAGCTCATCCATATACCACTTTCCCACTTTTTTTTGTCTTTGTATTTGATCTTGTTTATTCGTTATGTAGGCTAGGGTTTTATCTCTTTCAGGTTATCTACACATCAAATCAAAGATCACATATAAAGAGTTGATCTACAAATAGACGTGAATAATCTCAAACTTTTATATTCAGTACATAGTCAACATAAATAGATTTGTAATAAAGATAACACACTCAAAAAATGTATAAATATTGTGTACTTGTCCCAATATACAACAAAAAAATATCTTAATTGAAACTATGTTTTCAAGTTATGTTAAGTAGTTTTACATTGCCACAGTCAGCAAAATTATAATACATAAAACATAATTAGTTTGCATGGACATATCTCTAACCCTAAATCTAATTTGTATGTTTAGCAATTTACAACTTCTATAAAGAATTTATATCACTATATTCTATATTAGGATGCCTTATTTGTCTCTCTTAGGTGAGATTTCAATTTTAAAATACTTTAGATTTAATTAAATCACTATTTTTTTATAAAAATGGTAAAAATATATTAATAAAAGAACAAGAGCATTACAAGAAGAATGGGGGACCAAAATCCCTAAAGGAAAACAATAAGCACAGAAAAACTAGGGATGAACCCACCTATATGTTGATATGAGCCTTCCTATCTTCCTCCAAAATACATTCTAGATTAAAGCAAAGCTCTGAGGAGAGAGACCCCCAATCCTCAGAATTACCACCATCTAAATGCTCAGATGTCCATTTTGCCAAATAATCCACTACTCTATTCCATTCATGGGGAATATGAACAAACCTAATTGTATCCATGAGTGAGCTAATCCTCAAAATCTGCTACACAATCTTAGCCAATTGCCAATTGACATCCAACACTTTCCTCTTAACAAGCAGGTTGATCATGACTTGAGAATATAATTCACAAATGATCCTATGCCAACCCAACACCTAAGCCTTCTTAAGAGCATAGAGAATAACCTAGCCTTCCATCATGTTGTTAGTTTGCATCCCTTCATGGACCGCAAAGAGAAAAATCATCATACCTTCAGAGTATCTACCTATCCCACCAGTACCCGCAAGGTTGGGATTGCCCATGGAAGAGCCATCTATATTGATCTTGACAAACCCATTGGGAGGGTACTGCCACTAACTGTCCCTATGAATCTTCTCTTTGCCTTATCGACCTCTCCTGACATAAGTTGAATTACCTACAAATCACTAGAATCCTAGGCATGCCACCACCTCAGCATCCTATTTGGATAAAGGGAGACAAACCTCACTCTTGGCTTGCACAATCTCCTGAATCATCCCTATGACTTTCTACCATACTTGTTGCACCATAATCCTCTCATTCCAGAATATCCAACTATTTCTCTCCAACTAGAGCTACCATAGCAAAAAGATGGGCCCCCTAACCAAACATTCTACAGAAAAGCCATCCTTGAGGGGGGTTCTCCCACGCCACTCCAAAAATTGACCAAGGATGAAACATGGAGACAGGAGTGTTGCCATATGTCCCACCAATAATTCCAGAGTTGCAAAGCAAAGGAGCAATGAAAAAATAGGTGAGTAGAATCCTCCTCAGTCATTCCGCACATAACACAAATGGATGGGCCTTGGAAGCCTCTTTTCTAGAGATTGTCCTAGGTCAACCACCTATTCCAAGCCAACAACCAAACAAAGAAGTTACATTTTGGCCATGAGAATGTATTCCAGACCTGTCTCCACCATTACACTTCTCCCCTACCCAATCTCTAAGATAATAAAGCCTGATATCTAGAAGCAACTATGTAATTTCCTTTAGGATTGGGAGATGAAGCAAGCTCATCTTCCTCCTGGAGGGAGCTACATCAGCATCTAAAAAGGAGGTTTAGTAGCTCATCATGCTTCTCCTACATTCCAAAAACTAGCCAAATCTCAGGTGCTTTCCATCTTGCCACCTCCAGCTATCTACAGGAAATGTTTGATTTAAAGTCACTCACCCGAGACCAATCAGCATCAAGGAATCTCTAGCAAAGGTTTGACAGATTAGGGAACTAAAAAATAATAGGAGGTTTATCATCCCAAGAATCAGTCTAAAAGAGAGCCTTGGATCCTCACTTACAAATCTAGAATAAGCCTTCCTTAATAAGAGCAGCCCTTTTTTTGAGAGTCCTCCATATCACTGAGCCTTTCCCAATGAGTGGATAATAATGAATATCACTCTGAGTGGCCCCCGAATAGTACTTCTAAGAGAGAATTATGGCCCAGGCCTTGTCTTGTTCATTACACCAGTGTCAATAAAGCTTAGCTACCAAAGCAACTCCATTTAAGTTTGTCTGCCTTAAGCCAAGCCCCCTATGTTGTTTGCGGCTACAGACCATCTCCCATCTAACTAAGCTCCATTTTGAGGTCATCAAAGTACCAGCCCATAAAAATTTCCTAGTAACTGAGTCAAATTCCTTAATAATTTCCATTAGGGCAACCTGAAGCATACATCTATAAATGGGCAAAGCCTGCACCATAGATTGAATTAATTGAACATAGCCCATAAAAGAAAGCCACCTGTGAGTCCAATGATTCACCTTCACCTAAAATTTATCCAAAATATTCTACCTAGATTCTTTGTGTATATGGCCAGCTGTAATAGGAATACCTAGATAAATCAAGGGGAGAGTCCCAATCTAGAAATGCATAGTTTGAGCAATTCACTATTGTATGGGAGTCGATGTATTAAAGAAGAAGATGGATGACTTATCTTCATTGACCTTTTTCCCTGAGGCCATTAGATAAACATCCAACACCTTGCACAAATTGGCAACTTCACTCATTGTGGCCATGCCCATCAGAACAGTGTCATCAGCAAATTGCAAGTGAGACTGTGCCAATAGTTCACCCCCCCATTGCCAGCCTTGAATATGCCCATCCTCTCTATTCCTTCTGATCATCCTCCCCAAGCCTTTAGCAAGAAGAAGAAAGAGATACAGAGATAAGGGATCTCCTTGTCACAGCCCCCTATAGGCACCAAATAACTCTGTATGTTCCCCATTGATAAGCACTAAAAAGGAAACTGAGGAAATGCAGCTCATGACCCATTGGGTCCATTCGTCTACAAAACCAAAAGCTTTGAGAACCTTCCATAGGAATTACCATCTAACCCTATCAAAAGCCTTGGCCATATCCAACTTAATAAACAATATCTTATCCTTGGAGTTAGCCATGTAGTGAATGGACTCAATCGCTATGACAATACCATCAAGAATTTGCCTATCTTCCACAAAACCACTCTGTTCTTCAGAAATCACATCACTAAGCCTAGTTTTTAACCTTTCTGCAATGATTTTAGATATGATTTTATAAACAACATTACAAAGAGCTATAGGGTGAAACTGACGGAGCCTATCAGCTCCTTCGCATTTCGGTATGAGGGCAAGATAAATTGCATTTGAAGCCTTAAGCATTTGCTTATTTCACTGAGATTCTTGAACAACAACTAAAAGATCTAATTTGATAATATCCTAAAATTCTTGATAGAATTTAGTTGGGAAGCCATTAGGACCAGCCACTTTCCCCTTTTTCATTTGGGAAATAGTCACCTCAAGCTCCCCAAGTGTGATATCCTTCATTAAATTCTCATTCATTTCACGCGTCACCAGGGGTGGAATGCAGTAGAGAACCTGTGCTTCTTTCAATAATTCCTCATTTGCATCTTCCCTAAAAAGTGTAGAGAAATACTGCACCACCTCCTTTGACATTGCAAGAAAGGAATTAAGTCGTTCACCTCTTTCATTAACCAAGACCAAGATAGAGTTGTTGTGCCTCCTGGCTTTGGATGATTGAAAGAAAAAAGAAGTATTTCTATCACCTTCTTGGATCCACTCTATCCAAGCTTTCTTCTTCTAAAACACTTCCTCCCATAGCTCACATTCCTCCAGGTCTTTCACAGCCTGAGCTTCATCTTGAAGTAAGATTTCAGTCAATCCTTCCTCCCTAAATGTTCTTATGATACCATCAAGCTTAGCATGCACATTAGCCTTAGCATGAAAAATATTCCCAAAGCTTTGATGATTCCATTATTTAAGTTTATACTTCACAAACTATAATTTTTTAAAAAATATACATTGTCTTACCATGGGCAAGCCTGCCCCACCTCCACCAGTTAGCCACACATTCAAATAATGACTAATCTTGTAGCCACATGAGTTGGAATCTGAAGGAAGGAGAGTGAGGTTGGTACTTTAAAACACTATTCAGCTTAATAGGCCAATGATCTAATCCTCTCCAGTCCAAAATTTTAGACCTTGTAGACCACATACCCCTAACCCAATAGCTAGAAACCAAAAAATGATCTAGACTCTCAGTAATGCAATGTTGGCCAATCCTCCGATTGTTCCAATTAAACTGTCTGTTGTTGGGCCAAATGTTGACTAAATTCAAAACTTCAATGTAATTTCACATAATTAAAGTAGAGGGGTCAAGCTTAGTCATACCACCACATTTTTTAGTCAAATCCAAAATAGCGTTAAAATCTCTAGCCATAATCCAAGGTTGGAGGGGAGCCAAGCTGTGGACAAAACTAATGTGGCCCCATAAGGATTCTTTACCCTGCCAATCAGTAGGGGCATAGACATTGGATAGAAGAATGACTTCCCCCATCTCAAAGCTATAAGCCATCATAGTCAAGGAAAACTTAGAGGACAACCATCCTATGAGGCTGATCTTGTGGGGGTTCCAAAGGCAAGCTAATCCTCCTAAAGATATGGTAGCCCCAATGCATTGATAGTCCCCTTGTCTCCACAACTTAGGTGCTAATCTGTACATAGCATCTACTGAAAGCTTAGTCTCTTAAAAAAAGGACATTAGGTCTTTGACTTTTAATCAAGTTGTGAACATCATTTTATTTAGGGCTGCTATTCAAACCCCTTACATTCCAGGATAGTACAATCATTTCAAAGGATTTAGAAAGTGAGCATCCAGAGTCTTCACTGACCCCGACTCCACCAAAGTCTCTCCCATTAGTTTCATCTTTTCTAGGTCTTTTTTCCTGCCAAGCTTGACTGATTTCTCCCCCCCCACCCTTCTTAAGGTCTTTTTACAAAATTCCCAAGTGAGGATAAGATTTACTACTCCTTGTTGCTCCTAATTCTCTAGATTTCCCTGTTAAAGATAAATTCCCATCTTCTTTAGAGGGAATAGCTGAGGAAGTCAAAACATCTAATATCAACATTTGTTGGTCCATATCCATGTGTCCATCCCCAACATAATATGATTTAGTTAAATCAACTTAAACATTGTTCTCCTGGGCTGGGCCCTCAATCTATTGATCCAAAATCATCAACCCTGGGTTCACCTCCTATTAGTTAAGGTCATCTAGAATTTCAAATCTATTAAGCGATTCATCTTCCTATCTTTCCTTCAAAGACCATTTGTGACCCCTACTTCTATATCACCCTTTAACTAGGATAAAACCATCAATTTCTGGTGCCTCACCTGGAATCGAGCCCTTCCCTTTGTCAGTTCTAGGTGGATTACGAGTAGGTTGAGTAGGCTGAGATTCAAAGGTTTTAGATTTGGGACGCCATCGTTGCAAGTGACCATAAGCATGGCAAAGATGATAGCAAAAGGGAAGAGTTTCATAATCCAATTTTTATACCTAGGAAAAGGGTCCCATACTCATTTCAACAGCATTAGGTATTGGCTTACTAAGATTAATTTCAACACAAATGCGAGCATAAGTCATTACCTTTTTCCCAAGGATTGACATTGATGAACCGATTGGCCTTCTTAGGAGGGACACATGTAATTGTAGGGTATCTTCATGATAGCATTCCACCAAAAAGTGAGGTGGCCACACCCACACCAAAACACAGTTTGGCAATTCCTCTGAAGGTATAAAACTAGCATGCCATGGCTTGATAAATAGCCCCACCTAATTGTGAAAGTATGGACCTCCAGCAAAGACTCTGCTACAGTCAGTCAAGTAGGTAAAAGTGACCATAAAATAACTGTTGGCTAACATTGTGATATCCATTTCTCCTTTCAGAGCCCATGTCCTCTAATCCCATGCTTCCAAGAACTGGAACGAAGTCCTGAGCCCCAAAAACTTGCAATACAAAGAATGATTTGTATAATATTTGATATCCTCAGCAATCATGTCCATAAGTATGACCAATTTAGGCCTCTCCTTGCATCTTTCCAAGCATCCATTAACCTTGGGAAATCTCATGCCAGTTGGCTTTTCAACATCACATGGACCTAGAAATAGTGGGGGGAAAACCATTCCATCACTCCTCAAGCTCTGGGCCAACTGCTACACTCCTTGGGCCGACTGCTGCACTCCCAATGCCACCCTATAGTTGTGACTTGCACTCTCCCCCATCATGATTCCTTCCCCCATGCACCTTCCTTCTCTCTTTCCACCATTTTCATCACAGTCCAAGATAACATTTTAATTAAATCACTGTTATTAATTATAAGGGTAAACATTTTGATGAAGTGATTTTTAGAGTAGAACGTTTCTTGTACTTCTTGTTGATTTTTGGATTAGGGATTAAGTTTAATTTTGTAAATTCTTGACACTAAAATGATAGATTACTCAACCTTAGATATTATTTGTAACATAATGATTTAATTTTTTTGTCTTTAGAGTAATCCAACACTAAAAAAGATTGCATTGTCACCTCACATAAATACTGACACAAGTCTTTGTTGTTATCTTTTTACAAAATATTTAGTCTTTATTTTTCATTTATTTTTATTTGATTTTTCTTATTTTATATATCATGTTGGTAGTCTATAAACTACCTAGATACTGTCATGCAGGGCTATGTGGTGTTATGTATACAAACATTGTGGCATGAGGGGCTTGTCCCAATACTCATAGCCATTGTACAGATCTAGTCACAAACTTTAGTTTCCACATACCTTGTGATATAAACGAAATGTCTAGGATCCCTTGTTTACACCAACTAGGAACCTATACCATCCATATGATTTTTTGGTGTACCAATAAGTAGTTAGATATGAGAAGTTACTCTCAGCTTACCCTCAAAATTGGATTTAATTAGATATGGGTATGGTTATACCTTCATATTTAGTGATTTGAAATATTGGGTTGACACTTTCCAATAAATGAGAAAGTATCTTTGATATTCTCCACATCATTCAAAACACTTCTAAACCATCCTTTCATTCTTGATTTTTTTTCTTCCCCTATCTTCTTAGATCATAGATTTGATTATTTTATTATACATTCTATTACTTTGCATTATATTGTATGCCTCTAAGGCATAGTTCTAGATTAAGTGCTACTCCTTTTTCTCATATAAAGCTCCCTTTGATCTCTTTTTCAATGGTAAGTCATGATATGGAATATTTTGTTCAAATTGATATTACTATTACTAATGCCAAATATGATAATGAATAAAAAACACATATTGATTCAAATGTTTTTACTAAATTAGATTGAGTGTAAGTGAAAGAGTTGTATAAATTCCATCAAGGTATCCAAAATTACACTCATAATAATACCATTATAATCATACTTCTCCAATATCAAGTTGAGAATGGAGCCAAATTAGCCTCATCAACTCAACCTTTACCTTTTAAAGTCTTGTAAACCTCTACCCCCAATGTTATGTTACTACTTCTACCATTGAGTATATTTCTATTTTTGCACCCCTAGTCACTTATTCCCTTATGATTTGGGAATGTCTCATGCATTTCCTCAATTATCCATACATGTTCCTACTCATGTTACCTTCACCCTCCCATTACCACATCCAATACATCCCTTGAGCAAGCCCTTCTTCTCTTGCAATCCAAGATAGATAATATTGAGCACACCATTTCTCATGTTAGTCCTTCCTTAGATTATGTAATTTGTTTCATAACCCTTTAGCTCCTCAAATTTCATTCTACCCTCTTTCAATTGGCTTTGTGGCTCCCAAGCTTCCTCTTTATTAAGGCAAAGGTGATCATGAACAACATTTGTGTGCCTTCCATATAACATGTTTAGGTTACGTAGATAATGATAGATTGTTAACCAAACATTTTCCATCCTCAAGGATTATCCTTTTGGGTGGTTTTATGATCTTACTCTAAAATAAATTATAGCTTTCAACTTGTTGTAAAATCATTTTTGGTACATATTTCCATCAATATTGGTCATAAATTATCATATGCTCAAATAGCAAAGCTTAATCAAGGTCAAAATAAGATTATTAGTGAATATGTTCTAAGGTATAAGACTATGCCAACCAAAATTTCAAATAAAATTGTAGATAATGAGCTTCAAGACATTTTCACTCAAATCTTGTTTACTCCTCTTCAATAATTTATCATGTTTGATAAGTTTAGATGATTTTATGATAAATGTCATACACTTAAATAACATGAGGTCAAATTGATTACATTGAATAAGTTCAAGTATAGCTCTAATGTTCCTTATAAATCTACTATCAAGTTTCAAGTCAAGCCTAATTATAAGTTCAAACCTAATGAGGGAAAAAATGAGGTTAAAGTTAAATTTAATGTTATATGTCAACCATAACAACAACTTCAATTACAAGATCCACAAAAGAGGCAATTTTCAAGGTCACCTTCACCTCCTCATGTGATATTACAAAAGCTTATGGGATGTGATCTTATTGAACTTCCACCACTATATGAATTAGATCCATCTAGACCTCTAACTAAAAGTTTTGGTGGAAATTCATTTTGTTATTATCATTTTGGTGTGGGACATTCCACTAATAGATCTATGAATCTCGAGCATAAAATACAAGATCTCGTTGATGGAAATATTATTAATATTAGTACACATATTGAAGAGGCTAAGCCAAAATAAAATGATAATGAAAAGATAAAAATATATCAATGTCCCTTTAATAATCATGGGTCACAAGATAATAATTAAAATTATGAAGTACATTATGCATATAATGCTCATCCTCCTCCATCTTCATATGGGCATCCATTTGATAATATTATTGGTGCAATTATGATCAAGTTAGCATCTAAACCATATATTATATTTGATAATTCAAAAATTATTGATGATGATTATAATATACATGCATTATTCATTAGATCATATGTTGGCATGCAACCCATCTATAGTGTTATGATAGACAATGGATCAAGTGAAAATGTGTGCACTATAACACATATACATTCTTTTGGCTACACATAAAATGATATTTAGCATACATATAGTGTTCTGAATGCATTTTGGGGACACACACAAGACACTCTTGGACACGTTATTTTTCCCTTATAAGTGGGCCCTCTCATATTTTATACTTATTTCGTAGTACTACCAAGCACAAGTGTCTTTGATATGTTACTAGGAAGACTTTGGTTTAAAATAACTAAAACAATTCCTTTTAGAGTTCACAAATGTCTAAAGTATATTAATTTTAATCAAGTGATTAAAATTATAGGCATTCAATATGAATATCCATTGACACTATAGTATCTCCTCTTGTTCCACAGCATTTAGTTGGTATAGTTATTGAGTAAATTGGTAATGAGCTAGTCTATGCTACTATTCAAGATAATGATTCACATTAAAAGAGGCATACTCCAAACACAATTTTTTCATTCATACATGAGCATGAGCATATTTCATTTTCTTCACCTACTGATGAGCATGATGATATTTTAGGTTTTCCATCTATTATTAAGCATAACATGATTACACATGAGCATGATCATTTAACACAATAAAGCAAGATATTTATTTATACATAGGTACAGGTTATTCAAAAGGATCTTGTACAAGTACATGTTATGGCATCACCTCCTCTTATGCATGAAGATAAAGATTTGGATAGATTTATAAATAGTGATTTATAAGGTTACTTGATAACATTTGGATCTTCTTTAAATTCATAAACTTTTGCATATGGCATCACTTATATGGCACAAGAGATGGTTCCACTTATCAAGGAGTTTGTTACATATATGATCATTGTATTGATGAGATCATTAGTTTGACACATTATATAATTCCCTTCTAGTCTCATAGTTGGGCCCATTCCCTTGATTAGATTCCTTGCATAGTCCCTACTTATACACAGCTTCTTTGTTGTTCATATTTTTGTTGTTTATTCTTCTATACCTATTTAAACTTATTTTAGCTTTTTAGTTTTCAAATTTCACTTTATGTCTGTAGTTACCCATATTTGGTACAAGCATAATTTCATAGTTTATTTTCATAGCGTTTAATGTATAGTACTCTTGATAGAGAATTAAACATCCAGGGGCATGTTGTCACATGAACCTATTCAATTTTGTGTTATTTTACTTGTTTTATATTCCCCCTTGGGGATTTTGTGTTGTCTAAATTACCTTTTATCTAATGTATGCTAGGGATCACTACTTATGTTTTTGCTATTTTTATGTTTTTAACCTTTAGACACCTACATCTAAGTTAGACACCTATCTCAATGTAGGTATCAAAACCCAATGTAAGTGTCCAAAATTATATTTTGATCATTTTCCATACTTTTCACCTTGTTTCCATTCATTTATACCTATATGTTTATTCTATTTTCATATGTTCATGTGTCATTAGGTTTTAATTCAAAATCAAGAGATCCCTATATATACAAAGCTATGGTATAGTTCATTTTATCAAGAATTGGTAAGTAAGAACCTCAATTAACATGTACTTTGTTTTATTCAAGAGCTATTAAACCATAATACATATCAAATTTTTAAAGTTAAAAGTTTGAAGCATCCTAAAAATTAATTTACACTTGATTACTCAGTAACAAACGGTTGAAATAGGATAAAGTGCATATATTTTCACTATCACCATTCCAAACATATACCTAAGATGGTGCTATGTACCTAGGGATATGATATATTATTGTATATGGGTTGATGGAGATGCCGACATGAGGCACACATCCCCTTAATTAGTTATATGGGTATAATATATTAAAATAATAGAGTAACTTGTGGAAGTAGTACATTGGGTAATGGTCGACCTACACTAGGATTAGGAGGTTACCCATCCATGGGTTAGATAGATGTATATATATAGGAGACGATTATCAAGTAAGCATTGAGTCTTCTATTGTAAGAAGATATTGGAGGTTGTCCCCTCGAAGAGACATTGTGGAGTTATTCCTTCTTGAAGGAGTATTATATGGTATTTCTCTACCTTGAGGGTATTTCTGCATATATTGAATATCAAGATCATATCAAGTGGTATCAGATCTTTGATTTGGGCAATTTTTGTGGAGAAAAACCCTAGTTTTTATTTAATCATCAATCACTTTTGATTGGTTGTGAATTTTTCCACAAATTTTTTACTAGATATGGATAATATTTCAAATAAGTCACAGTAAAAAAATCAATATTTCTTGATTCGTTTTGAGTGAGTTATTGCTATTTTAGGGTTTATAATAATTTTGCTATATCTTCCGAAATATAGGGAATTATTATTCAAAATTTTTACTGGAGATGTAAGCAGATATAAGAGAAGCACAGTCAAAATTTTAGAATTTTTTGAGTTGTTTGGAGTAATTTGTTGTGATTTTATGGATCAGTTTTGACATTTTAGGGTTTCATGAACCTTGATTTTTTTTGTGGATCATGGAGTTGCAAACATTTTCAAGGGAAGATGATATTGATGATAGAGAAGGGTGGCTCCTTCTGTATAATCATTTTACAAAAACTTTTGGGCAAAGACGATTACTTCCTTTTTTGTTTGGACCTACACTACATTGGTTTGATCAATTGAGCTGTACAGAAAGGTTTTCTTCATGGAAAGAAATTGAACATATCTTTTTAGATCATTGGGATATAAAAAAAGAAGTAGAAAAAGAAGAAGCAGTAGAAGAATAAGAATCAAAAAAATAAGAAGAAGAAATAGAAGAATCAGCAAAAGAACCAGAAGAAGAAGAAGAAGAAGAAGTAGAAGAAGCAATAGAAAAAGAAGAAGAAGAAGAAGAAGAAGAATTGGATGATAAGGGTTCAAATAATTTGGCTCCAAAGAAATCTGAGTCAATTTTTCAATTTCATGGATGCATTCAAAAGAAGAAGGTGGTTGTGTCCATAAACCCTACCAGCAAGTATAACTTCATTAACATGAATGTGGCCAAGCATCTACATGTTCAAAAAAATAATATCAAGGAGGTTCAAGTGGATGGTAATAATATTTCACTGTTTAAAGATTTGAAGCTCATTATGGAAAAATATGTTTTGCATTCAGATTTTTATGCTTTGGATATGGATGATATGGATATAGTTCTTGGATATCCATGGTTAGAGACTTTGGGAACAATGAATATTAATGTTTAGAACAAGTTCATGAAAGTTTGGTACAAGAAAAAGAAGATCACTTTACAAGATATCATAGTGAAAAAGGCACCAATAACAATCTAGGTAGATCATGACGATGAGATGGAAATAGGTGATGAAGAACATGATGAAGATTTAGATGATATAGATAAAGACACACTACAAATGAGCACTTCATCTACTTAAGAGACAAAGAAGGAAAAGGTGGAAGAGGTAGAAGTAAAGGTGGATAACATCAAAGTATTGGAAAAGGTTGAGGTATATAGACACCCACATCATCATGAGAGGAAACAATCATGGAACCAGGTGAGGAAGTGTCATAATAACAATCATTTTGTCTATACAGGAAATAAAATTTCCAATCATTATGGATATGCATGGAATCCAAAGAAAAAATACTATGGCACATGGAATGAATTGGGAAATCATTATGAATATGCATGGAAGAATACCTACTATGGTCATGGTTGGAATCAAAGAAGCGCAGCAAAATATGGTACATGGAATAAAAAGAGGAGTAATTATGTTGGGACACCAAAGCAATATAATTATGATCATGAACAAAATCAAAGGAGCACAAGGGAATTTGGAAACAAGCTTGGAGATTTATCACCTACCAAGATCACATTTGGATGGCTAAATGATCGAGATTGGAGACAAGTGTGCAATGATTTGAAGCACACTCATTATTTGGTTTTTTCCTATGTTTTGGGGATGAAACATGTTAAGGAGGGAAGTAATGCTATGTACCTAGGGATATGATATATTATTTTATATGGGTTGATGGAGATGTCGACATGTGGCACACATCCCCTTAGTTAGTTATATGGGTACAATATATTAGGATAATAGAGTAACTTGTGGAAGTAGTACATTGGGTAATGGTCGGCCTACACTAGGATTAAGAGGTTACCCATCCATGGGTTAGATAGATGTATATATATAGGAGATGATTATCATGGTAAAGATATCAAGTAAGCATTGAGTCTTCTATTGTAATAGGATATTGGAGGCTGTCCCCTCGAAGAGACATTATGGAGTTATTCCTTCTTAAAAGAGTATTATATGGTGTTGCCCTACCTTAAGGGTATTTTTGCAGATATATTGAATATAAATATCATATCAGATGCAAAACTACATGTAAGTCTGAGGTTCTCTTCAGATTATATGGCTATGTAGACAACACTTATCAATAATAGGGGTTGTTAGGGTTATCTCGACTCACGTGTTAACCCTTTTTTACCAAGTTACAAGAAGACAAGAGCAAGAGAACTAGGGATTTTATTTTTGGCTATAATTCATATATATTTAAACATATTTTGAAGGATAAAACAAATTTATAGGTGCTATCACAACTTCAGTGAAGATTTGGTTTCATTCTTGTACATATTCTAGATTGGACACATGTGATAAATCTAGACACCTACGTTGACACTAGTGTAAATAACTTGATGCAAGCATCTAGGAGGAATAAATATTCAAGACATGGAATGAACAAAACACAAAGCCTGATTATTATCCTAAGATGATTCTATATCATTGTCACAATATAGAATAAGACACACTCTCTTTACCCCTTGTTTGTATAATATTTTATTGTATTTATTACACAGGGTTAAATAGGTAAATTCCTTCATTTTTCATATATTGATAAATTATGAATATTTTCATATTGAATTTAAATAGTTTTATTTGCTTAACATGTTTATTTATTGAGCCCATTTATCATAAAATATTTTGGAGAACTTACCTTTTGCCTTGTTTGACCCAAACCCTATATTGTAATCTAGGGTTTCTCCTCATAAAACAAATCAATTTTTATTGTTGTTCTTTTTGATAGTTTATTTGTTGCATGGGCATAGCTTAAGTAATGCTTGATTTTATTTTTTTCCAATGCATTTTTATTCTCCTCTGTGTGGTTGCATCTAAATTTATAGCCTTACTCAACATGTTTACTTCTACTACAAGCCCTAAGAAACCCCCTTTTTTAGAGAGTTAGTTTAATATTCCCGATGACCAATGTATTACATATGAGGATAGTATGGCATCTAAAATAAGTGTTAAATCCTCATCCTTTTCTTATAACTATGATTATGAAAAAATGAATGATAAAAATACAAGTCTAACTAAATATGTGGATAATCATAATATGTATTCATATGGTTATGAGTGTGATTATATCCCTCTTAAATGTAAATATGAGGAGTTTAGTTCTCCTAATTCTTTTATTTCCAATGGTGAAAGGCCTAAAAAGTTAAATATGATCAAGTTTTTTAATGCATCACATAAATATGATCCAATAGACATGCCATAAATTAGCATTTATGGTGTTGAAAGTCACAATGTTTCATGCAATCATTTTCAAGATGAACCAAAAATTGAATGCTCTTATTCCCTTTCAAATGATGCAAATGGTGAAAAAAGTGAATGTGTGCCTTATTTCCAAAGTAATGATAATGTTGAAAATCTTGTTCCTTCTTCAAATCACTCAAATGAAACTAGTGAAAATACTTCTCTTTCTCTAGCTTGTAATGATCAACATGCATGTATTATTTCTTCCCTTACCTTACTTGCTTGGAAAGATAAAAGTGAAAATGAACATTCTTCCAAACCATTCATTTAAAACACATTACTTGATGCATCTACATTGTTAAATACATTTATTACATCTCGTTCCAAGCTTGTAAAACATAAGAGAAATAAAGTAAAAAGTCCATTGCATGTTTAAAATGACAATGTTATACTAAATGTCTCTTTTTCATATGATCATGGCATACCAAAATTATAAATTAGCATGACATTATATTTCCCTCCTTTGCTTGAAATCAAAAAAGAAAGTGAATCTTGCATTTTTACTTCTATTGCAAATCAACTAGAAAATGCTCTTCCTCCTCCCTCTACATTTTTTTCTCAATAAAATGTTTCAAATTTAGACAAAGAAAATGAAATGACATCTTACTCTTCTCTTATTTCATGAAACTACAAGTACCTAAGAGGGTGGAATTAACCTTCATGATATCTACTTGTGGTCCATTTGGCACAACCACACCAACTCTAAGAGGAAGAGGAAGAGGAAAGGCTCAACTGGTGAGGATTTCCCCTTCTTCCCTTTCATCTCTTTTGAAAGGAAGTAGGTTATGGTAGTAACCTACCCAAGGTCTCTATCTACCAGGTCATGGTGTACCAAATACCTCAATTGGATGATGCAAGTTGTTCCATACTAGGGGCTTATTTGGAATATTTTTTTAAGACTTACATAGGATATTTTAGTCTATCTTATGTACAAAAGAACCAGCCAATTTAGATTTGTCAATGGATGCACTGTTGGTTGGCACTTATCCCTAGTCTACTAGTTTCAACAATGCATAAAAGACATGTGAAAGGATGAACATGCAGTCTAGATAAAGCTTGAACTACTGACTAAAATTCACACTAAACTAATTTTAGACTAACAAAGATATCTAAAAGAGAAAGAGGGTAGGGAAAAAGGGAATACGAGCTCACTTTCTAATGAAGACAACTCTTATTTTGTTAAAAATACAAATCTCATGAGAAACCAATCTCTTTTTGGTTAGCATAACACAACTAGAAGGAAGAGATGATGCAAGAGTCTAAGGACCAAATAGCTATATAGAATAGGGAAGCAATGTCACCATAGGCATGTGTAGATAATACACATCATTCACAAAGCTTTCATATAGAATATAATTCATGAAAAACAAATTCAATATTCATTAATGTTCAAATGAGTTACAAAAAAAGTCTTCACATACCCTCAACTCATGCTAAAATAAAATCTAACCTAAGAAAGCAAGAAATTACAAGAAAATATGTTTGGTCTTCTACTGTATTCTAACAATTAAAAAACATACCTTAATTCAATTACATAGCTATCCTTATATATACTTTCAATAGCCTTCACCCACCATATAGGTGGTTGAAAATATTAAATGGCAAGCACCAACTAAGGCACAAATTAAATGTGTGTATATTTTTAAGATAACAACCTTTTTCATTATATCACTAGTAACATGATAATATTAGACTAATGCATTACTTTGATTGACATTTATTTAATTTAAATTTCACTCTTTTTGATGGATCATTATTATATTAAATGTAGGTGACAAAATTTTTCATCCTCTAGCTGTGAACACTCATCTTTTTAATTAACAGTGTACAAGCATTCCTTGTTATTTTATTATCTTGGATTATTTTATCCTACTATGCACACCACCATCTAACTTAGCCTAGTATTTGATTTACTTTGGAATATGTTTCCATGGTCTATTTACACTATGTGAAAATATATTAATTAACTCCAAAGTTTTGATTAGACTTAAAGTTAAATTCCTAGATTTTGATGGGCTAGCTAAGAAAAATAGGCATCATTTTTAGCTTCTAAATATATTTATGGAGTTCCACATATCAACCTTGGGAAGGCTACCCTACATGTTCATTTCTCAAAACTCAAAAAATTTAGCACATATTTGATATGTATGGATCCTACTACATGTCAAATTCTCGATAGTTTGTAGCTTTTTGAGAGTCTTGACTCTTCTTTAAAACATGGTGTAATGATATATTGACAAGTGGAAAGATATCCCTCACCTAGAGCTCTATAGGTCCTCAATCACTATTTTATGCCTTATTTTCCCCAAAGCCCCAAGATTATGACATGTTCTCAATAACTCACTTGGTTTATGCTTTGTTGTACCACTCTTACTTATTTCTAAGATTCAGAGAAGTAGGATGATGCAATGTGGAAACATCCCATTCACTTGGGAGGTCCCATATTTTCTTTATATGTCTTCATCATCTTCAAGGCCTAGAGAAGTGGGATCATGTCATGTGGCATGATCCCAAGCACCCATACGGTTGAAGGCCTTGGATCTTTGTTCAATTTCTTTTATTAAAGTTAAGACCCAAGATGTTGATAGGTGGCAGCCCCTCAATGAAACTAGACCTATAGAGAAATATTTGGTCATTAAATTTTAAATAAAGTATAGTTATTGGGATTTAAATGAATAGAGTAGTTGTTAGACCTTGAATTCTAGGAAAATTGACTGAGGCATAAAGCTTGAAATAAAAGATCAGAAAATCATTAAATTTATAAATTTAAAATGGGGATTTTACCAAAGATACAATTAATATATTTAATCAAATAAATGACTAAGTCCTAGATCAAAAAGAGTAGATCAACATAGTCAAATTCAAAAAAAATATCCCTTTAAGTGATTAATTAAACTTAGAATCTAAATACTTTAGTAGATTTAATAGTTAAGTCTAAAGGGAAAAGTATGCTAATTTTATGACAGTCTTGATAAACCAAATGGTCAGATAGAATATTGATGTGGATGTCAGTGTTTTATCTAGTTGGCAATAGATTTCATGTGACATCCATTCACTCATTTAGGGAATGATTTAGTGTTTAGTTAGGCTAGTGACTTGTAACTTCTTGGAAAAACAAAATCTTGATAGGTGTCAAAATCTTGTTCACCTAGGGCCTATAAAGAGACTTGTAAGGAGATGAACCACCCCAAGGACTCATAGAAATATGATCATTCTACTTGGAACAATCTCAAAAATCTAGGGGATCAACTATAAAAATGAATTATATAGACAACCCTAGGGGCTTGGAGAAATGGGATCACACCGTGTGGTGTGACATCACACATATATGAGGTATGTGATATATTGAATAAACTAAGGGGGCTTAGGGAATTACATAAAATGGGGTCATGCCACTTGGCACAATCCTAAGCACTAGAAAATTTTAGGAATAAATGGCTAAGGTAAAAGAGTCTGAGAAAGTGAGTGAGAGAAAAGTAGTATCTCTTCACTTACTCAAGGACTTGTAGGGAAGTTTAGATAACCATTGGATAAGGGGAAATCAAAAGAGTCGTTAGACTTAGAAATATGAATTTGAAATAAAATGGCTAAGTCTGTTAGCTTAAAAGTGACTATGTCCAAAATAAACTTGTAAAGACTTGTACATTTGATCAATCCCAAATTTAAATAAACCCAACCTACAACTTGTAATAACTTTTTCAATTAGACCATGAATAATAATAGACCCAAACTTGATTAGACTAGAAGACTAGACTCAAGAGAAAATATAGTTTCCATGATTTTAGTGGTGTAATTAGGTCATGTTGTGTAATTAATAACAATATCCAATAGGATGTAGTTGCTTCTTTAGCAATAAATGCTCATTTTTTATGTTTCCAAACCACACGATCATATCCTAAAATATAATGAAGGTGATAAAGAGCCTAATAATACTATGTTCCATATGGATGGAAAATTACAACCCCTAAGCAAATATTTAGCCTCTTTACCAACCCCTCCTAGTGACATGCTATCTCTACTGATTATTATGGGGTATCTTTAACAATAAATGATTACTCTTAAGTTGCAAGTTTCCTCTCATGAGGCTACTTTTAATGATAATATCTTAGAGGACCAACCCCTTACTATATATGTTTTTGAGTATACATATCCTTTCACCTTTATTATGCTCATGTTGTCTTATTTTGATGGAAAAGGATATTTTACAAACCATTTGAAACAATATATACACTCATGTGAACATTGGGCTAAATATGGACACTTATTATTAAAAGCTTTCCATATAAGTTTAGCTCAAGAGGCTCTTGATTGGTTCCACACACTCCTAAATGGTTTCTTATCATATTACCTAGGATACCATTGGAACATTTACAATCCTTAACTTAAAATGAGGATTAATCCCTTCAAGACTATACTATTAAATTTTTGGATATCTTGTATTCCTTAAACTACACCCCCTAATATTTTGAAACACAATTTATATTTAGTAGGGATCTTCTTCCTTAGCTTAGAGAAAGAGCATTGTATAATCCCTTTGCTTCATTCAAAATTTTATATTGGGATGTGCATAAGTATGTATTTACTTTGACTAATACCAAAACAAAATTACCTATTTTCCCACTAAAAGGCAAACATGTTACAAACAATTTTCCCAAAGTGAAGTAGCAAATAAAGAACATTCAAGAACCACTTCAAAAACCTACTAAAAAACCAACGATACCTACTAAAAATATATATATAAATTTTTTCATGGTGGAAAATATTACACTTACAAAGTATCTTCTACAGTAAAACCACATGCCTCAACTAAAAGGCAACCACTTCAGTTTGATTGGTTACAAGATACATTACATGATATATTGCATTCACTATTATATAAATGGATGATAAACCTTCCTCCTAATTACTAACATCCACCACATAGATTTGAAAAGGTAAAAGGACAACCCTTTTTCACTTACCATGGTATTAATAGGCATCAGATAATTATTGTTTTGCTCTTAATAAAAAACTTACACAGCTTGTTGATCACAAGATCATTACTTTTCAAAAATACACATCAAGGCCTCTTTCCCATACATATTATATAGGTTATTATAATAGGGTCAAAAAATCCCATGTTTCTCTTTTTAATGAGCACGTGGTCCATCGACCTTCACAAAAACCCACCACTGGTTGAAGTCCTTCTCCTAGTGTGCCCTCTACCAACTCTGATCTATCCTACACTGATCTTACCAAGGAACCATTGGTTTATTAATCTCTCATGAGAGGGACATGTGGAAAAATCAAGGATACATGTTTAGTAGATCCTACTCACAAATTCACATAGCATATTTGGGTACCAAAACTAAAAAGTATAGATACATATTAGATAAATACATGTGATGTCTACAAATACATTAGTTACAATGACAAAAATAAAAATAGTAATTCCATTACCAAATGATCATTATATTTGATATTTCTTATTTCCAATAGGATTTCATGGCATACGGTGATTTCCTAATTATTTATACATTAAAAAATTGTTGCCTTATCATACTAATATATAAACTTTCCATACCCAAATAATTATTATGAAAATAAATACAAGTAAAAACATCTTCAAATAAGAGCACACATCCATTTAAATCCAAATATACATTGTGAACATCATCATCATCATCATCATCATATATATATATATATATATATATATATATATCAAAATGGTGAAAATTTTATGTAATATAAAACATCAATTATTTGTTGAGGGCATATCTCAAATTTTATACTCCTCATCACTATCCACATCAACAACCCTAACATCTCTCAATGTGGATGCTCCTAGGTCCTATATAGGCCTGTGTGATCAAGATAACTCTCATAATCTCTCCTAGAATTCATCTAGATAATTAAATTTTTGATCATGATATAAATATATGTCATCATATTGATCTATCAGTACCTACATGATATTCATAGCACTTCACTCGGTACAC
The DNA here is from genome assembly GCA_037957365.1 of Torreya grandis. Lineage (NCBI taxonomy): Eukaryota > Viridiplantae > Streptophyta > Pinopsida > Cupressales > Taxaceae > Torreya > Torreya grandis. Next base: position 1,498,849 of record JARHVA010003674.1, on the reverse strand, counting down.
TCTGCCTCTCGACCTTTGCACACAGGTCATCTCTCTCAATGGTAACCATGTGATAAGCCACCACCATCCTAGACACTAGATTAAAAGGGGATCATCATAACTTGAAATTTTCTCTAATCTATCAATAAATCCCCTCTGGTTATGTCCATAAATACACTTTGAGTGAGGGCATGTACCTCATAATTAACCATGGTAGCCTACTTATTGCTTGTAACCAATAAAACCAAATCAAATCAGCTACACTAACTATATCAAATGTTATATAAATAGAATCCAAATTCAAATAGGATAATTATATGTGGATATAATAGATACCTCAGTGGTTGGTTATGGTCCCATGGTAGATCCACCATCCCCATCTTTTTCTCCACCTCTTCATGCCTTAAATATGACATCAGCTGGGGAAACTATAACTGGAAATAATAATAGCCAATGGGCTCCTACCCTCCATTATGTATAAGAATATATATATCCCACATCATCTCCTATAGCTAGGGGTATTATGATATCTTTCTCATCACTTGGTTTAGGGGCTAGGTCAACAAGTGTTGGACTATGTCTATCATTGGGCCTATGCCCACTCCTAACTATTTAAGGCCATAGATATACAGTTGATGACACCCCTACTCTATACCAAATTATTTAATCATGTGATCATACTAAAATATCTCATAAACATTAAGAAATTAGTCCAATAACCACATTTTCACTTGAATCTTATGTAGTTTATGCCCATCTGCAAACCTCCTAATAAATGTCCTATACATATGTCATGTGATATGATCAATTATTAGACAATCTAAAATAGTACAATACTATATCATGTCATTTAATTTACCATGAGGAAGTACCCATCGCTTTGTAAATACCTAAGAGTGAGCCCAATTTGCTAAGGGTCCACCAACTAGTTGTACTATTACAATATGCTCATATGCCCAAACATGTAACAAGGTACCAGCTTTGATACCACCACCATAACTCTCCAAACATAATCTATATAAATATCTATATAAATGGTCCAATATTATATGACCCCAAAAATATATCATACCCTCTTCCTCAATATGTTGCAAAATATGATACATGTAATATTAAATCACCATAGTGCTACCCTCCACTGCCACAAATGAAGCTAGTAGTACACAAATAATTTGTTGTAGCCATGGAACATCACCTATAATAATACTGTATAGCTAAATCATGTTATTCATCTTTATGTCTATGGCTTTCTATCTACTAAAATAATGATGGGACCATTTAATGTAACCATGGCTACCATTCCTATAAACTTGTGCTCTTTCAACCCTGATGGGTAGCCAAAAATGTGACAAACATCCTCCAAAGTGACTATCATGTCCACTGTAGGGAGCCATAAAGTAAAATTATCTATATTCCACCTCTCAGTCAACTTTGTAAAGAGATGGATATCATACAAAATCAATCCTATTTAAGCAACATAGCCCAACCCCACTTGATCAAAATGGCTCAATCAACCACATCCAAACCTAACTCTGCCATGGTGGAAAAATGTCTCCCATGCCAGAACTCTTGTATATGCACATCTATTTTCACACAAAAGTGATAAAAATAACTCTTATTTAATAGATTCTAGCATGAAAAATAATATTATCTATTGATAATTCAAAATTATAGTTGGGCATTGGCATTGGACACTAGCATCAAGTTGGGGCACATACATTAGATGCTTTTATCCAAATTTGGACACTAACATTGAGTCAAGACACATGCATTGGACACTTCTATAAAAATTTGAATGCTAACATCGGTAGATCCATGTTACTATCCAAGATTCTAATGGAAGTGTCTGTCAGCCTAAAAAGATAGAATTTTTTATAAAATTTGAAAAATTTAAAAAATTCAAAATTACCACATAACTCATAATAAATTATGCTTACTAACTCACTAAAGTTCTGGCTAACTAAGGTTGTCTAAAGCACATCAAATCAAAATAATTATGGAGCTCTCTCACATGGCATTATAAATTTCTCTCCAAAGATAAAATTCAAAAAGGTTTAAAATTCAATTGAAATGGAAATTTGATTTCACAACCCAATAAATAGTCCTTAATTTATCAATGATCAACACTTCAAAGGCCCATATCTTGAGCATCGGTTGTCCAAATTCAAAACTTGTGTTTGAATCCAAATAATGAGATATTTCACATTGTACTAATTTTTATAATTTTTGTGACAAACTAAAAAACCCATAAATTATTTTCGTATACCCAGACATCATTCAAAATTATTGATATTACGAAATCAATATTATTATTACACTTACAAAATTACCAAATCATGTCACCAATATACAATTAAATCTTACACACTTGATCTATATACATCATATCCACTTCATCCTTTTGTGATGTGATGCCTACTAGATTATATCCCCCTCACCTCAAAAGGGGAGTTATATCAGTGGGGCCATGTCATAGAGGCATGAATTCCTCATTTTCACAATTTGATACTACAATGGTTGCATGTCAAAAAGGCATGACCTCCACACTTATTCAATATTTGACATCTCCAGATTATAGTGGGGGCATTATGGAAATATGTTCTCCACATGTACATAAGTTATAAAATTCCCCAGATTTAGTGGGGGCATGCTATAGAAACATGTCCTCCACACTTATATCAATTTTAATTTTCTCTAAATTTTCTTCACATTATATGGTATGGATATATATTTGGGTTAGTATTCTATACTTTGGTACTATCACTATACACATATTACATAGCATTGGTGCATGTGTTAAGAAAAATTCACCAATCTACATAGAATACATTATCTTACACTAGATATGATGGGGGGTATGAGTAAGAGTTCATTCCTTATATTTGTCCAGACACTGATTTATCTTCCAGATTCACCAAATTACTATGGACCATTATTATATCATGGACTATTATCATACCCAGAATAGACTATTATTGAGCCAATCTATCTACAACATTTGGTTCAATTTTATAGGTTATATTTGATTAAATCATCCAACCTTATATATTTATAATATGAGTTTGATTAAATCACTCAACTTCACCAACTTTATACGTGGTCTTGATTAAATCACTCAACCTCACCAGATTATAGGATGAGTTTGATTAAATCACTCACCCTACGTTGGATCATATATGTGTTTTCATTTGACTTTTGTTAGTTGAGATGTAGTACTCTCAACAACCATAACACCACTCTTCTTATACCAAGTTGGGGGCATTATCACCTCCCAACTCTCCATGTTATGGATATAGCACATCTAGGGTGCAACCTAGTTGACCACTTGTGAACTCATTCATCTTCTTAACCAGAAGATGGATGAGGTATAAAGTCCCCTTCTAATTCTCTAATATCCATAGTGGAGCTATCAATTCCAGAATCATCACTATGTAACACATACATAAGTGTACTCTATTCATGTTCTTCCTTTATCTGCATTAGATGTTTTCTTCTATTACTCATCTATATATTATATAAATTGATTACTTTGTGACATAATTTTGGTTATAGGTAACATTCAAAAAAAAATGTTCAAATGTAATTTAAGTAAATAAAATATGTGTTGTACACACCAAGGTATGCAATTTATTTTCCTTTAAAATAGAACTTTTAGTTTCATGCATTACTAGATTAAAGGTGGGGAAAATGTAGATACCCATATTTGGTACAAGCACAATTTCATAGTATGTTTTCATAAAGTTTACATGTATAAGCCTCTTAACAAATATTTAGGCATCTAGTGGCATGGTCTCATGCAGACCTCTATTAGTTCCATCTTCTTTTACTTGCATTATCTGCCCCCTTGGGGTATGTGTATTATCTAAATTACCTTTTATCCAATGTATATCAAGGATCCTTACCTATGTTTCTATTATCTCTATATTTTTAGCCTCTAGCACCTATGTTTAGGTTAGACACCTACATCGATGCATGTATTGAAACCTAATGTAAGTGTCTAGACTCATCTTTTGATCATTTTCCATAGTTTTCATTTTGTGACCATTTTTAAACCCCATATGTTTATTATATTATTGGTTTTTCATGTCACTAATTTCTAATTCAAAATCAAGAGATCCCTGTATATATAAAGTTATAATATAGTTAATTTTATCAAGCATTGCCAAGCAAGAACCTCAATTAGCATGTACTTTATTTTATTGAAGATATATTGAACCATAATACATATCAAATTTTTAGAGCTAAAATTTTGAAGCATCCTAAAAATTAATTTGCACTTGCATTACTTGTACCAAGGGTTACAATAGGAGAAAGAGCATAAGTTTCATTATCACCATTTTACACGATACCTAGGATGGAGAAACACAAGCAAGTTTGAGGCCCTCTTTGGAGTATATGTCTATGAAGGAAACACTTAACAAGAACAGGGGTTTCTAGGGTTAGATTTGCTCATGTGTTAATCCTTGTTTACCAAGTTACATATGGATAAGAGCAAGAGAGTTAGGTTTTTTATTGTTGGCTAGATGCCATGCATATTTTGACATATTATGAAGGATAAAACATATATATAGGTGATCGTGCAACTTTAGTAAATATTTAGTTTCATTCCTATACATATTCTAGACTAGACACTTGTAGCGAATCCAAACACCTACATTGATGCTAGTGTCAAGAACCCGATGCAAGCATCTAGGAGGAAAAAATACTCAAAACATAGAATGAATAGAACACATAGCCTAATTATTATCCTAAGACAATTAAAAAACACTTTCATAGTCTATAATAAGATACCTAATAAGATATGCTCTTTTTACCCCTTGGTTGTATGGTATTTTACTGTATTTATTGTAGATGGTTAAATAGGTAAATTCATATCATTTATCATATATAGCTAAATTATGAATATTGAAATATTGCATTCAAATAGTTTTATTTGCTTAGTGTGCTTATTTATTGATCCCATTTAACATTAAATAAGGGGAACCTACTCCCTTAATTTTTCCAATCCATTTGAATAACCTAAGGCAGCCATCTTACGTTGCTTTAAAATTTACATATATTTCATGGAAACCCATAGATGTTTTAAGTTATCATATGTACACTCATGATTACATTTACTTGCCTTTACATTAGTTCACATGGATATGCTTTCCATCTTTTCTAATATTACATCTAGATTGGGGGCATCTCACATGCCTTCCTCCTTGCCATGTTTTGCTTCAACAAATTGTTGAGGGTTGTTCAAATATTCCCATCCTTCTTATACTTTGTCAACCCATGTTTCTTTATGTTGATTTATAACTTTGTCAACTTTTATGCATGATTATTTCCATTCAAATATGAAAAATATAAAAACATTTATATATGATAAAAATACCCAAAAAAATAGAATATTCTATCAAAATAATAAATCAGGGCATGTACGCATCTTTATATGTTATATGTTTTTTGCTTATGTCATTTAGCCTTATATTTTAGTATATATCATGTTCTTCAATTAATAATGCTTATCACAAGGTATTAAAAGTATGCAATGGGACAAATTTTAGAGTGAAAAATAGTCTTCATACATAAAAAACTACTCCAATCAGATATTGTTAAATACAGTCAATCTAGATAAAGTTGCAACATATTTAATAGTGCATTGTACAGTTGTCCCCTATTGTGATCCTATCTTTGTGTATCTTTGTTCTATATTTAAAATGGTAACCTAGTCACAATGAATTATAGAATAATTTTTACTCACTAAACATAATTCACACTCATATATCAATAAAATTTAAAAACTAAGCATACCTTCCCATGATTTGATGTTGCTCGAGCCTCTCACCCAATAAAATTTCTTAGTTAGAGGCATCATGTTGTTCTATGTGAACATCTTATGGTTTTATCTATAACATCATTCTTGTGAGGTCTTTTGACATGCCAACTTAGGTATGGGTTTCTAGTCCCTTCATCTCTTGAAAAGAGACTTGTGTGAACAAATCTCCCCAAGGTCTTGGTATGTAGGGTAACCTAGTCAGCTTGTTGTGACCATACGATATCAAGGTCTTTAGTGTGTATTTTATATATATCAATATGCATTAAAAATAAATAAATTATTCCTATGGAACCAACAAAATTATCTAATAATGAATAAATAGTTGATTCAAAGAGACATGCCTATTACAAGGATTCAACAATGCATAAACAAAAATAGATAAAAGAGCATGCAATAAAGCTAAGCTTTAGATTAAGATTATAAATCAAAAAATATACTAATCTAATCTAAAAAAATGATAAAAAAAAAATAGAAGATAAGGGAAAGGAAATAAGATAAAAGTTTATGATAAGCAAAGCAAAATTGAAGACACTGAATGAATGCAACACACACAAATCAATCCCTCGTGTGACCAACTACCCCAAAATCATCACATGAATGATGAAAATATCTAAGAAGAGTGAAAAAATGGGAGGAATAAAAATGACCACCATTAACATGCATAAATCACCAATAAACCCCCATAATCTTCTATAAATCAAGATTTTCATGTTGATAAAAATGTTTGAGTTGATCACAATCGATTACATACAAATCCCACCAGTGTAACATTAGGGTTACAAGATGAGGGAGAGATTAAGCTAATAAAATAATAAACTACATAAAAAAAAGTGTGGTTGGCTCTATGGTCTCTTTTGGAGAAGAAAAACCAATGCTTACAATGGAAAAATGATCCAATAAATATATTTTCAACCAATAACAACCACCTTTAATGCACCAACTACCTTCTAAAAATGGTCAACCACCCTCATTAATGCTTAATAATTGGTAATGTAGTTACCTGATGGATACTATCAATGAAAAAAATTATCCTCCACTATCACACTTTTATTACTTACCATGGATACTATGTGGTCACCCAATGGTTGTAGTGTGGTCATCCAATGGCTCTTAATACAAATTTTGCTCCCCACCATTACACTTTTATTGTTCACCACCTACACAAGGCAAGAAAAAACAAATTAATTTTATAATATGGGCCTTTTAGGTGCATCTTACCAACGTGAAAATGGAACAATGCTAGAAAAATGGAGATAAAATGAGATATATAACACTTAGAATGTTTAATTTGATAGTTATAATGTAGTCATCAGAGTTTGTTGACTAAAATGTAGTCATCAAACAATAATTATGCTATCAACAAATAATCATAATGTGGTCAACAAATAGCGACCATGTAGTTGACCAATGGTCATTATGCAATTGCCTGATGGTATATTGGTCAATCAACTACTATGTAGCCACTTGATAGTATAATGGTCATTCGATGACATATCGAGATGCCCCTTGGGAATAGGATAAGATCTGGAAGAACTACAATATCTAGGATTTAAAGGTAAATTGTGAGGCCCTAACTCCATTTTTATGCTAAGTGTAAAATACAAAGTTGATTCACATGAACTGGACTTTCTAACAATGATGGTTATGGGTCCTAATTCAACACACAAATTGAAGTGAACAACCAAGGCAAGTTGTAATGTTAGGACCAATGAACCATGAGAATATATGGAGGTAGATTAAAAGGTCAAAAAATGAGGTTCCCTAATTCTTGGATTAATTAGGTTATGTTGTGTAAGCAATAATAAATGGTGACTCCTATTAGGAAATATTCTTGAGTATTTTGAGAATCTATAATCTCTAATTTCACAAGAAGAAAAAGAATTAGATGTAAGCCATCACTTAGAACAAGCCATAATTCAAAGTCACTAAAGTTTATAAGAATGAGTAACATAATAAGTTATAATCCTACCAAAACCACCTATGTGTGTGATTAAGTGATTTATTCATTCTATTTGCATTCATATGTAGTAATTTAGATTTGTATTAAGGAAAAACTATTGAAGGAAACAAATTTCACAATTTATCTTAGGGGAAGTGGTGTGGGCATTGTTTTGTTGCCAACCAGATGTTTATAGCCTCGATAGATATACCTTTGGTCCCTTTTAAAGGCATTGTTCTACTACCAACCAAGTTATAAAGTCTATGGTGGAGGTTGCCAAGATCACCCTTTTGAGGAGAATTTTAGATTTTATATTTTAGCTCAATTATTTTGAAATAATAATTTACATTTACGTACATAAAGGGTTGGGGACTAAGCCACAGGTAAAAAGAAATTAGTTAGTTCATGATGACTCAATACAAATTAGAATTGAAGTAATGCAACATGTTTATTTATATATTTCTTTAAGTGCATTAGATGGATCCAAAAAAGAAAATAATTGTTCTAAAATTCACAAGTTCATCATTGACCTTTAGAATTTAGGAAATGAAAAAAGCAAAAATAGTAGTTCACACAAGATTTTTTGGTAACATTACAATTAGAGTGCCATCTTTGTTATCTTCACAATAGCCTTTCATTTCATTTCCTCAATTCACAAGGGGAGCCTAAGGACAAAAATAGTTGGGCCAAAGCTAGTGAGAAATAAAAATAAAAAACAAACAAAAGCAAACCTAAGCTAATAAACAAGGGACAAGAAATAAAGAAAAAGAAAACAAATCAGGGAAGGAATAAAGAAAAAGTATTTGTAGGGAATGTTTGATAAAGTACATGATTGAACCAACTAGACACCTAATTATTCAATATTTTGAAAAGGGCAAAGGAAATATATACTTACTCTATATTGTCCTCTACAATGGAAAACACTATCATATAATTATTTTTCAATGTACTTCTCATGCAACTCAAATAAGATAAGACTGTAGAATTCTACATTATGTTTGTCTATAGATTGTAAAAAGCATGAGGGATGGGATTTAGAAAATATCTCAGCCTATACATTATATTGTAGTGGAGGATAGGGATGGGTATTCATATATACCAAACTAATTGGAAGATCCAACCTAAAAGTGGCATGTTCTTGATGGCATCTAGTAGATGAATCACTTGGAGACTGCTTTTTGATACAAATGGATGCATGTGTAGTATCTTCATCATTGTACTCAATATCTAAAAGGCATGGGAGTGTTATATATTCTTCTAATATTAAACACCTAAATTTTTCATCAGTGGCTAAAGTATGTGGAGAGCTAGGATGAATAAGGTTATTCTCAACTTAAACTTCCATTGGCATGACTTCTTCATTTAGTTCACTATGTTCATGACTTCCCATTTTCATTACCTCTACTACTGAGAAAAGCATTTGAGTTCTATCAACTATTTTGGAGGTGAGACTAAATTGAGGAGAGAGATCATCAATTTTCAATTCTTTTGGCTCATTCTCCTTGAATGGAAAGTCTATTTCATCTTGGTTTACTTCTTCTACTCCATTCCCTAATGATGATGTAAGGAAAGTCTCATTACTACAAAAGAGATGTTGACCATCTTGGATCAGTCTATTAAAATTAGTAGTAGTAGATAAGGATAAGAATGCTTCATATGCATATTATGCATCTTTATCTAAGAACTCTAACTCCTCTAATTATTCTTCTCGGTGATCATATGAGATGTTAATTTATTTATTTTGTGTGGACAACTCTTTATAAATTTGCTTCTTAAATATTAGGCTACCTTTTACAACTTTTGATTATTCATCTTTAGAGTCATCATCATTATTATTATAGCCTTCAAAGAATGTATCATGATTTTAATATGGGATGTTCTCAACATGCATGATCAGCTCTGCATTAATAGTGCAACTAGATTTATAGAGTCTATATGGGGCATTGGGGTATGCAACTTCAAAAGTTGGATTATGTATTTCACTTTGATTGTATCCTATAAAAAATGGTACTTGATTAGTAATAGCATCAAAGGATTTATAATCACTAAAATTATAAGTATCTTGCTAATTGTACATATAATTAACCAAATTATATACATTAAATAAATAAGCAGGAGTCTTATTTGTCATTGGGAGGTTTGGCTAGACAAAATCTTGGGGTAACACTTCATTGTAAGGTGCATATCAGTCCATGGGTTGGATTATTGTCATGATACTTAAAATACTTTGGGTTTAAATTACCTGAGTAATTATGTATTGCTCCACATCAGTAGCCTCTTGGTAGACCAACATTAATGAGGAGAGAGCAGAGGGGTTCATATTACTAAACATGGCAGTTAGAGGATCCAAGGTTTAGAGATATAACCTTATTATTGCATCCTCTATTTGTAGGAAAATATCCCTCTACGTTGTGTATAGTTGATGGAATCTATGGTTGAATACACTATTTGGCTTATCAGGCCCTTTATAGACTATGGTAAATTGGTAGAACAAAACAAAAGGGTCCATGGGCATACTAAAATGATTAAGGTATAGGTTCTCAAATATGGCCCATGTTTTGATGCACTCTTTTGGTAGACCAAGGTACCAAAAATAAGTAGTTTGATCCAACAAAAAGGGGAATAGGTGATAGGCCACATCCTCATGTTCAATATGTTTTTTGATAAAGGCTTATCTAAAAGCCTAGATGTGTTCTTCAGAAGTTGAACTCCCACCATGGATATACTTAACAAAAAAATGTGGGGTTTCTTGGGAAAGTCATAGAAAGGTCCTGAAATGTTCAAAAGACAACTTCATCTTTGTATCCAAGCTAAAGCTAGTGGAAGACTTTGATATAAAAAATTCCAGTCTAATAACCTAGAAAATGACTAGTCTAAGTTATTATAGATAAAAGAAAAGTTTGAAATACACCATTCAGGCCCTCCTTCTAGTGACAATCTATTGTGAGGGATTTTGAAACACCAACTTAGGTAGGGGTTATTATTCCCTTCTTCTCCTAAAAGGTAACTTATATGAACAAATATCCCCAAGGTCTTGGTATGTAGGGTAACCCAGTCAACTTTGTGTGACCATACCATATCAAGTGTCTTCCATGTATATTTAATATAGATCAATATGAATCAAAAATAAAGAGTTTATGCCTATGGAATAGTAAAATGATCTAATTATGAATAAATAGTTGATTCAAAGAGACATGCCTATTAAAAGGATCCAACAATGCATAAACAACAATAGACAAAAGAGCATGTAATCAAAGTAAGTGTTGGATTCAGATTACTACTCAGAAACTAAACTAAACTAATCTAATCTAATTGATTTAACCTTTTACAGTTTTACATGTGTAATTAATTGTGTTTGGTTAAAGAGTTGAGATGTCTAAATTATTTAAATAAATTATAATAATTTACCTATTAATTTGTAAATTAATTTGACCTTGATTAACTTTCTAATAATAACAATAAATAGGGAGAAATATAGACTTGGCTTAAAATAGACTGTCATGGATTATTTAGGTTTTGAAACTTGAGATTTGAGTAGTTCTAAGTGTCATAAGTAGGTTTTTGATATTTGTTTGTTCACAGCATAGTAGTACCTATTTTGCATAGTAGTGCCATCCATGTGTAGTGTCCAAGATGGGTTGTTAATGTCCTCTTTATGAGATTGTTCCTATTTTTGGGGAACACATGTGCTTATGCCTGTGTGTTATGTTCCTCTAATACTAAAGCCTATATCTATATATTGTACCTATAAATCTTGATTTGATGTGCAAACCCTAGTTTTCTTTGCAAGTGTGATATGATCAAGATTTGAGTGTGTGTTAGTAGGATGGACTGGACATCCTCAACACTCCATTGTGTATAAATTTTTATACATACCAATACTCTGAAGAGGGATCAATTTTGATGTAGTTTTCCCACCTAATGCTTAATGTATGTGCAAGTGAATGCTATAATGAGAGTGGTCTTGGATGCCTTGAATGTACTTGAGCTTTGGAATGCTTAAAAATTGGACTTAGGGTTGTTGTAAATGGGAATATGTATAAATTAGGGCAAAATAGGGATAATGTACCTTAATTTTACACAACATTATCTTAGGTTTGAATAGATTTTGTATCTTTTTTCCATCTAGTCAATAGAGGTGGCTTAAACTTGTATTTATAGGGTTTCGTTGCTTGTGCAAATAATAAAATGAGCTTAGGTTGACCTTAGGAGGGGCACACATTTTTAAAAAAATCTTTTGGGAAGAGTTATGGCTAAGGACAATAACACCCAATTGGGGACACTATCGCCATGTGGCTATAGTATCCCAAATGTGGTGCTAATTTCCTTTTGGCAAAATTTTGGGAAAGTTGGATTGGAATCAGAGGTGACAGTTCAAGGACTGTCTTGACTAACTATAAGTGAACAAAGTTTTTTGAATGGATGTAAATTCAAGTCTAAGGTTATAGAATGGGTCAATGGAAATCCTAGGGATAGGGTAACTCAAGCAACACTCTTAGCATCCAATTACCACTTTTAGGTTAATACATTTGACCCCCATTTATGTTAATAATATAGTAAAGTGAAATGACTAGTATAATTGAAAAACAAGTGTACATGGACTTACTTTGGAAGTGAAGATCATGTCATTGAGTTTGAATATGTGAATATGGGTTTATGTATGTGAAACTTGATATAAATCAATGTCTTATAATGAAACATGCAAAAATTAGTCCATACTAATGAGATAATCAAAATTAAAAGACTATGTTGAAATGAAATAACTGATTAAAGAGAGAGGAAATGAATGAACACACCTTGTTGGGTATGCAAACTAATGCATGAACTTGGTGAAAACTTGCATGTGTGAAAGTGCATAGTGATCATATCATTGAATAACTTGAAATAAGTTGATGGTTTATTCAATCTTCATATGAGTGGCTCAAGAAGTCAATCCTATTTTGACTCCATCATTGCCCACCCCTGCTTAGTGGATCTTGATCTCTATGAATAGCTTGGATAAGATTGTATGTGTGTTGAAACCTCTCATGTAGATGGCTCAATAAACTCAAGTAGGCCATGACTCCATCATTTCCCCTTGTGTGAAGTAGATGCATATGTAACTATATTGTGTAAAGTGCTAAAAGCATCTAATTGATTGATCAAACTATGTATTCAACTTCATAGCCATTCAAGTATATTAGGTGGGTCTAGGCCACTTATGAATGCCAACCACTATAGATGAAGTAAGGCATGAATCTAGTGATAACCTAGCATGTGATAGTAATTGAATATAATGTAGAGAATGACATGGAGTTTGTCATTCCATCTGATTAACCTATCTAAAGTTGAGTATATGGAAACTATGTGTTATGCACATGCCCCCAATGTGATATCTGAGTCTATTGAATTTGAATCAAGTATGTAATATTTGAATTTGTGTAGTGATTTGAATGTATGAGTTATCATGATGCACATGATGCCCCTAAATTTGAATAACTAATATGAATCTAAATTAAAATAATTGAATCTAAGTTAAATATAAACATAACTACCAAACCTCTGATTGTATATGTGTAAATCTATATTTTACCTAGTGTACTAATTTGAATGAACTAGACTATCCTAAAGTTGGGGCTACTAGATAGTAACACCCTGTAGTGGACAATAATGCCCTATGGTGCTAGTGTCCCAATTTAGGTACTAATGTCTACCTAGTTTGTTCTCTATGTGGTCTAAATTGACTGTTGAAGCTTTTTTATGTTTTGTGTCTACCCTAAGTCTAATCTATGTAATTGAGCCTATGTGTTAAAATGCATATGTGAAAATCAAAATAGGAGCTTGTTCTCTATGACAACCCCTATAAATGCCCCTTCTTTTGAGGGTAGTTATGAAATATCTATAATAACTTCCCTCTAAAGAAGTAGCTCTGCAAAATGTGTTAGGTGGAGCATGACATTCCAATATAATGTACAAACATTAAATCAAAATGTAAATGTATTTGAGAAATAGTAGAAAATGTAAGATGTATGTTGTAATATTGCATTAAACAAGGTTGTCAAGATATATGTAAGCAATGTATAATGATAGTAAAATTTGAGTAACTATCTATGGGATGGGGCATGATGTGCATCAAGGCTCCCAAGTAGGATAAGTAGATGTATGTGGTCCTTCATGGCATCAAAAAATGGTGGGTGTGTGTGTGTAACAATAAAATACAAGTGTCATGGTATAGAAGCATACAAAGAAGTAACATAAAATCACATGAGGTACAAAAAAAGTAGGCCAAGGGAACACAATATAAGGTACATGGGTACATGTCACTAAATCTAAGAATGAAAACATCAAAGACATGTTTAAATGTCCACATATGCAAATAACAAATAATTTGGTGTAGAGCCACAAAGAAGGACATGTTCAAATGTTTGTATATAGAATCATGAAAGAGAACACACAAGGGAAATGGGCACATGTCCAAGGCATACAAATAGAGAAGTGGCATAGAATCCAAGGAACAATGGCATATTCAAATGCCCTTAAAGATGTAAGAAGGAAAGTAACACAATAAAATCTAATATAAGAACTAGAAATGAAAGCATGTATAATTATGTAATACAAATCTATGTAGATGCTAGGGTGCATATATACTAAATCTAACTAGAAATAGTCAGAAAAAATTTGAGAAATGAATAGAAATGATCAATATCAAGATAAATCAATGCATAACTAGAATGTATAGTATGTAAGATAAAACTTGGTTATAGAAATAGTGTAGGAGATGCCTCGAGTGGGTAAATGTAGTAATGTATAAACCTAGATTAGTGTAAATGCCTCCAATTGGTATATGATATCTTGTTTGGATCAGTGTAGTAGACCAGAGTAATATCTAGAATCTATAAGCACTTGACAAGAACAAGTGAAGCATATGTGTATGATAAAACCAATGATACTAGGATAGCTAGCCATATGCAATATATTGCAAGTAGTAGAAATGTAAACAAAGCAATGTATACAATCTATAAAAAAAATAGACTTTTGAAATATTTGAATGTTTTTAGATTTTGAGCTATTATATTATTTTTGTGTTTTCATGAGGCTAAGCTATGTACAAGATATGAAACTAAACTATGTGCAAGGAGTGAGAGAGAGAAGGAAGTATGTATAAGGTTAGAAACCATACTAACCAATTAATCTCATGAAAAACTCACCATGCCTTGATTTAAATATTAGAATAGTGATTGTACATATTGTGTGAAAGGGTGACTATGAGCCCATGACCTAGTGTGTTGTATAATCTAAACCTTAAATTTCTTGAGTAGTGATGTTATGGCACTGACTATGATGCCCTATGAACTGTAGGGGTCTTCGGGACCCATATAGTATATGTAGAAGCTATAGGTGATGTAGGTGTCTTGTGTTGATAACCCCTATAACCCAATATAACTGATCTTGGTGTGAACTACATAGAGGAAGGTCCTCTAGAATCTGTAACATATCTATGATGTAATGGTTTCTCTAGTAATGATCTCTGAGGGAGAGTATACATGTGTGTAGACACTTTATAAGTAGACCTAGCCTATTTTGAGGACTCTATTAAGCATTATAATGTATATATAGGAGTTATACTCTCTATTTAAATGGATAATCATGTAATATCTGGTATTGGAATTAGAACTCTAACTAGTGTTAGTTTTAGAAGTGTGACTAAAATCTATGTTAGAACTACATGCAGGATGGGAAGAGGATACTCATATGGGACACCCTTAATCTTAACCACATGGTTAGAACATATATAATTAAGGCATTAGTGTATTATAGACATGATGGCTCTAAGTTGCTATAACCATGGACTACCCAATAATATGTCGAATACACCTGCACAATGTAATACTACAAATCAAGTGGCTATGTGTGTTGGTCCCACCTATAATGGAAGAACTATCTACCTGATGGAGCTCTGAACATGGCCATTAAAACCACTAATAGTTGTATGTTGTGTTGTGGAGCCTATTTTTAAATTATAGTGTATTTCAAATACTATACATTTAAAATGTATTGTACACTCTATATGTATTCTCATCTAGGTTCAAGGGTAGTATCCCCTAAAAAATGGGAGTTTAGGGGTGGTAGCCCCCAAAAACATTTTTGGACCCCATTTAATGGGAAACCATTTTGGGTTGACTTGGCCCATGGTTTTGGTACCCATTGTTTTGTAATACTACTTTATTGATGTATTATATACAGTTTAATATCTTTTAGGTATTTCATTATGAGAACAAGGGTTTGAGAAGGAAGAATAGAGTGTGTGAATTTAGGCAAAAATTCAAGAGGGTTTATTGAGCACAGCTCTTAAAAATATTTGTATATTATAATTGTGAGAAGACTGATCTGAGAGTGGATTATACTCTTGTGGCTTGTAATAAAATTTAAACAAGTGTTTCTTGGTAGATGTAGCCCATATTGGGTGAACCACATTAAATCTAGTCTTCTTATTGTGCATTTTATTTCTATTCTTTATGCATCTCTATTTATATATGTTATTGTGATTATATGAAATTATTCTGCGTCAATTTTTGTATTTATTCCTAACACTATATATGTAGGGAATATATCCCACTCTATGTAGCCCAAGTATTGTAGGAGTGTCATGGTGTACATGCTTATGCTTGAACCATTATCAACCATGACATTATGAATAGGATGGTGGTCTATATATGCTTGTATGAAGAGTACATGTATATTTGTGTCATCATCCATAATCTCCTACTCTAAAAATTTGATGAGTGGTCTAGGTGGCACTATAGTGTGATATATACCAATAATATTATGTAGGGGATAGGTCTCCTCTATAACTATGTGATAGGAATCTGGTAGTAGATGAGCCTAGTATGTAGAATAAATAACTATTATGTCCCCTGCCTTATTAGTTGTATGGTTAGGAAAAGGATCTAAAAATATCTTAAGTGTCTTTGCCTCTATTTATTGTTTTAGTGCCTCAGTGGGTGTGCCCACATCAATAATTTTTGCCTCAATAAGGTCTTGTATCTTGTACTTTAGGCTAATGAATTTATTTTTGGTGTGGCTTGGTGCCCTATGATACTCTCAAAATGCATTTGAATTTTAAATCGTTGGAAGAGGTCATGTATTATAAATCTCTTTAATGGGAGGGAGAGATATGATATTGCATTCCTATAGTTGTGTTAGAAATCATATTGATGACTCTGGTAGATTAGTGAATACTCTAAACTAAGTAGCTAATAAAATCAATCTAGGAGAAGGATTTGAAGCTACACTGACTATTTTCTATTGATCTATTTTGTTTTCTATGGTCCTAACTTTATATGGAGGTTTGTTTGAACTCTTAATAGTTGAATCTAGTCTATTTGTATATTTGAGTTTGCCCATTGCTAAGAGCTTAACCTCTCATTCCTTAACTATGTGGCACATGTTTGTAAATGTGGAAAAATTCTTGAATAAGATAGCTTCATGAAATGTTGGTAATAAAATTTGTTTGAATATATCTTGAAGCTCTCTATCTGCCATGGGGCTAGTTAATTTTGATAGGATTATCTTGTACCATAAGACATAATCATCTATGGTCTCATTTGACTTTTGTTTTAGATGTGCACCTATTCATATGATATCTTGTCATTGTTATTGATAGATAAGTGTGCTAGGAACATATCTACTAAAGGATTGAATTTTTGAATATTTTGGTTAGGAAAATTATAGAACCATTATAAGGCATAATCCTTGAGACTACATGGAAACAGATTAATAAGAAGCCAATTATTGGACACATAGTCCAAACATGCTACATGAAAAGCTCAAAGGTGATACTCTAGGTCACCCTTGCCATCATATAATGTGAGCTTAGGTGCTATGAAACTAGATGGCAAAGGATTTGACACAATGTGATGTGTCAATGGTGTATGCAATAGAATGTTTGAATCCAAGGTGTGAGAAGGCATAGTTTCTCCTTACTCAAGATATAACACCTTAGATTATAAAGAAAGAACTTATTGCATAAGGTATTTTACATTAGGAGTAGAATAACTATCCATAAGTGGAGTAGTTATCATTGATTGTTGAATAACAAGTTTTGATTATGTTATCTAAATTGGTTGAGTGGGCCCCACTAAAGGTGTAACAATATCATTAACTAGAGGGTAAAGGATTGACCATTGTTGTTCTTTTGGAGTTCCTCTTGAAGGATATTTATGAAATCATCTTGTATATCTTTATGTTTGGATATAAAGTCTTGTAATTAATGCATATGAATTTCATCAAATTTGTTATTAAATTTTGCCATTGTAGGTTGAAGGTAGGAAAACAAGTGGTGTGTATTTTGAACTTTATAAGAATAGTAATCTATGAAAGTTTTCAAATCTTAAATTTTTTAGCAAATTGTGATTTTTTAGGAATTATTAATATAAGTATAAAGTAAAAGGATACAAACCCTAAGTGTGTCTAGGGTTAGGGTTATGGAAGTTAGGGTTTCTTTTAAAATAATTTAAATTAAATGTAAAATAAATTGAAATCCTGATGTAAAATTAATTTTATTTAGCTAGGTTGTCTAAATAAAATTAGAAGTATGCAACCCTAAATTTATTGCACAAAAATAGGAATTAATGTAAGCTAGGGTTTTATGCAATACTCAAAGTAAGTCATGTTCACCAAATTATTTAACCTTTTAGGGTTTTACATGTATAATTACCTATCTTCGGTTAAGGGGATGAGATGTTTAAGTTAGTTAAATAAATTGTAATAATTAACCTACTGATTTATAAATGAACTTAACCTTGATTGACTTTATAATAATAGAAATAAATAGGGATAAATATAGACTTAGCTAAAAATAGACTGTTGTGGATGATATGTGTTCTAAAACATGAGATTTGAGTAGTTCTGAGTGTCGTAAGCAGGTTTCTGATAGTCATCTATTTACTAGATAGTAGCACCTAGTTTGGATAGTAGCACCATCTATGTGTAGTGTCCAAGATGGGGTGCTAATGTCCTCATTAAAAGACTTGTCATATTTTTAGGGAGCACTTACACCTATGTCTACATGTTTTGTTCCTCTGATATTGAAGCTTGTAGCTATGTATTATACTTGTAAAGCTTCATTTGATGTACAAACCCTAGTTCTCTTTGATAGTGTGATATGAGCAATATTTGAGTGTGTTATTAGGATGTATTGGACATCCTCAACACCTAATTGTGTAGAGATTTGCCTACATACTAATACGCTAAAGAGGGATCAATTATGATGTATTTCTCCCACATAGTGTTTGATGTATGTGCAAGTGAATGCTAGAATGAGAGTGGCCTTAGATGCCTTGAATGTGCTAGAGATTTGGAATGCTTTAAAACTAGACTTAGGGTTATTGTATATGGTATTATGCAAAAATTAGGTTAGAATAAGGATAATATACCTTGATTTTGCACAACTTTATCTTAGGTTTGAATAACTTTTGCATCTCTTTTCCATTTAGTCAATAGAGGTGGATTAGACATGTATTTATTGGGTACTATTGCTTGTGTAGATAATAAAATGAGCTTAGGTTGAACTTAGGAAGGAGACATGATTGAAAAAGTATCTAGTAGGAAGAGTTAGGGATAAGGACAGTAGTACCCAGTTGGTGACACTATTGTTATGTGTGTGGCACTAATGCCCTTCTGGTAGAATTATGGGAAAGATGGATTAGGGAAAGGTGACAATTTAGGGACTATGTCTTAACTAGTTATAATTGAATAAGGTATACTGAATGGCTAAAAATGCATGTCTAAAGTTATAAAATAGGTCTATGGCAAGCCTAGGGATAGGGTAACTCAAATGACACCCTTAGCATCTAATTACCACTTTTAGGTGATTACACTAATACACTAATAAAAAACAACAAAAGATAAGTGAAAGTAAAGAAGATAAAATCTTGTGATAAGCTAAGCAAATTTAAAACTACTGATTGATTGCAACACCTAAAAATTAATCCTTCATGTGAACAGCTACCCCATAATCACCATGGGAATGATGTAAGTGTATAAGGAGAGTGATAAAATGGGAGGAAGAAAAATGAACACCTTTCACATGAATAGATCAATAATAAACCCCCACAATCCTCTATAAATCAATATTTTCATGTTGATAACAATGTTTGAGTTGATTACAATTGATTACATCCAAATCTTGCTAGCATAACACTAGGTTACAAGATGAGGGAGAGATTAATATACTAAAATAATAAACTATATGAAAAAAAGTGTGGGTGGATCTATGGTCTCTTTTGGAGAAAAAAAACCCACCCTTAAAATGGCGAAATGATCCAATATATATATTTTTGGCCACCAAAAACCAATTTAATGCACTAGCTACCTTTTTATAATGGTCAACCACCCTCATTAATTTTTAATGACTGGTAATGTGATTTCTCAATTATTTCAATGAAAATTTTGATTTTCCACTATCACACTTTTATTTCGTACCATGACTATTGTGTTGTCACTCGATGGCTACAATATGCTCATCTAACAGTGCTTAATGCAAAGTTTGATCCCCCATTGTCACACTTTTACTATTCATCACCTACATAAGTAAATAAAAAACAAGTTACTTTCCTAAGTTAGGCCTTTTAGGTGCATCTTACCAAGGCAAAAATGGAATGGTGCTAGAAAAATGGAGATAAAATGAGATATATAGCACTTAGAAAGTTTAATCTAATGGATATAATGTAGTTGTCAAAGTTTGTATACTACAATGTAGTCATCATATAATTACTATGTGGTCAACCAACAGCCACTATATTATCATTTGATGGCATAGCAATTGATCGATGGCACAGTGATTGATCGATGGCATAGTGGTTGACCAATGACATAGTGGTTGACCGATGACATAGAAGTTGCCCAAAAACATATCAAAATGTCCATTGGGAATAGGTTAAGAGCTAGGAAAACCACAAGATCTAGGATTCAAAGGAAAATTGGGAGGCCCTAATTTCATTTTACATTAAGTGCAAAATATAAATTTAACTTGCATGGGCATGGTCTTTACAACAGTGGTGATTGTGGGTCTTAATTCAACATGTAAACTAAGGCAAACCACCAAGGTAAGTTATAATGCTAGGACCAATGAACCATGAGCATATGTAGGAGTAGAGAAAAAGGTCAAAAAAAGATATTCCTTGATTCTTAGAAGAATTATCGCATGTTTTACAAGTAATAATAATCATGAAACAAATATTAGTTTTCATTAGCATAAATCAAATAAATTGAAATGATACCTAATCTAAGCATGTGTCCTCAGAATAGATATATAAGAAAGAAGTAAACAAATAAATTTTTATACCTTGAATCTTACCAAGACAAATGTGTTCCTTTCTTTTATTGGATGTTTCTTAAATGGATTTAGCTATAATTCATGATGGATGCATGTGATAAAATGGTTAACATATCTCCTTATTAAATGGATGATTTAGATTAATAATTGACTTGCTTGAGGTATGAGTGTCTCTCTAAAAGGGTAGCACATCATTGTGTTATCAAGACTTGCTAGGAATGGAAGGGAACCCCTTCCATTTAGAACTTTTCTTAATGGATGTGGATCGTCGACATTGGAACAAGATTATGGTTGAGGATGAGTCCTCCTCCCCACAAATTAGGAAGGTGGAGTGTGTAAGAAAGAAGGATGAAGTGTGTAAGAGGAGGAATTAATGAATGCCTTGGAAGAAGGGAGATTTCACAAGGATTAACATGAAAATAAATTTCACTTATGGGAGAATGTGAGGATTTCATTGGGATTTGAATGATGTGAGAGGAAAGTAAGATTAATTAATTTATGAAAATAGGGATATTCTAAATCCCATGGATTTTCCCATTAGGAAGAAGATTATCTAGTTAATCAAAGATTAATTGACTAATTGTAAGTGATGTAATTTTTATGGAATGACTATGATCATGGAATAAATAACTAATTGATCAGGGGGGATGAATAGTAAATTAGTTGGGATGTTAGTATGAATAAAATATTAATTAGATGATTTAGGGATGATGTTAGTGTGGATGAATGGATAATTAAAATCAACATAAAGTGTTTTATTTCAAGTGTCTACATTTTTCCCATCTTTGAAAGGGTGTTGTGAGACATAAAGGGTGGATTAGTGGATTTTAAAATAAATAAGAAATGAAAAAAATGTTGGCCAAAAATAAGATAATGATTAAAGAAAGAATATGATTGATGATGCCCCATTGAGAGGACATGTGGGGATGAATATATGTAGATGGGATCTTGAAAAAGAGATGAAGAAACTAGAATGGAACAATAGGTGGTTGATGAAGAAAGAAGAGGAAGGGATGCAAGATGTGATGATGACTAGATATCAAGATGAGATTAACCCATGGTTAAGCTTAAGCCACTCAAGCTAAAATTTTCATGTTTTGGATTCTAATAATGATGGATTGAGTTGCCTAAAGAGGGGAAAATTTTGGGAAAGATACATCCTAAGATATGTTGTACACTTTGACTTGCCCCAAGTAGGGTGAATGTGAAAAAAATATCCCAACAAAGATGCAGGCTTGACTTTCCCCAAGTAGGGCAGATTAGGGAATGACCTATTCTGATGATGAGTTACATGCTTTGATTTACCCCTAATAGGGTTAAATCTATGAGATTGGATTAGATGGATGATTGACTAACTAATTGATTTATTTATTTGAAAGTATAGATCGAGGATTTAACCTATTTCACATATTAAATATGAGATGATGAACTTAATATATGATAGGAAGCTAATATTATGGATGCAAAAGTATGTGTAGATGGTATAATGACTTTTTAAAAATTGAAGAAGCCATAAAAAACTAGACACAAAGGATCCCTCAAAGTGATGAAAAAAATATTTAAGAATGATGTGATTAGACTTGAAGAGAAGTAGATAAAATTGGATCATTAGTTAGAAGAATGGACATTGAGAGATGAATGGAAATGTGATAGGATGGATGAAAATGTGTGTGTAGATGGTATAATGACTTTTGAAAAACTGAAAAAGTGATAAAAAAGTAAACACACAAGGATACCCCAAAGTGATGAAAATGATGATTGAAGAATGATGTGATTGGATTTAAAGAGAATTGGATGAAATTGGGTTATTAGTTAGAATAAATGGACATTGAGAGATGAATCTAAGTATGAATGGAAATGGTGATTAGAAGAATAAAGAGAAAAATAATGGTGATGAAAATGGGAATGATGGTGGTCAAGTTGATCTCAAAAATTCCATGTGATTGAGCATTGTCTACATAGTCCAAATAGACCTCATGCTAATGTAGTTCTCTCAAAAAAGGAGAAATATGATGGAAAATGATGAAAAATGAGATTTTGATATGATGTTGACAAATGTCAAAGAGGGATGAGATGATGTGATTTGAAAATAGATGATTTTGTAAGGGGATAAATTCTCACTCTAGCACATCTCCACATATATTTTTCAAATTGGTTTTTGATTTTTCATATGATAGTATGCACCATGATATAAAAATCCATGATGACCTGGTTTTAGTTTACATAAAGACAGGCCCCCAATCCAATAGACAAATGATAAAAATGCACCATGATATAGAAAATTAAGATGTCATTATTGCCACATGTCAATGGATGGACTCAAGTAAAATCATGTGATAAGAGGATCCTTGATATGGAATAACCATGATGATATTATTAGCATACATGGACTGAATCAAGACACAATAGGAAAATTAAACAAACTAGTAACTAAGCACACAAACTTGAAAACAAAAGTAACAGAAAGCATCTTGGCATTAATCAACTCAAAATCCATGCATGAAGGCTCAATGATATTGATAGCTAGATGGTTCCCCCAAGTAAGGATACATTCAATTAGATGGATTGGGAATAAAATACCCCATAATAAACCTCATGTTTTGATTTTCCTTGAATAAGGTGAAAATTGTGAGCTTGGATTGATGATTTGTCCCAAACAGGGCGGATGTGGCAATAAAATGTCCTAAAAATATTTGAATTGGTGATTAAAAAATGATTAAGGGTGTTTGACTAGTTTTGGGACAAGACAAATGTTTTTGGATTTTGTGGCTTTATATCTCTCTTGGATATTTTTGGCCTTTTTTAGTTTTAGAGATTTTTATGATTTTCCAATGTTTTTGGAGTTTTGGAATTTATGATGTTTTTGGATTTTTGGAATTTATGATGTTTTTATATTTTTTAATTTTATAATTTTTTTGGATTTTAATTATTTTATTATTTAGAAGGGATCACTAACAAAAAAAAATTGTTCTAGCACCAGAGATGAAATATGATAACCGATGGGGGGAATTCAAAATGATGGATTATAGTTGATGGCTAGGAATGCACTAGGGATATCCAAGGATCATGTCATCTCAAAACCAAGATGTCCAAATGTCAAAGGATAGTTTTGAGGATATACCATGGTGTTTCCCAAAAGAGGGCTCAAAACATATTCTAGCACCTTATCAAGGACAAGATGGGAAGAAAAATGGGAATGATGGGATGTATGAAAGGATGATTGTAGGATGAGTATTTTGATGAGAAAATATGGCTTAAATGGGATGGATGAGGATGCAAATGGGGCTTACCCCAAGTTTCAAGGTACATGTAGACCATGAATTATTTAGACATTATGTCAAAAGCCTTATTTTCATCATGGCACTTGCTTAAGGCACCATAAACATGGTTTTCACCATTATCAGGATTATTTTTCTTTTTCTTTTGATTTTTTTTTTATTTTTTATTTTTATTTTTTAGCATCAAACTTATTGGATGATTATGAGATTCATAATTCTACCCCTTTGATCTATTAGGTATGCACTCTAGAGATGTCATCATGAACTTCATTAATTTATATATTGATTTCTTCCAAATTGAATGTTTATTGATTATGTGAAGTATTTGGAAGTGGAATATGATCATTATATGAAGAGGGATTGGGACCAATAATCTCACATTTCACAAGACTAACAGTATCCACCAATTAGATTTTTAGGGATGTTCTATTATAATGATGGTGCTTGCCTGATTTTAATTTTAATTTTGGTCTGATAGCACTTCAAAGAAATTTTCACTGAAGGACGTGGAATTTTTAAAAATTTGATTTTGATTTTGATTTTCCCATGGTGCCTCAAACAAGGTTTCATTGGGGGACTATTCTTCTAGATTTTGAGGATTTAGACTTTGATTATCTCCTAGTGCCTTAAACAAGGTATCACTAGGGGATGTTGATTTTTAATTTATTATTTGCTAGATTTTCCTATAAGGCCTCAAACAAGGTTTCACTAGGGCACATTGATTTTAAATTTGGATTTTTATTTGTTGGATTATCCTATCAAGCATGCCATATGTAACATCATAAAACAAAGATTAGTTTTTATTAACATAAATCCAATAGATTAAAATGCTATATAATCTAAGCGTGTGTCTTCGAAAGACCTATATAATAAATGATTAAATAAACAAATTGTTATGCCTTAAATATTACCAAGACAAATGCACTCCATACTTTATTTGTATGTTACTCGAATGGATGCAGTTGCAATTCTTGGCGAATGTATGTGATCAAATGGTCAACATTTCCCATTGTTAATTGGACTCTTTGGAATGATAATTTATGGGATTGAGGTATGATTAAATATCCAAAATGGTACCACTTCATTATTTTGTTGAAAATTATTAAAAATTAAGGGGGGTCCCTTCCATTTATAGTTTTTCTTAATAGATGTGGACCATCAATATTTGAGTAATATATATGGTTGATGATGAGTCCTCCTCCCCATAAATGAGAGAGGTGGAGTGTGCAATAAATAATAATAAAGTGTATAAGAGGAGGAATTCATGAATACATGGGCTTATGACATGCCTTGGAATAAGGGGGATTGCATGGGGATTATAAATGAATATAAAATTCACTTGTGGAAGAATGTGAGTATTTCATTGGGATTTTAATGATGTGAGAATAAAATATGATTAATTCATTTATAAAAATAGGGATATTCCAAATTCCATGATTTCCCATTAGGAAGAATATTAGCTAATTAATCAAAGATTAGTCAACTAATGGGAAGTGATGTGATTTGGTGGGAATGGTTGTGATCATGGTAGAAATAACTAATTGATCAAGGGGGATGAATAATGATTTTATTAGGGATGTTAGTATGAATATAATATTAATTAGATTATTTAGGGATGATGCTAGTGTGGATGAAGGGATATTTAAAATCAACACAAAGTGTCTGATTTTAAGTGTCTACGGTATCTACTCACAATCTTGTTTTTAGGTTGAGCTAAAGATAAAAGCAAATACTTGAATCATTTCATTTTATATTCACATATGTCCTTATAAAAATTTTACATTCTCAAATGAAACATAGATACATGTGTTTTAATTATTCTAGCTCCATCTATTGTATGATGTTGTTACCTACTCATTTTAGTTTCATAGCATGATTTTAAAACTTGTTTGTTCATTATATGCGTACCTTGGACTTGTGTATGATCTTGTTTGTATGGCATAACCATGCCTTTGTGTGTATGGACTTTGTGTCCTTTTATGCCTTATATGATATGTTCATGTCCCTTGTATTAAGCCTTTGGGCTCCATATGTGACATTTTATGCAATTTTTATATACTCTTTACGACATCTTATATGTCCATTATATGTGGCCTTTAAGCCCTCTTGCATGATAATTTGTGTTACTTTGCTTGCATTCTTTCTCTTTTGCTACTATGGTGTCATGATTATTATCATGCACTACTATGTACATAATAATTTATCTATGGTGTCACAATACATATCATGTGTAATATTATCTATGTGATCCAATGCTTCAAATTTTCAACTATATGCTTATAATGCATATTCAAATCTTGAAATTTATTTATAATTCTTCATTTTTACTATTACATTATTATATCAAACTTACATGATGCAATAAAATATATAAATTCTTCAAATGCTTCAATGATTACATATATATGCTTTCAATACAAAATTCAATATATGCGTATGACTATTACATGCTGTATTTATCTTTCAAAAATGATCTCACTTTTTTTTTTAGACAAGTGGTGTTGAAAGCAGTCTCCCTTATATCAAAAGTGGGAAATCACAATGGACCTTTTCAAGCAATAAAATTTAGTGTTGGAAACTTACAATGTGCAAAAATCAGAATTTTCAAATTATGGGGGCATTTGGTTGGCCTATGTTCTCCACTCGCGCACTTACTTGAGCACATACACACTTATGTGAAAACAATACAAGGCTTCAAATATTTTTCAAAAAAATCATATTTCGCATTCTATTTAGTATAGGGGCATGATATGCATTCATGGCTAGTATAGGGGTATGATATTCATTCATGACCAATATAATATTTTGTAGAAAATAGATTTCTCTTTTTACAAGTATCAAGTATCAAATAATTTTAAAAAAAATTAGATTGAATCTAAATCTATCTACATGGTTTGATTTATATTTTGACACATTTGAGCTTATTTATGCTCCATGTCTTGTTACACTTTAATGATCCATCTACTAGTACCCACCTCTTTTCTCTCAATTTATCAAGTGGAGCTTTTGAGATATTAGTGATGCTTAGTGTTTTAGTTACACTTTAGCAAACCACTTTGTTGGTTCCCATCTCTTCACATATTTTTTAAGTGATCTATGAGGGTTGGAGAATGTATATTTCCAACTCAAACATCTTCATTGATTCTTGAAATTGAGACTTGATTACTCTCAATTCATCACTTCTCCACATGCCTCAATAAGTGAGCATGCACATCTCCATAGCAAAGACAAAATGTATTTACACACTCAAGTATTGTATTTCCTTTACTTTAGTAATTTATGCATCACTAGAAGGGGGGGATGTAGACACTAAAATTAAATCAATAAATGTTTGAAAATAGTGGTCCTTGACATTTTTACCTTACTCGGCCAACTCACCATTTTGATAACCATTTATCTATATGAGAGCCTTCAAAGCCTTGAAATTTATAGGAACATATTATAGACTTCCCTATTTTTTCATAAAAATCCCTAATTAGCAAACACTTCACCACCAATGTAGTTATATAAGCCTCTGTCTAATCTAGATAAGTGCACACCAAGTAGATAGGGGTGTAATGTGCACATGTCCACTATTGTAGACTTGTATACCATGCTCCAACTACTAGTTTGTTAAAATGAAATGGTTCCTAACAACTCTCACACATGATCCATGAGGTTTGTTATTGGAAATAATTCAAATTTTCTCCTATATGAGTAAATCAAGTATCTCACTTGAAATCCACCAATTACTCTCTAACCCTTTTTTGGAAAGATAATTTCCAAAACACTTATCTATTTAACAAAAGATCCCTACTATAAATCTACTATAGTAATACAATCATTGAACAAGTTAAACTTATTTTATTGTAGGTTGAGGCCATCATTTTACCAGGCATTCTAATCAAAAAAAATTAATTACATTCATTACATTTATATGATCTTCCCCATATGGAAAACTACATCACCCTAAGGTCCACACAGACTATGTAGGCAACACTTAGTTAACAAGGGTTTTATGAGGATAGCTCAGCCATATCCCACTTCCCTACTTTTATCCCCTTTGCATTTGATCTTTTTTGTTCATTATGAAAGCTAAGGTTTTTTCTCCTACAAGTTACCTACATGAAAAATCAAACATTATACAAAAATAGTTAACCTATAGACAAAGGTGAAAAACTTATACTTTTAGATTTAACACATAGTCAACATAAGTAGAGTTGTGGTAGAGGATAAAAATGCATTGTGACCCTATCTAACCATTATGCACTTGTCCAAATATACAACAAAGAAAAGTTTTAATTGACACTATATTTGCAAGTTCTATTAAGTAGTTTTGCATAACCATAGTCAATGGAAGCATAATACAAAAAGCATAAATTATTTTTTAAGGACATCTCTCTAACCCTAACCCTAATTTTTATATTTAAAAATTTACAACTTCTATAAATTTTGTATATCATTGTATTTTACAGTAGGTTGCCTTATTTGTCTCTCTTATATTAGATTTCAAGTTGTTTAACCCTAGATTAGATATGGATCCTAATATGGGATAGATAGGGTTAAAATATATAGAAATTAATAAGCACAAGGGTGATAAATAGATCTTTAATAGGTCAATTAATTACAAAAATTAGATAGAACATATACTAAATTTATTATGTTGAGATATACTAAAAATGAAAAGTATAGTTATGCTAGATATTGAAATGACAAATAAATAAGATACTTAGTTGGTTCTAATGCTAATACAAATCTTGAGTTGGAATAGGTAAGCAAAAAACTAAAATAATATTTTGGAACATTCACCAAATTCTAGATTAAGTATTTTTGTAGTTACAGACACATGCATCAGCCTAGGATGATTGTGTTGATGTCATTGTCTGGGTTGGATGCAGGTGTCCATTATGGAATACCTATTGAAAATGGATATGATCACCTTGGTGTTTTTGGGTACATCATCACCTTTTCTCTATTTTATTCAAATTTGGATCATAGATTGTCACTCATTGTCAATCGATCAAACTCTAGTTCTTCATCTTCATAGTGATTATGGGAAAAATATGTTAGTGGGCACATGGTGTTGAGATGCCCCAAATACCACTCTATCAATTAGCACTACCTACATGGATAATAATCTAAAGATGGCCGCAAACTTATGTAGTTATCTCCTACATGTTGGTGTGTATGTGAATCATGTAATATGTGATAAGTATAATAATGACCTAGTTTGTAACTTAGAAAATATAGCTCTTGGGCTACTCCTTCAGTAATTTATATTTATATATGTGTTGTTCTTCTGAATAATGTGGAAATAGGATAAAATGGGGAAGTTTTTCTCACTTGAGTGATTGATTGAATGTTATTTAATATCAATTTTAGGTTTTCTCTAGGTTTGTGCTAGGTGTTTCTAAGTGTGGAATGAATGAGGGTTGATCTTATATTTATATAAATCCCTTTAGAGAATATATTACATTAAATCACTTAAGTTGACCATAGGAATATATTTCATTTAAAAATTAGATGATTTTAGTGTAATGGACACTTGTGTTAGGGTAGGACACTTGTGTCGATGCAAGCATCTGACTAATGTGCAAGTGTCAAGGCAGTTAGAAAATAGGTGCATGTCTAAAACTTATATTGATGGAAGATAAGTAGGTTTATAACATTTTGGGCAAGCTATAAGGTCTGAGTCACTAGAATAACATTGGTTAGACTAAGATATAAGTAATTAGGCACAATGATATATTGTATGCAATCCTTTAGGCACCAAAAAAGGTCTACAAGTTGAAGGTACATCCATGACATGTATTTACCAAGTACAAGACTGAGGTGCTATATAATTTAGAAATAACATCTACATTCCCCCCCTTAATCTAGTAATGAAATTACTAGTTTAAAGGAAAATAAATGCATACTTGGGTTTGTATAACACACCTTGTCTTTACTTGAGTCCAAATTGAGTGATTTGATGGTGAATAACCTACAACTAATATCATGTTATAGTATATAATTTTTGCATATAACTTGATATTGAAACCATTGAAATGATTAAAATTGAAAGAGAGCAAGGTTTAGGACTACACTTGTCTATCTATGATATCCCCAATAAAACTTTTATCTAAAAACAAAGGAAATCTAAACTATTTTTATCCATGAACTCACATGCATGGCACATGCACACACTTTATATAACATGCACACTTTTATTTCAACTAATAAGGTATAAAAATATTGATTTGAATAACTAGGTCCTAAAGATTTTTAATAATGAATTTGTATTTAATGGAACACCACCAAAATGATATATCTAATTTACTTATGAGGGATACAACCCAATCATGAAACAAATCAATAATTTACATTAATACATATAATTAATGAAATCAAACACACACTCACATACACACATTGACCAAACTACTATGAAATGTAACAAACCACATAGTAGATAAAATTTGAATGAAGTTCTGAAATGAAAATACAATCCCTATATGATATTGCCCTCAATAAACCAAAGGGGTTTCATCCTCTGATCTCTAATAAACCAAAGGGTTTCATCCTCGAATGCTATAGTTGAATTACAAGTGCATCAAACTTGTAAAAATTGTTGAATTGGCAAAACATGCCCCATAAAGAAAACATAACATATTAATACACAAGAGGCCCATGATGGGGCACAAAAATCCTTGCTTTGGGGGAGATGACATTAGTTAAAAAAATTAACCCATTTCCATATTTTATCCACTTTCCAAAATTAATTTAGCTCCTACTTTTTCCTTATTTGTTGCTACTCCTAACTTTCCTAAATTTGATCCACTTATAAAAGAGCAAGATTCCTTGGAACCCAAATCAATATCCACTCTTAGAAATCAATGCTCCATTTGACAATTTTCCTTAAAAACACAACATTAACTCCACATATAAAACCATTCCCCACTTTGGCTTAAAAAATATTCAATAACAGTATTTAACTAATTATTCAGCCCTTACTAAGAGATAGTGAATATTTGGGACCAAATAACCAAATTTAAATAAACTATTTTCCTTTATATTTCTTAAAACCCAAAGATAGAATTGGAATGGGAATTTTGTACATAAACACATATTAATTGGAAAAGGGACATGAATTTTTCCCCTCTCAAAATTTCTTGCCCACAAGCAATGTAAATTTGGATGCTCTAAAATATTAAGACCTTCCCAAGTAGCATCCTCAATAAGAAGATTTTTCCATCGAATGAGATATTATTTTTGTCACTTGAACTTTCACCCATTGAGGATAGGACAAGTCCCTCCTCATTAAAGTGGCACAATAGAACCACCTCATCGTTGTGGGTGTCCCAAATTTGAGGTGGATCTCTAGATGAGGGGCTAGTTCCCCTTGATGCATCACTATATCTCAAACTTGTTACTAGATTTTGGGGTGAAAAGGGAGAAGTTTAACTTAAGAAAACATACTCTAATGGATGTGATACACTAGATGTGTTATTATCATCCAACCATATGTATCTCAAACTTAAAATCAAAAGACAACTAAAACATACACTCTCCAATCAATGACTCCTTGCATCAATGTTACATTATGGGGTTATAGATGAATGTATAAAGTTAGGAGGCTAAACAAAATGCCTATGAGAGAACTAATGAAAATACTATCACTTAAGCCTTGACATCTCCTAGAACACACCATATGCCCTGTAAGAAGAAGATATAAATAGTTGAAATAAATGAACGTGTTAAGGAATCCTTAGTCTTCACTTATGCAAGATCACACATTCAAGTAAGCACACTAAGTAAAATCATGTAAGAGTTAACACTGAGTCATTTTATTTATTAAAAAAGGTATACAATTGATCAAGGCTTCACCATACTTAGGTGGAGCATGCATATAAGGCCAAAAAGGCCAAGATTTATAACAATTATGAGGAGAGAGAGAGAAGGGAGCTCAAGGGTCATTAAGACACTTTTCAATCAAGGAGGAGTTAAATTAGAATGTAATATAGTATTAGATAGGTTCTAAAAGATAAAAAATACAAATGTCTCTCAAACTTGTTTAACTCCTTCACATGTGGCGTAGATTCCCTTGTGATTGCATAAGAAACTACCCTCATCATTTGCCTTCATAAAATTATATCAACTCTAAATAGGGTTAGGTCTAATGATGGATATAATTTTTATGGGTTAAAAACAAGCCCTCACATACATTATATCAGTTTCTAATCATCTATCTTCTTCTAGCAATGCACAATCATCCTTGACAGTTCAAAATGACTCATTTCCATGCACCTCTCATACTTGGCACCTAAAACCTTTCCAATTTTACAATCTGGTCCATGAATAATGAGGGATGACATGTTTCAAGGGTTTTAGAGTCATTAGATTCATCAATAAATCTTTAAAAGGCTTCCTAATTGGAGATCTCACCCTTTTCACTAAGTGTCCACTATCACCTACTAGACTGGCTGAGATGAAAGAGGTAGTAAACACACTTAGGAGATTAGATACCTCAAAAAATGGACATGAGGAATTATAAAAATTCCTAAACTATCTTCCAAATGTGATTTCACCTTTTAAAACCTTCTCAAACCTATAAAAGACACAAATTAGTCAAAAAGAACCCTATTTTGCACCATTCGTACAAGTGTAGTACACCTCAATTACTTGTGTCAGGCCCTTGGTGAGTCCTCTATATCTTCCAATTAGTTTCATGGCATTCCTACCCCATATTTGTGATTTAATTTTCTTATTTCCTATATCAGGTCCTTAAGAGGGTTTTGGAGTGGTTTCTGGTCTTAACATTTGTTCATAAAGACTAGACATGAAATATATCTCCCAATGCCATTGAGGGATTATTAAGGACCCTAAATAATATCTCCAAGAAGCCTTAGGTCCCATGAAAAGAGTCATGAAGTTCTAAACATCTCAAGCTAGCTATTTTAGCCCTTTTCCTGCATTCTATGAGGGTTTGGGTGTCTCAAGCCTAAAAAAATGGTTTTTTAGGGACTTATCTGCAAACCAAAATATCAAACACCTATATATATATATATATATATATATATATATATATATATATATATATATATATATATATATATATATATATATATCATAAACATTCTCAAACTCATTTGAGTGATCCTTTCATGCTAAAAGTGACAATGGCTCCTCATTTGGCCTTAGGTTTTACCATTTCTAATGGCTCTGCCTATAACCTTCATGGTTTAAACTATTTGGTGACCCTCTATACCTATGTGATAGCTCAAACACATCATATAAACCTCCATGAATATGATACAAATCATTAGAATTCTTGGCAAAGGTTGAAATTGGAAATGACCCCTCAGAGGGCTTAGCCTTATACCTTGCCTAGCTACCCTACCTGAAAACCTTATTGCATTGACCACCCTGTCTAACTTCCAACCCTCTATCAAGGTTTCCCATGTTTTAATATATCTGTTTCAACTTTTCCAATCATCAACATGGTTATCTTGACTTATGGTTCACTGTTTTGACTCCCTTTCCAAGTTTGTAGGGTCTGTGCAAGG
The DNA here is from genome assembly GCA_037957365.1 of Torreya grandis. Lineage (NCBI taxonomy): Eukaryota > Viridiplantae > Streptophyta > Pinopsida > Cupressales > Taxaceae > Torreya > Torreya grandis. The sequence continues at coordinate 1,464,993 of JARHVA010003674.1, read as the reverse complement.
GGAAAAGTGTCCCCTATTTAAGACAAAATAGGGGGAACTTCCCCTATGTGCCTCAAAAAACCAATTATTAGAGTATATTATTCAACATTTAAATACCACTTGTACAATTTTTTATCTCTTAATTCCAAGTATAGGACCATTAACTTTCCCTACCTCAAAGACAAACTTTCCTAATCGTGATTGAGACTGTATTTACTTCCACAATCACACATGTAGGTGTTTATTGCATAATATGAGGCCTAATAAAATTTCTAAAAACTCCACTTGAAAACTCATAAGTTAATCCATCCATTATATAAGTTATCCATTATGTTTTATGCCATTTGGTGCACTCTTTATGCTCTAGAAACATAAAATGTTGGTTCCTTGACTATGTTAAGCTTAGACTAGGTTTCTCACTTAAGATTTTATGCCTATAGGTTATCATGTTTGAAATGATACCTAAAAAAATATTTTGGGATTTAATTCACCTTATATTTTTTATAATCCAAACTTCTCAACATAGTTTCCTTTAATACCAAGAGCTTTACTCCTAACTCATTGCATGTGTTTCCACATACAGGGTTATAGATGGTATTAAGACCTTTATGGAGTTGAAAAAGCCTAGAATGCATTGATAAGGCTACATATAATCTTTTGGTATCCACTATTATTGATTTGAAACCCTTATATCATTGTCTAGCATACTCAACCAAGCTCTTTATGCTCACTATCTATCTTGGTCAATGCTTGGCTGGACTAAGACACCTGTAGGTGTGTTATTGCTCTTTAGGGTTTGTGCAAGAAAGTGTATCCTAGCTCATTTTAAAGTCACACAAAATTTAAAATTATTCAAATTCACCCTATATGGGCCAAACACTATGTAGATATGCATAAACCCTATTTGCCTTGTATCAATTAGCATGCTAGATGTAGGTGTGTACTTCCCTGCCTATGTATGGACTAGGAACATACTTGGGATTACAAATTCCCATTATGAATCCTTTTGATGACTTGTCTACTCACAAACATTACTCTCATCCCCTATAAATAATCCCTTATTATTCCAAAGTCATTTCATAGCCTTTGGATGGCAAAGGTCTCATTTGGATCCATAATCCTATAGACAGTATTGGGAAAATTTGGTGTTTTTAGAGGCATTTTGGAGCTTTAGATGATTGCCTTCCAATTATCATTTTGACCCCAAAATTTGCATCCGTGTTATCTATGGTGTAGGATACTAAATGTATGTACCAAGTTCCCTCCAAACTAATTCTTTCATCTTCATTGGAAATCCAAAAAAGTGCCTATGCACTATTTTCTGAGTTTAGGGAAGATGGTCCATAACTCAGTCATTGTCTTGAGAAAGACTTTTCACCTTGTTCTTCCTATGCATATGGACCTTGTATGATTCCATCACACATAGACATACACTTATAAAAATATTTAAGGATTAGAAACATGTCAAGCATTCTCACTCTCAAGGACGACATCCCTAATGGTCTTTGTTGGTGTGAATGAGCTGAATGTGGACAGTGACAATGGAAAAGAGCAACCAATATATGTAAAAGGCCTTATGGGATCTTAAACTCATTTCCAATTTATCAAGAATGTGGTTTCCACAAATAACACCCTAAAATGAGATCTAGCACATCTTGTCCAATGTGAAAACCATTTGTTCAGGCCACCTGTAGGTGTGCATACAACTATGAAGGTTAATAATGAAGAGAAGCATATACATTTTAGCATTTTTTTGACATTCTATGAATTCAAAATCTATCCCGACACCCTCAAATTCATATTCATTCATTTAATAACTAAAACAACATCCCTTATCTTCATCTTAATGTGGAACACTCCTTCATGGCACCTGAGACAAATGTTTGTTGTAGGTTTCTATTTGCAAGCAAAAAAATAAGCATAAAAGAGGTATCTTGACTATTTTAGAGATCTAAATCCAAAATAAGAATGGATAACATATGGGGGGCACTTTAGGAACACATAAAACCATCAAAACTATCAAATCAAAATAAAAGAATCAGAAACTAGCTCAAATAGGGACCCCTCTTAGATGAAAGTGAATAAAAAGTTGCCTAGAGGCTAAGTAATGGTTCATAAATAATAATCCATAAAAATTAGAACTCCTTACATGAGAATTAATTAGACTCAAGCCTCTTGAAATTCCCAAGATCATTCCTCCTAACTCCACCTATATAGCTCACACCAAGCATGCAAAGTTGACCTTTCTTGGCTTGCAAGGATAAAAATGAAGAAATAGAAGAAGCTAATGAATTTTTTTATGAAAAATCTACACAAGAATAACTTAAAAGAGTTTATGGAGGTGAAGAGACACTTTTCCCATGTTTTAAGCTGGAAATGGACTTCCCAAGTTTGTACAAGTGCCAATAAGGACCTAAAATCAAGGGAAAACTGCCTTATTCTACATATAAATTCTTATTGGACTGACATATGATTAATAAAACATATTATAACCTATTATATTTTTAACTCAAGTTTGGTGACAAATTTTCTTACTCAACCCATCCATACAAGTCATTAATTATGTTAAAAATGTGGCCAAAAGGTATATTTGACATATGAAACATGGTAAAAGATAAATTAATGACTTGTGAACATCTTAAAACATCTAAATGACCACATTAGGACATTCTAAACATAATTTTATCCTTTTACCATGTTTTATGAGGGTTGACACGAGTTGACTTTGGTTGACTAGGCAAGTATAAGGGAAATGAGCTTAGACTAAGGCTAGACTGAGGATAAGTAAAGTATTTAGACCAATATGAGACCCCTATAGGACATGTGGAAACTTATAAAAAGTTTATAAATTTAGGATTTGACCCAATTTTTATAAAATTCAAATTTGGTAAACACTTTTGATAATTCCTATGGGTAACGTGCTTGCCTATGTTAAGGACCAGTAGCCTTATGCCATCCATTGGGAAAAAGGAATCAAATTTACTTTGAAACAATAGGATCAGACCTTTATTTTACCAACAAAACAAATTATTACCTCTTACACACAAAGTAAAGACACACACAATAAAGGAAAACAAACACACACATGTGCCCTAAGCACATAGGAAACACAACAAGACAAGAAACAAACTACTTATATACATCTAACCTGATATGTTCTTCTCCCTCTTGGATCAAATGAGAAGTTTTTTATGTCTCTTCCATTACAAGAAAACTCATGGTGCCAAACAATTTTCTTGTTTGAGTGGATGCTTGGTAAAATAACCTTTTTGCTTGCCACTTAGCTTGAAGAAGCTCCAAATGGATCAACATCAAACAAGTTTCCAATATACACATACTCATTATGATATTCAAGACATATCTCTTTTTGGTCTCCAATTCTAGTGTAGTCTCCCAAGGTGATCATTATTATCAATTCATTCTTGTAAGGCTGATTTGGCTCATGTCCTACTTAGTATGTGTCTTGAGCTAACTCATCTTTCTCTATCTCTTCAAAGAGCTTGACAAACTAATTTCTAGCCTCTTCACTACTCTCATGAGGAAGGGAAGCTGGTTTTATGTCATAATTAATATAATATTCTTCAATTTAATCCCAAAAAGGATCACTTGCTTATTTAATTTGCTCATAGTCTCCTTCCTTAATATCAAAGTCATACCAATCTAATTGTTCTTCCTCTTGATCAAGGACCAATACATCATCTTTCTCATGGGAATCTTCTTGGAGCTCTCCATCATCACATCCCATAATTTCTTCACCATCTTCATCAAAACATAATGGGAATCCATCAAGTAAAGATAGTGATAGCTCATCATACTTACATGTTTCCATACATGTTGCCTCTCCTACTTGGATTTGAAGAGTGTTGGTAATATTAATTTATTCATTAGGCACATTTGGAAAAGCCTCCTCTACAGTTCTAATGTCCTCAAGAGTTTCTTTCCCTTCATCTTCATATTATTGAAACAATTGTATGTAAGTGTTCCCCATGTCCTCCTCTTGAATCATATCATCATTTTTAGTCAGATCTAAAGGATTTTTAGGCTTCTTGAGGCTCTCAAATTTATTGCACATGTCTTCAAATTTCTTCCACAAATTTTATTCCTCATGCTCATCTTTAATATTTTACTCTTCTACTTTGGTTTCATGAAACTCTCCTAAGACTACCATTTCTTAAGAGGTAGCTTAAAAATTGTCTTCATCCTTGAAAGTACATTTTATTTCATGTTCATGATGCTCATCTTCAACCTTTAGATTATATATAGAGTTCTCCTCAATATCCCCCACCCCCTTCTCCCTCATGGTAACATAAATAAGAGGCATTTTGAAATCGTGTCCTCTAACCCGACTAGTATACCAAGGTGGAAGGTTTTATTCAAGCAAGAACTCATTTTATTTATCATCTAACTAGTCCTCCTTATGCTCATATACCATAGGTAAATTATTCCAAAGTGTGATGGGGTGTGGGAAATATGAACTAGTTAGTTGGGGTGGCACATAGAGTTCAAAATCAGATTGAGGGTGAAGTGTAGGAGATTGTTCATGAACACACATCCCTTCAAACCTAGAAACATTAGCTATTAGGCTATCCTTTTTCTCACCAAGGGGGGTTTCTATGGTGATTTAATCCTCATAATCATTCATGGGAATATCTTTATTAACCATGAATTGTATTTGCTCCTCTTTACTTACCTCTCTCAAAATAGGTTCCTCCTTGAAAAGTGGTGAAGTGGAAAAATGATGAGTAGGCCCATGGATTTGAGGTGGAAGAGCTGGAGTATGAGATGTAGTGGAAGTAAAAATGACTAGAGATGGAGTGTGGAATGAAGGAGAAGTCTTATGAGTAGATTTGGAAAAGAGGAAAGCATTAGTGAGCTCATATGAAAGTGAAACATTGGGCTGGTTAGGAAAGGAAACATTAGCATGAGCAGGAGCTAAACTTTATCCATAAAATCTTGGGTTATAATCCATAATAACATTTGATCTCATATGAAAAGGCTCATAATAATATTATTGAGGATGATAAGCATCAAAACATGAAAGGTAGGACTCATATTGAGGCTGATAAAAATGTGTTTCTTCATAGCCATTTTCATAGGATTGCCCATCAACATATTTCCAATATGAAGAGGGGAATGAAGGTCTATATGGTTGCCATGGCTCAAGGGTATGATGGTTATTTTGATAGGGCTAACAAGGATTACGTTAGAGCTAATGAAGGCCATATGGAGGTTGATAGAGATCAAGGCAAGGTTGGCCAAGTACTTGTTCATATTGAGGAGGAATAGGCAAAGAAGGATATGTCTCCCCAACTTGTATTAAGACAAACTCATCATCAAATTAATCCATGAAACCCTAATGAGAATTGAAAATAATAATAAAACAACTTCAAATAGGATACCTAGACTGCTTAACCAGTAGATTTATGCTTAGAGTAACCATTGGTGCTTAGTGAAATTGCCTCCAAAGGTTGGTATCTTGAGGAGAACACCAAAACTACTCAAGGAAAGGGCCTCTTATCCCACTATGTGTGCAAAAAACTATTTTCACTTGAAATTTCACCCATTGAGGAGAATACAAGTCCTTTCTCATTCAAGTGGCACAATGGAACCACCTCAGGGTTATAGGTGTCCCAAATTTGAGGTGGATCTCTAGATGAGGGGCTAGTTCTCCTTGATGCATCACTATAGCTGAAACATATTATTAGTTTTTGGGGTGAAAAGGGAGAAGGTTAAATAAAATATATATACTCTAATGGAGGTGATACACTAGATGTGTTGATACCATCCAACCATATGTATCTCATACTTGAAATCAAAAGACAACTAAAACATGCACTCTCCAATCAATGACTCCTTGCATCAATGTTACATTATGGGGTTATAAATGAATGTAAAAAGTTGGGAGGGTAAACAAAAGGCCTATGAGGGGAATAATTAAAATATTATCACTTAAACCTTGACATATCCTAGAACAGACCACATGCCCTACAAGAAGAAGATGCAAATAGTTGAAACAAATGAGCAACATGCTAAGGAATCCTTAGTCTTCATTTATGATAGATCACACATTTAGGTAAACACTAAGTACAATCATGTAAGAGGTAAAACTTATTAATTTTATTGATTAAAAATGTGTAAAATTTATTAGGGCTTCACCATACTCAGGTGGAACATGCATATAATGCCAAAAAGGCCAATATTTATAACAATTATGAGGAGAGAGGGAGAAAAGAGCTCAAGGGTCATTAAGACACTTGTAAATCAAGGATAATAAGTTAAATTAACATGTAATATGGTGTGAGATATGTCCTAAAATATAATTAAATACAAATGTCTCTCAAACTTGTTTAACTCCTTCACATGTGGTGTAGATACCCTTGTGCTTATATAAGAAACCACCCTTAACAATTGCCTTCACAAAACTACCTCATCTCTACATAGGGTTAGGTTTGATGATGTATCTAAGTATAAGGGGTTACAAAAAATTACTCACATGAATTATATAAGTTTTTAATCATTTATCTTATTCTAGTCATATACAATCATCTTTGACAATTCAAAATGACTCATTTCCATGCAACTCTCACACTTGGCACCCAAAAACATTCCAATTTTGAAATTTTATCCTTGCATAAGGAGGGGTGACATGTTTCAAGGGTTTCCAAGTCATCATTTTCATCAATAAATCCCTAAAAGGTGTCCTAATTGGAGCTTTCACCCTTTTCACTAAGTGTTCACTATCTGCCCACTAGATTGGTTGAGATGAAAGAGGTAGTAAACACGCTTAGGAGATTAGATACATCACAAAATGTACATGAGGACTTATAAAAATTCCTAAAATATCTCCCAAAAGTGATTTCACCTTTTGAAACCTTTTCACACTTACAAAACACATAAATTAATCAAAAAGAGCCTTATTTTGCACCATTTGTACAAGTGTAGTACAAATCAATTACTTATGTCAGGCCCCTGAGGAATCCTCTAAATCTTCAAATTAGTTTCATGAAATTTCCACCCCATATTTATGCTTTAATTTGCTTCTTTCCCTAATTAGGTCCTTAGGATAGTTTTGGAGTGGTATCTGGTCTTAACATTTGTTCATAAAGACTAGACATTGAAGATCTCTCCCAATGCCACTAAGGGATTATTAAGTACCATAACTAATATCTCCAAGTAGATTGAGGTCCCATGAAAAGAGTCATGAAATTTATAAGCATCTCAAGCTGGCTATTTGAGCCTTTTTCCTACATTCTATGAGGGTCTGGGTGTCTCAAGCCCAAAAAAATGGTTTTTTAGGGACTTATCTGCAAACCAAAATATCAAACACCTCTATATATCTCATACACATTCTAAAACTCATTAGAGTGATCCTTTCATGCTAAAAGTGATAATGGCTCTTCATTTGGCCTTACGTTTTATCATGCCTAATGGCTCTACCTGTAACCTTCATGGTTTGAACTATTTGGTGACCCTCTATACCTATGTGATAGCTCCAACACATCATACCATCCTCCATGAAGATGATACAAATCATTATAATGTTTGGCAAAGCTTGAAATTATAAATAACCCCTTGGAGGGTTGAGGCTTATACCATGCCTGCAAACCTTGTTGCATAAACCACCTTGTCTAACTTCTAACCCTCTAGAAAGGTTTCCCATGTTATACTATATGTTTTTTAGCTTCTCCAATAATCATCATGTTTATCTTGACTTATAGTTCACTATTTTTACTCCCTTTCTAAGTTTGTAGGGTCTGTGTAAGGGGAAAAGTGCCCCCTATCTAAGATAAAAAAGGGGGTACTTCCCTTATCTATCTCACAAAATCAATTATTTTAGTATCTTATTCAACCTTTAAATACCCCCTTTATAAATTTTAAGCTCTTCATTCCTAGTATAGGACCATTAACTTTCCCTACCTCCAAGACAAACTTTCCTAATCTTGACTCAGACTGTATTTACTTCCACAGTCACACTTGTAGGTGTCTATTGCATAATCTAAGGCCTAATCCTACTGATAAAAACTCCACTTGAAAACTCATAATGTAATCCATCTATTACATAAGTTATCCATTATGTTTTATGCCATTTGGTGCATTATGCTCTAAAAACACAAAATGTTGGTTCCCTAACTGTGTTGAGCATAGACTGGGTTTCTCACTTAAGGGTCTCTGCCTTTAGGTTATCATGTTTTAAATGAGACCTAAAAACATATTTGTAGACTGAATTCACTCTATTTTGTCTAATACAAACTTCTCAACATAGTTTCCTTTAGTACCAAGAGCTTTACTCCTAACTCACTACCTATGTTTCTATATACAGTGTTGTATATGGTATTAAGGCCTTTATGGAGTTGAAAAATCCTAAAATACATTGATAAGGGTGCATAAAATCTTTTTATATCCACTTTTATTTCTTTAAAACCCCTATCTCATCCTCTAGCTTACTCAACCAAGCTCTTTATGCTCACTATCTATCTTGGTCATTGCTTGGCTAGACTAAGACACTTATAGGTGTGTTCTTACTCTTTAGGGTTTGAGCTAAGTTGTGGAAAGCCTATCCTAGCTCATTTTAAAGTCACACAACATTTAAACTTATTCAAGGTCACCCTATATGGTATAAACACTATCTATATATGCATAAACCCTGTCTACATTGTATCAGTCAGCATGTTAGTTGTAGATGTGTACTTCCCTGCCTATGTACAAATTAGGAACATACTTGGGATTGAAAATGCCCATTATGAATACTTTTGATGACTTGTCTACTCATAAAAATTACACTCATTCTCTATAAATACTCCCTTATGATTCAAAGTTCATTTCAAAACCTTGGGATGGCAAAGGTCTCCTTTGGAATCATAATCCTATAGACAGTATTTGGAAAATTTGGTATTTTTGGAGGTATTTTAGAGCTTTAGATGACTGCCTTGCACTTGTCATTTTGACCCCAAAATTTGCATAGATGTTGTCTATGTGGGAGATACTAAATTTATGTACCAATTTACGTCTAAAATAAGTATTTCATCTTCATTGGAAATCCACAAAAGTGCCTGGTGCACTATTTTCTCAGTTTAGGGAAGATGGTCTAAAACTAAATCATTGTCTTGAGAAAGACTTTTCACCTTGTTCTTCCAATGCATATGGATATCTTATGATTCCATTACACATATACACACACTTATAGAAATGTTTGAGGATTAGAAACATGTTAAGCATTCTCACTCTCAAGGACGATGTCCTTAATGGTCTCTATTGGTGTGAATGAGCTAAAGGTGGACAGTGAGAATGGAAAAAAGAAACTAAGATATGTAAAAGGCCTTATGGGCTCTTAAATTCATTACCAATTTATAAAACATGTGGTTTCCACCTAGAACACCCTAAAATGAGCTCTAACACATATTTTCAAATGTGAAAACCATCTACTCATGCCACCTATAGGTGTGCATACAACTGTGAAGGCTAACAGTGAGGAGAAGCATATGCATTTAAGCATTATTTTGACATTTTATGAATTTTAAATATATCCTAGCACCCCCAAATCCATATTCATTCCTTCAATAACCTAAAACAATGTCCCCTGTCTTCATCTTAATGTGGAACACTCCTTCATGGCACCTAAAACACCTACTTGTTGTAGGTTTCTATTTGCAAACAAAAATAATAATCATAAAAGAGGTCTCTTGACTAGTTGAGAGCTCCAAAGCCAAAAAAATAATGGAGAACCTATGGGGGGCCTGAAGAACACATGAAACCATTCAATTTGTCAAATCAAAATAAAAGAATCAGAAACTAGCTCAAACAGGGACCACTATTAGATGAAAGTGCATAAAAAGCTACCTGGAATCTAATTGATGGATCATAAATAAGAAGTCATAAAACTAAGAACTCTTTCCATGAAAATTAAATAGAATCAGGCCTCTTTCAATCTCCAAGATCATTCTTCCTAACTCCACCTGTACGACTCACACCAAGCATGTAAAGTTGACCCTTCTTGGCTTGTAAGGACAAAAAGGAAGAAATAAAAGCAAATAATGAATTTTTTAATGAAAAATCTACACACCAGGCATGGAAAAGAGTTTAGGGAGGTGAAGAGGCACTTTTCCCATGTTTTAAGTTGGAAATGGACTTTCCAAGTCCATACAAGAGCCAATAAGGGCCTAAAATCAAGGGAAAACTAACTTCTTATTCATATAAATTCTTTTTGGACTGACATATGACTACTTCTAACATCTTCTAACCTCCTCCATGTTGAACTCAATCTTTGTGATAAATTTGTTTACTCAACCAATCTGTACAAGTCATTAATTATCCTAAAATTGTGGCCAAAAGGCATATTTGACATATGAAACATGGTAAAGGATAAATTAATGACTTTTGAACATCTTGAAACATATAAATGACCACATGAATAAGTTTTTAGAATAATTTGATCCTTTGACCATGTTTGATTAGGGTTGACCAAATTTGACTTTGGCTGACTAGGCAAGTATAAGGGAGATAAGCTTAGACCAAGGCTAGACCAGGGATAATTAAAGTATTTAGACTAATATGAGACCCCTATATGATATGTGAAAAAATTATAAAGAGTTTAGAAATGTATGGATTGACCCAATTTGACTAAAAGTCAAATTTAGTCAACAATTATGTTATGCTCTTATTTCTCAGTTTCTTCACCCTTGTATCAAGCATAACTTCTAGAATCAAAATTAGTTTTCCTTCATCATATAGTGAGGGTAAATCAATTGAGGTAACTATATGAAACCCAACAACATTATTCAAATAAGAAACATGGAATACATTATGAATTATACAATTTTTAAGAAGTTACAATTCATAAGCTACTTCACCTACTTTCTTGATAATCCTGTACAGACCATAGAATTTGGGCTTCAATTTTTCCTTCCCACTATTTTTTATATAATAGTGCTTGTATGGATATAATATTAAGTACACCATATCACCCACCTTAAATTTCCTTTCTGTCATATTCCTATCTACATAATTTGTATGTTGATTTTGTGTTGTAATTTTTTCTTCAAATATATCACAATATATTGGCTTTGATTAACCAAGTCACTATTGAAGGTACTCTACTATATAAAATTATCAAATTAGAAAATTTTAATGCATAATAACCATACAATTATTTAAATGGAGACATACTGATAGACATGTGATGAGTGCTGTTGTAATAGGATTCTCCCAAATGAAGCCACTTGATCCAAGTTCTCTGTTGACTCGAGACAATTTCTCAAATATCCTTCCACTCACTTGTTTACAATTTTTGTTTGTCATCTTTTTGTGGATGGAAATTGGCTCTAGGAGTAAGCTTGGTACCTGTAAAATGAAATAATTCCTACTATAATGCACTAAACCACCTAACATCTCTATCACTAATTATGTTATTAGGTAACCCATGTAATATGGAAACTTCCTTGAAAAACAAATAAATAACTTGAGGTGTTTTATAATCAGTAGAGATAGAAAATAAATGTGCATATTTAGTCAATCTATCTACTACAAAATAAATGCAATCTTTCCCTTGTACCTTGGGCAGCCCCATAATGAAGTCCATGAAAATACTTTCTCAATGTTTTTCAGGAATGGGAAGTGGTTATAGCAACGTCGTAGGAAACTCTTGCTCTCCCTTATTATGTTGGCATATTATACATTCTCTAATATTCACAAGAACATCCTCTTTTAGACCCTTTCAGGATAATATCTCTCTAATATGTCTGTATGTTTTGAAGAAACCTGGATGTCCTACTAATGATGCATCATGAAATGTTTATAGTATTTTCTTTTTCATATTTGATTTAGGAACAATGAATACTCTATTATTGAATAGAATAAACCCATCTACCATTTTGTATCTATCATCCTTATCTAATCCATCAATAATGTGAACAATAAAGGTATTCTTAGCATACTCAGATAAGATAGAAATTTTCCAATCTACAATAATAATAGAAATGTTTCAAAGAGTGGGCATTCTAGAGAGTGCATCAGCTACTATATTCTTCTTACCCTTAACATATTCAATTTCAAAATCATATTATTGTATCTTATTTACCCACTTTTATTTTCTATCATTTAAATCTTTTTGGCTTAAGAAGAATTTCAAACTATTATGATCTATTTCAACAACAAACTTCCCACATACCAAATATTATTTGAATTTATCTAAAACATACATTATAGCCAACATTTATTTATCATATATAGATACTCTTCTCTCATGATATTTTAGATTTATTATCTCAAAATCTATGGGATGTCCTCTTTGAGATAGTATAGCCCCAACTCCAACACAGGAAGCATCACACTCTACCACAAAAGGGAATGAAAATGTGGAATAGCTAGAACTAGACATGAACTTATTACATCCTTTAGCTTATTATAAGTGTATTGTGATTATTTTTTCCACTTGAGTGCTCCCTTATTTGTCAAATCAGTAAGAGGACCTCCAAGTTGAGAAAACTCCTTAACAAACCTCCTGTAATAACTACACAATCCAAGGAAACATCTAAGTTTTGTTAGATTTGTAGGAGGTGGCCAATCTAGAATGGCTTGGATTTTATGTTGATATAATTGGACCCCCTTACAAATAAATTGACCCAATTATAGTATTTCAATCAATCCAAATTCACATTTGGAAATTTTAGCAAATAATGATTATTCTTCAAGAATACCCAAAATTGTATCCAAATGCTTAAGATGTTCTTCCCAACTTTTATTATAAATCAAAATATCATCAAAGAAGACTAAAAAAAACTTCCTTAAATGCTTACCAAGCACATTATTCATACAATATTGGAATTTATTTGGTGCATTACTGATTCCAAATGGCATAACAAAAAACTCAAAGTGTCTGTAGTGACACCGAAAAGAAGTCTTTTGAATATCTTATTTTGTCATGTGTATCTGATGATACCCAAACCTCAAATTAATATTTTAAAAATACATAATAGCATGTATCTCATCAATCAACTCATCTATATTGGTTATTGGGTATTTATTCTTGATATTCTTCTTATTCAATGTTCTGTAATCTATGCATATCCACATAGTGCCATCCTTCTTTACTAGCACCAAAAAAGCTCGAAAAGGACTAGAGATTGGTATAATGTACCCCATATCTATAAGTTCTTTTATTGATTTTTAAATATCTTCTTTGTATATTTTGGGATGTTTATATGGAATGTTCATGACATGCTTGACCCTAGTTCAATTCCTATGATATGTTGAACTCCCCTTTTTGGAGGTAATCCTGGAGGCATATCATTAACAAACACACTATGCTTATTCAAAATATTCTCAATATAAATATGAATTGAATCATTCTTACCTATTTATGGATATTTTTAAATTACCATGCAACTTAGCTTTTTCAAAAAAGCCTTTCCATCCTTCTTATTGTAATCACTTGTGGAGCTCCATTTGTTCTTCCCTTCAGAACTACATCCTTCCCATCAGATTTGAACTTGAGTTCCATAGTTTTATGATTTATTGAATACTCTCCCAAATAATGGATATAATTCACAAACAAAACCATATAAATATCACCTAAACTCAAAACATAAATATCATCACAAACCTTATGATCTCCAAAGGTTATGTTAAGATTTAGAATCTTCTTCTTGCACGGTATATTGTATCCATAAACTACAATGACATTGAAGCATTAAAACTCATCTAATTTTAAGTCTTATTTTTACCAGTCCTTCATCAATAAAATTATGGGTATCCCCAATATTAATTAATGTATTAATTATTTTCCCAACAAGCTCTCCACTAACTCTAAAAGGATGGTATTTATGTGCTCCTAAAAGGGATGCAAGTGTGCCACCATTATCTTCTCATTTTTCTTCCTATTACGAGGAGGATTTTCTAGATCATGAAACTCTTCAAATGCATCTTAATCTAAGTCTTTTTCAGATAAAACCTCAATATAATGCACTTTCCCATTTCCAAGGCATCTTTGTCCTGGAGTCCATGGTTCTCTTCAAGAAAAATAAAGTTTCTTCCTCCTCAGATAATTATTGGATTCATCATAAATATTCTTAGACATATTTAGTGGTGCATATTTTTGTGTTATGTCAGCTAAGGAATTCTATTGAAGTTTCTCTTTAAACTTATTCAAAAATGAGGGCTTTAAATAAGACTTTTTTTGAGGTATTGTAATCTCTAGATAAAATGCCTTTCTAATAGTTTCTTGTAAGTTATAAGGGTTGAATGCCTTCAAAAGACCCCTAAGATGCTTAGATAATATTTTTATGAAAATAAAAATGAGCCTCCTCTCTGATATATCAGTTACCATGACTAATGATTTTTGGAAATCAACAACATATTCCTCCACCCTAACTTTTTGTTTGAGGGAAGCCAACTCTCTACAAAATTCTTCAAGATCCCTTATGTCAAATCTATCAACTAACCTATTACATAATTCATCATATGACCTGATTTGATTATGATTCTTGGTTATTAAACCATGGTACCCCCAATAATGTGTAATGTCTTTTAGATGAAGGGGGGTAAATTTAATAGTTGCCTCTTAAGCCATTGGTTTAAGAGAAAAATATGTGTCCAATTTTTGCAACCATGCTCTTGTAATACATTTTTGGGTTCCATCAAAAGTAGAGATAGTTAATTTTCCCAAAGTATGCTCCAATTCCTTTGGATTTGTCTATAATTTGGGCTCTTTCCTTATTTCACCTTTGGTTTTCCTCGTAGTCATGTAATTTTTCAATATCATGGTTGTTTGGATCTCAGCTGGGAGTGCTCTATATTTTGAATAACAATAAGATATGTCCTCTTGGAATGTGGTTTCTTCTTTTGTACTCACTTAATGAAATTAGGATTTATAGGTCTATTAACAAATCCAACTCCTGAATTTTGAGTTTCCACTTATTTTCCCTTTCCTTTTTCATTATGATTTGCTCTTGAGGTACTAGCTTCTCCATTGTTATTGTTATTGTTATTGTTATTGTTATTGTTATTGTTATTGTTATTGTTATTGTTAGGCCCATTTGAACTATTCTACATCAACTATAACATCTAGCTAAACATGTTTGTGAGGAATTTTTTCCTTTGAATCATCTCCTCAAACTTTCTTAAAACATCTTTCTCTAGAGTCTCTTATATCTACCATTATCTCTTATTTTTGCTATTTATTTCACTCTCTTCTCAAGTATCTAATTTATCTATCACTTGGAAGCATCAAACATTAAAATAACTTATAGGATGGCAAGATTAGGATCTAATACCACTATGATATCCCCAATAAAAAATTTGAACACAAAGGAAATATGAACTATTTTTACCCACAAACACATATACATGGCACATACACACACTTTATATAACATGCACACTTTTATTTCAACTTGAAAAGTACATAATATAGATTTAAACAACTAGGTCCTAAAGACTCTGATAATAAACATGCATGTGATGAAACACCATCAAATGATATATACGATTTACTTATGAGGGGTACAACCCAAAATTGGAGTAAATCAATGATTTATAGTAATACATATAATTCATGAAATCATAAACACACACACACACACATAGAGCAAAATACTATGAAATGTAACAAACCACACAATAGTTGAAATCTGAATGAAGATTTGAAATGTAGATATAATCCTTGTATGAGATTTCCTTTGAAAACCAAAGGGAATTAATCCTCTAATTTCCAATAACCCAATGGGTTTCATCCTTAAATTTTATAGCTAAAGTGTTGAGTATTGTCATTGATGTCAAAGGTGTATCTTGTGAAGGTTGATGTCAAAGGTGATTAAGGATAGTTGGCAGTGTGTGATGTGACAAGGTGCATGGAATAATGTTGTCATGAGAGAAAGAGAAAGAGATAATTTTAAGATAACTAATGTCTTATGTCTACATAATTGGTATCATTGTTAATGTCAGCATGGAAGGTATAAGTCATTGATGTCAAGTGCATAGGAAGCATAGTCATGACATGAAGAGGTATGTGCATGGTAAAATGAATGAACACGAGCATTTGAAGGTTGTATGGCATTTTTTGATCATGTGAGTAAGGTATATAATCACTCATGAAAGTTTTAGAGTGAGCCTATAGGGGTAGGACCTTTAGTCCAAGTCTACACCAAGACTACTCCTAGACCCTACCTAGCCTAGTAAGGTATGAAGATTAGATTTCAATGAAAGTATGCACATGAGAGAATGGATAGAGGTATATAAATTTTTTTAGGTATGATCATGAAGTTTCAAGTTACGGTTTGAATTAAAATGCATGAAAAGTCTTTTAGGCCTTCTCGAGCTCACTATTTAAGGGTCTCAAAACCTGAAGAAGCACTTTCAGTTATTCATAAGCATGTGTAACCTCTGCATGGGAGTATGAGTTATTTAAGAGAGATGGGTAAGGGTCATATATATTATTTCAAATGATTATTTTGGATTCAAGTGTCAATCCTTTATGAACAAATGTTAACACTAAAATATGTGTTAAACCTCCCTAAAACCCTAATAAGGACCTGATGTGAAAGATTTTGTCAAAAAGTTTAGGATGAATTAAAATGCCTATATAACTATTTAATCATGTATTAAACTCTCCAAAGTACCTCCAAGTGGTGGTGGTTAGTTAGATGAGAGAGAAAATGTATAGGTACAGGCTTATTTGTCAAGAAAACTCTCAAAAGTTAAATTGGTCAAGAAGAGTAAATGGATGGAAGAAGAAGATAGAGAATAATTTTACATATCCATGATTTTTTTTGGATAGGTTATATCCTTTAATATCTCTAAATTGGTCATCCAAGTAAGCCAGTCACAGACATACCTAATGGTATGGATAATGTAAAACCCAGGCAAAGATGAACAGATAGATTTGAGGGTCAATGCATGATAGATTAATGAAATAAAAGTGCATGAAGAAGTTATTTATGAATTTTAATTCATTATCATGCATTGTATGATATTTTTATGTTAGTTTATGGGGTGAAAATATTACTCACAAAATGGCTTGTCTGGTTCAAATAGGACTGTGAGACATAAGGTCCATAAATTAGTCTACAAGACCAATATTTGCCATTAGACCATATGAATTTTCCATATGAATATGTTATATAGATATAATATAACCATTTTTATTCATTAAGAGTCATGACAAGTGTCTACATAGGCATTTGAGGTCTAATTCTTTAGGACTAGTTTTTGAGGTGATTTGGCAATTTTGAGTAAGCGAGTTGTATAGATGTTCTTGAGCCCTTATTTCTTGAGTGATGATGTTCTAAGCATTTGGTGATGACCTTTAGGTCATGGATAATATATATTCATGTTTGATTTTTTATGTTTGAGTATCTTAAGGGTGTTTAAGCTTCATTATTGTAAGATAAACTTTTGAGGTACATAGGCCTAATAGGGAAGTTTGTCCTAAAGTAACTTTCATGGTATAAACAAAGGATGTAGGTATAATCAAGCATTGAGGAGTTCAAAAGATTTCATTGGATAAGTTGTTTAATGGATTTTTTATTGTTGGATAAGGCTATCTAGGCCCAATAAGATCAAGTTTTAGCATTAAAAGGGAAGACCTAATGCAATTAGGTCTCCATGAGACCTAAAAGAGGAGTAAGACCTAATTGAGTTATGGTAGACCAAAAGGGGTTAAAATTGTGATTTAACCATGTTCATAAGATGTTATAAGACCTATTTTTGGCCTACCTAATGTTTTGAAGGTGTGTGGCCAATAAAGTGGTGTGTGACCATGAGACTATTATATATAAGGCAGTTTAGGCCTATTTAAAAGTGTGAAATAAAAGATTTATGCATAGAAGAATGTTGAGAAACAAAATTTAAACCATCAAAGGAAAGAATATAAGTATTAATGATAAGTTTAAATATTTTTTACATATGAATATCAGGGATACATGACTTGATCAGACTTGATGAGGGTTAGACAAGCAAAAGAGAGTGTGCATTGAGATTAAGGAGCAGAGAAGGAAGAAGTGATCATCATATGTTGATTGAGAAATAAATGAATCAGATGATTGTCATAAATTAGAGTTGAATGAGTTGGTGCTCAGTAATAAATGTATCTTTAGCTTCCTAGCAAGTGATTACTTGCTAAAACATTAGTCAAGTAGGTGCTTGATAGTTTGGGGTTGGTGTTCCAAGTTGAGTTAGTGCTCAATAGAATTTGATCTTTTGTAAAACATTTATAGGATTATAGTCCAATTTTAGAGGTTATAGTGAGTTTTATTCCCTTCAAGAATTTCTCACTCACATTGTGTTAAGTTCATTATTTCATTTTTGTGTGATTGGTTCTTGATGCATTGATTGATCACTTCATTACTTTGATTGTTATTGAAAGGTAATGTATAGTTTTAGAAGTTTTATAAGGTCACTGATTCACACCCCACCTTTCATTTAATTATGCTTCTAACAATTGGTATCAACTATTGGTCCTTTAAAGTAGGCCTAATAGCTTAGAGGATATCCTAGAATCAAAAGCATGTTTAGTCATCAAATACAAGGAGGTTTCTCAACTAACAAGGCCCCTCTCTTTAGTGGAACTAACTATGCATTCTGGAGCATCAGAATCAAGACCTATCTAATGTCCTTGGGATATGACAAATGGAAATAAGTTCTTGATGGATTCATTCCACCTCCTACACCACCAATTGATTCAGCATGCAAGAAGGCAAGTGAAAACAACTCTAAGGCAATGAATGCCATCCTATGTGGTCTTTCAAATGTAGAATTTGTAAAGGTCATGTATTTTGATTCAAATAAAGAAATTTGTTAAAATTTACAAACCATATATGAATGAGATACCAAATTTAAGTTATAAATTGGCAAAATTGTAGACTCATTAAAGGTAGTTTGAAAGTCTAATAATGAAGGAGGATGAAAACATTGATTCTTATATGTTAAGAGTATATGAAGTGGTAAATGTCATCAAAGGTCTAGGATAAAAGTTGTAAAAATCAATAGTAGTAAAAAAGGTATTAAGATCCCTGACATCCAAGTTTGATTCAAATGTCTCTACTGTGGAAGAGATCAAAGATCTCAACAAACTAGAGATGGATGAGCTTCATGGTTTATTGACTGCCTTTGAAATGAGAACAAGTGGTGGAAGACCTTCCAATAAGGAAGCTACATTCAAAGCTAAGAAAAAGTCACAAAGTAAAAAGGTCAAGGATGATTTTGATACAAACATTGATGATGACAATATAGAATCCATGTTTGTCAAAAAACTAAGGAAAGGATCAAGTATAAGAGTAAGTTAATATTTAAGTGTTTTAACTATGGTAAGATTGGTCACTTCACATCTAAGTTTCCTAACAAGGATAAGAATGTGTTATGAACCCATGATATCTCTTCTCTTTACTTTGTTAGTTTACTAGTTGACATGGATGCATATGCTTTGTAAGTCATCCTGTGAGCATTTTATTTTATCCCACATTCATGAGAAATAGTAGTTTCTTAGATTAGAATTCATATATAAGTGTTGAGGCCATTGAAGGCATCTATGAATTATTTGTATTGAGCTTGCTCAAAGGAGTTTTCCCCCTCAAAGTGGTCTGTGATCAATATAATCTATTTAGTACTTTTGTTCATTCTGTAATTATATTGTTTCATGCATTTTTATTGAATTGTTATAGGAGGATACTCTCATCTAGTATTAGAGCACTTTTTAGGGCTACAAATTTTTTTCTAGAAGGTTTAAACTCTATTTTGGTGCATAATTTCTTTACAATTTTTTTTTCAAAAATTCCTAACTCTGTTATACAACATAACTCTATTTTGCATCACAATTAATTTTTTTTTGGATCAAGGTAAAACCTGATAGCATAACTATGGGAAGTGCTTGGGTGAAAGCCCTAAAACTCATTGTGAGGAGTACCACAAGAACCCCAAGGTAGTTGGCCCATTGATAGAAATTGCCAATGAAACAAGAAATGATCCCTTCCTGATTGAGTAGTTCCCATCTATGAGAAAAACCAAGAGCTATCATTGAGAGATAAATTTGTGGCCAAAAAATTTCTAGAGAGCAATACTCACTTAGATGGCATTGGTGGTTAGAGTGATATCTTTAAAACCTTAGGCAATCATTAAAATTTTGGGTCCATTTCTATCAATTTCATAATATTACCAATAGAGTATCAAAAATATAGCAGAGTATCAAAAAATCACCATAGCAGATTTGCAAGCTTGTTTTAGCATATTTCAAGTAGACATGTCTTACAGAGCATAGTAACCAACAATAGAAACAAAAACAACAAAAATAAACATTTGTAGCCCCATTCTTCTTCAAAATTTATCCAAACACCTAAAATTTCATTCCCTACATTTTCTTCCTTGAGGTCCAATATCCCAATTCCACTCCTAATTCCCACAAATCACAATTTTTGCTTTTTTCAGGTTTTGCCATAACTTTTATTTTTGGCCATTGGCCTCAAAAAATTTCCACTGTGTTCATCATCCCTTTCTACTCCCTTGTATCTCTTTTACCAATTTTCAAGTTTTTTTCATTTTCACTCTTAAAATTGCCCTCGCCTTCGTCAATCATACTCTCACTATGAAAAAAAAATATTAAAATCCCCTTTACCCCTTTCATTTTTTCCCAAATTCAAAATCTTCCTTACTAAATGTATCTTAAATCTATTTTTCCTATCCATTACAAAAAAAAATCTTTTATTCGGGTCATGGTAGTAACTTTAATAAGAGCAAAAAACATGGAAGATGAAATTTCCACCCTCAAGTCCCACATCAAAGATCCTAATGAAAAAATTCTTGGCCTAAGTCTTCAACATACCACCATGAATAATAGATGACATCTAGAGTCTTCTTCAAATACTACATTTTATTCTTCCAGCAATTATCATGGGTTGAAGTTTAATTTTCTTTGATTCAATAGTACAGATCTAACTGGATAGATCTCTCAGGTAGAAAAATATTTTAGTCTACATAATACTTTTGATGCCAACAAGGTTCCACTTGCATCCTTTCACGTGGAACTTTAATCCCTTCAATAGTATCGTTGGTATGCCAAGGCTCATGATGAACCCATATGGACCAATTTTTTCACTCTTATTTTGCAACGATTTGGCCTTACTACTTTTGATGACTTCACTGGAGTACTCACTAAACTTCATCAAATAAAAATAGTGAAAGAATATCAAACCAAATTTGAAAAACTAGCCAATCACACAGAGGGATTATTTGATGAATTCTTTAGGAGTTGTTTTGTCATTATATTGAAGGATGTAATTTGATCTAAGGTCAAAATGTTTTGACATAACATAATGATAGAAGCCTTAGGGTTGGCTATGTTTGTAGAGGACAAGATCACCTCTCAACAACAATTCAAATCTAATTTTGTTCCACTCAAAAATATAGTTCTACAATGCTCTCAAATAATGCAAGCCCCTAGAACCATTCCTATCAAGCATTTGACTAAAGTAGAGATGCAAGCATGTAGAGAAAAAGGACTATGTTATAACTATGATGATAAATTCACTCGAGGAAATTTATGTTTTGAGAAAAATCTCTACCTATTAGATGTGAACTCTCCACCTGAACCTGAATATTGGGAAGATGTTTAGGATACAATAGATGATTTGGAAGAAGCTTAGTCGATTGTGGAACCTACTTCTCAAGAAGACCAACCAAATATCTCTCTCCATGCCTTAACAGGAGTCACTACCCCATAAACTATGTAGGTCAAGGGTTACTTTACGAAGCTCCCTCTCAAAATACTCATTGATTCAGGTAGCACTCATAACTTCATTGACCCTTAGATCACCAAATAGGTTGATTGTTTTATCCATCCTTGCTCTAAATTTGAAGTCATGATTGCCAATGGGGGCACATTACCTTGTAAAGGGAAGTGTCACAATGTAAGTATCTCTATTGGAGATTATAACTTGTGCTCCAACATGTTTTCCTTGCCCTTAAGTGGATGTGATGTTATTTTGGGAGCCTAATGGTTATGCATACTTGGACCCATCTTATGGTATTTTACTAAACTTTGGATGCAATTTTTAGATAATGGGCAAAAACACACATTGAAAGGATTACAACCTATATCTCTCAGCATCATAAGTTCAAATCATATGGAAAATATTCTTAAGAAGAATTCACATGGTGTCATTACTCAGCTCCATTCCATTCAAGTGCAACCCTCAACAATCTCCACTACTCTGTTAGACCTACAAACCATTCTATAATGATATACACGTGTCTTTACCAGACCAGTGGGATTGCCACCTTCATGGCTAGAGGGGCATCATACTCATCTCCTTCTGGGAAGCATTTATCCCAACATTAGGCCTTATTGTTACCCATTTTATCAAAAGATCAAGATAGAGATGCTCATTTGAGACCTACTGTAGTAAGGCATTATTCACCCTAGTACTAGCCCATTTTCTTCCTCAGTTCTCTTTCTCTAGAAAAAATATGGGTCATAGCATCCCTACATTGATTTTTGTGCACTTAATCACTTCACAATTAAAGATAAGTTCCCAATCCCTATTATTGATGAGCTTCATGGTGCTCATTTTTTCTCCAAATTAGATCTCCGCTCTGGATATCACCAAATATAACTTCAAGAAGATGATATCCCTAAGATATCTTTTTGTACACATGATGGCCACTATGAGTTCTTGGTCATTCCCTTTGGCCTCACTTATGCTCCTTTAACATTCCAGGCATTGATGAATAAAATATTCTAGCCTTACCTATAGAAATCCATTCTGGTCTTCTTTAATGTTATCCTCATCTATAGTAAAACATGGTCTAAGTATCTCCAACATTTGGAGATCACACTATAACTTCTCTCTGACCATCATCTTTATGCAAAATAGTCTAAATGTACTTTTAGCCAGGATGAAGAAGAGTATCTTGAGCATACTATTTTAGCCCCAAGGGGTTTGGGTGGATCCTAAAAAATGGTTGCTATGACAAATTGGCTGCATCTTCAGACACTCAAGAGTCTCTATGGTTTATTGGGGCTCACTAGATATTATCACAAGTTTGTTAAGTATTACAAAAATATTGTATCTCTTTTGATAGAAATGTTAAAAAAAGTTGATTTTACTTAGACACAAGATGTTGAGTGTGCATTTGAAGCATTGAAATAAGCTATCTATACTACACTTGTTCTCAGTATTCTAAATTTTTCAAAGACCTTCACTATCGAGATTGATACTTGTGGCAATGGACTAGGTGTTATTCTCCTCCAAGAAGGATGCCTCATTGCGTTCACTAGCAAAGCCCTTTTTGGTAAGAATTTAGTGCTCTTTACTTAAGAGAAGGAAATGATGGCCATTTTACATGCAGTACAAAAGTGGTGACCATACCTATTAGGTAATTATTTTTCCATCAAAATTAATCACCAAAGTCTGAAATATTTACTAGAACAATGGGTCTCTACCCCATCACAACAAAAATGGATCAGCAAACTCATGGGTTATGACTATGAGATAACTTACAAGAAATGTAAAGATAATAATGTGGTTGATGCTCTATCTCAAAAATTTGTGGATCAAGCTTCCCTTTTAGATATTTCCATGCCTATTTTATATTAGTTGGACATTTTATAGCAAGGGTATGTCAATGACTCCTCATTATCTCAAATCATTCAATAGTTATCACTATCCCCTCAGTTGTACTACATTATTCTTGGGATGGTGCTTGTCTATGATACAAGGGTCATATGGTGCATCCCCAAATCATAGATCTATAAAAAGATTTATTCTATGAACTCCATGCTTCTCCCTCTATCGGGCACTCAGAGTTTCATAAAACTTATGAGCAGGCATGATGCAACTTATTTTGGAAGGAAATGAAAAAGGCAATTCAATAGATGGTGGTTGAATATGATACGTGACAATGTAACAGGTGAAACAACACTCATCCTTGGATTGTTTGAACCCTTACCCATCCCTACTATAATTTGGATAGATATTTCTATAGATTTCATTGAGGGGCTCCCTAAATTTAGAGGGAAAATGGTGAGCTTGGTTTTGGTTGATCACCTCTCCAAATATAGTCATTTTTGTGCCCGTATCCACCCCTATACTACCTCTAAAGTTACATAAATTTTCCTAGACCAGATTTTCCATCTTCATGGTATCCCTTCATCCATTATCTAAGATCATGATGCAACCTTTATCAACCATTTTTGGATAGAACTATTTTGACGGACTGGCACTCAATTGAAAATGAGTTTTGGGTATCATCCACAAATGGATGGCCAGACTAAAATTATTAATAAATGCTTGGAAACTTTCCTCTATTGCTTCATCTTAGAATAACAACATTAGTGGGAAAAGTGGTTCCCTCTCATTGAATGGTGGTAGAATACCTCCTACCACATTTCGACAAAAATGACTCCATATGAACAAGTCTATGGTCAAGCACCACTATTGTTCCTTCCATACAACCCTAATAGTTCATAAATTCAAATGATCAATGCAATCCTCTAAACCCAAGATCAGATCCTAAGTACCCTACAGGAAAATCATCATATAACACAAAATTGAATGAAATAACAAGCAGATCAGCACCATTCTGAGTAGACTTTTCAAGTAGGTGATATGGTTTTTCTTCACCTACAACCCTACAAGAAATCCTCCCTAAAACACAAAGGGCATCATAATAAAGTATCCAATATTCAAAAGATTGGTTATGTTACTTATAAGTTGGATCTCCCACCTTCTTCTCGAGTTCACCCTGTATTTGATGTCTCTTGTCTGAAGAAATTTCTTGGCACAAACACTAGAGTGTAAACTATTTTACTCAAACTTGATAATTAAGGATCCATTATTCTTAAGCCAAAGGCAATCTTGGATAGGTGCACATGCCAACTTCACTCCCATTCCATCATTGAGGTTTTAATTTAGTGGCACAGAATGCAACAAGAGGATTGAACATGAGAACCACTTTTTTAGATTCAACACCAATTCCCATATCTAAAGCTTTGAGGACAAAGATTTTTCTAAGAGGGAGGGGATGTTATGAACCCATGATATCTCTTCTTTTTAATTTTTTAGTTTAATACTTGTTATGGATGCATATGTTTTTTAATTCATCCCGTGAGCATTTTGTTTTATCCCACATTCATGGGAAGTAGTAGTTGTTTAGATTAGAATTCATATATAAGTAAGTGTTGAGGCCATTGAAGGCATCCACAAATTATTTGTATTGAGCTTGCTCAAAGGAGGTTTCCCCCTCAAAGTGGTATGTAATCCATATAATTTATTCAGTGCTTTTGTTCATTCTGTAATTCTGTTATTTTGTGCATTTTTATTAAATCTTTGCAGGAGGATCCTCTCAGAATGAGCATGATGGAGAGCATGGTGAATATCATAGTGAGGATAAGAAGTCATATAATATTGACAAGATCTAAAATATTTTCATGAAGTATGAAGGTAAGAAAGGATCATTCAAGAATTTAAAAAAAAATATACCAAAGAAGACAGTAGCTCCTATGATATAGGTGATAGAAGTATATCTGATAGTGATGATGATAGTATTAATTGTGATAGAAATGAAATTCTATTCATGGCCATAGAAACAAATAATAAAGGTTGTTTAAAAGGGAAAAGTCTTATGAAATATGAAGAATCAGATGAAGATGATGCTAAAGTGAACCATGAGGTAGAATTGAGGAGTGCTCTAGAGGATTTGAAGTTCCAAAGAAGGAAAAATCAGAAATTGAGATCATTTCTTAACAATTATGAGGAAAAAAATTAGTTTCTTTGAAAAGAGACTAAGTAAAAATGCCAATAAACATGAAGATATCATTAAATATTTGGAAACTTAGGTTGAGATTATCATTGCAAGTCTTAAGACTAGGGAGGAAGAATTCATCAAGTTCAAAATATAAATGGAATCCTTGAAGGCAAAATTAGATCAGGCAACACTAAAATTGAAAACATATTAGAAATTTGAAAAGAGAAATGAAATACTTGGTGATATTTTGAATAGTCAAAGGTCTCCACATGATAACACAGGTCTTGGGTTCAAATAAGACCAAAAAGAAAATAAGGAAAGTCAGACCTCAAAAGATAATAGACTACCAATAAGTGATGGTACTAACAGAGTAAAGACCTATGCATAAACTCTCAAATCTGAGACCTAAATTAACCATCAACAAGTCAAGAATAATGTAACTCCTTCAAGAGACAATAAAGGTAGAGATTCATCATTCAACAGTCATCAAAAGACAATTCCTATTAGACAGACAAGGTATGTGAATTATTTCAATGGTTACTATTTCTCATGCAATCAATACAGACATAGAGTTGTGAATTGTAGACATCATGATAGAATGAATTCCCCATGGAGGAATAGGATGAATGCTCATTTAAATAGTAGAAGTAGAATTATGGGCTATAATTGTGATTAGATAGGACATATTTCAAGGTATTACAAGATGAGGCATTTAAGGAAGATAAATTAAGACAAAAAGGTACATAGTCATACCTTTGAGAAGTAGATCAAGAAGTTAGACCCTATGGACAAGGTGAAGGAGGAGCAGAAGACTAAAGGAGAAGAATCTATGCTATCTCAAACTACCCTTCACATCCAAGATAAATACATGAAGTAGTATATAGATAGTGGTTGCTCAAGCCACATGATAGGGGATAGAAGCAAGTTCATTTCATTAAATAAGAATGTTACAGGGATAGTGAGATTTGGAGATAACATAACTGCCAATAATGTTGGCAAGGGTATCTTGAGTTTTGATAATGGGAAGAACAAGATAGAGAATGTGTTGTGTGGAAGGCTTGAAACATAACTTGATTAGTGTAATTCAAATGTGTAATAAAGGACACACACTAAATTTTCATGACAGAGGGTGTGATATAAGGAGAACCAAATTAGGAAGGCTAATTGCTAATGCTAAGAGTATTGAGGACAATCTGTATGTCTTGATTGAGATCAATAAGGAGAGATGATTTATGATCAAGATGGATGAATCTTGGCTATGGCACAGAACGTTAGACAACCTAAACTTTGATAATCTGGTCAAGATCATCTCTAATAAGTCTATGAATAATATGCTTGAAATCACCAAACCTACAAACACACCTTGCAAGGCCTGTCAACATGGCAAGCAAACTAAAAGAAGGTTCAAGTCTAAGGAGTATTCTAGTAAAAGACATTTAGATTTAATACACATTGATCTTTATGGACCTAAAATAATCCAAAGCATTCAAGGAGATAGTTATTTCATGTTATTGATAGATGACTACACAAGAATGACTTGGATAACATTATTGGAAGGAAAGTCAGAAGCTCTTGATAAGTTCAAGGCATTAAAGGCTCTAGTTTAGAATGAAATGAAAATAAAGATCAAATGCCTAAGGTCTAAAAAAGGATGAGAGTTTTGGTCTAATGAATTTGATGACTTCTGTGAGGTTCATGTCATAAGGAGACAATTCTTTTGTAGCTAGGACACCTCAATAGAATGGGGTAGTGGAAAGAAAGAATAGAAAAGTTTAATAAATGTCAAAGACTATAAAATCAATATTATATAATGGATACTATAGAGAGGTAGTAACAATTTTAATCTACATTTTTAATAGTGGATAGATAGGGATTAATGACAATAAAAGCCCCTATGAACTGTGGAAAGGCAGAACTACCAATGTGGAACACTTTAGAGTGTTTGGAGGCAAATGCTTCATCAAAAGAGATGAACAAGACTTAGGTAATTTGATTTAAGCTATGATGAAGAAGAATAATTTGAGTAAAGACAATATTCAAAAGGTCCTTCAATATAGATTTAGAGAGACCATCCTAAATCATAAATCATTGAAAACAAGGATGCAGGTATGCAAACAAGGAGAAAGTTGGTATGTAACCTAAATCAAGAGAATGTTTCTCTATTATCTAAGGTTGAACCTAAGAATCTTGTAGAAGCAAGTAAAGATAATTTTTGGATAGGTGTTATGAATAATTATTTAGACCAAATAGAAAATAATGAGACTTGGGAACTAGTTCCTAAGCCTAAAGACAAAAATGTCATTAGCACAAAATGGGTGTTTAGGAACAAATTGATTGAAGATGGAGAAGTCATTAGGAATAAGGCAAGATTGGTATGTGAGGGGTATGCACAAGTAAACAGGGTAGACTTTGAGGATACCTTTACTCTAGTATCAATATTGGAAGCTATTAAATTATTTCTAACATGTGCAGGCTTCAAAGGGGTCAAGGTGTATTAGATGGATGTCAAATCAGCTTTTCTAAATGGGAACTTGGAATAGGAGATGTACATAGAGCAAACTGAGGGTTTCTCATTATCAAGTAATAAGAACTATGTGTGTATATTAAAAAGGCTTTTTATGGTCTAAAGCAATATTTTAGAGCTCGGTATGCTAGATTGGACAAGACCAAGGATTTAAGAGAGGAGTTACATATAGTAATCTATACATAAAAATAGAAAATGATCATCAGATGATAGTGGTTGCCAATGTGGATGACATCATATTTGGTAGAAATAGTGAGAGTGTGACTAATGCCTTTGTAGATGTGATGAAGAAGGAGTTTGAGGTTTCCATGCTGGGAGAACTATCATTCTTCCTTAGGTTACAAATCATTCAATCAAAAAGAGGTGTATTTATTTCACAAGATAAGTACATAAGAGAGATGTTGAAGAAATTTAAGATGGAAAATTTCAATTTAGTTAGCCCACCTATGATCATAGGGTATAAGTTAAAAAATGAGGATGAATCTCCAAAGGTCAATCAGATATCATGCAGGTCAATGATTGGAAGTTTATTGTACACTACTACCTCTAGACCTTATATCATGCAAGTAGTAAGTCTTGTTGAGAGATTTTAAGTAGACCCAGAGGAAAATCATTTGTAATCAGTCAAAAGGATAGTTAGGTATCTCAATACGACTGTGGAGTTTGGGTTATGGTATTTAAGGAGCAAGGAGTTTAACTTAATAGCCTATACAGATGTAGCCTGCACAAGGAGTCTAGATGATAGGAAGAACGCTAGTGAAGGAGATTTATTCTTAGGAAAGTGCCTAGTATCATGGATAAGCAAGAAGTAGCCATCATTGACATTATCTACTTGTGGGTTTGAGTATAATATAGCATTTTCATGTTGCATTCAATTCTTATGGATGAGGTAGAACTTAAAGGACTACAAAGTGGAGTATGATAGTCTTAGTCCTATCTTTTGTGATAATATAAGTTTTATAAGCATATTAAAGAATCCAGTCATGCACTTAAGGACTAAGCACATTCTTGTCAGGTACATTTTCTAAGAGAATAGCTAAGTGAGCAAAATATTAAGGTTTAATATGTATCTACTAAGGATCAGATTGCAGATGTTCTAACCAAGCCACTTCCAAAGATAACATTTGAACATATAAGATAAGAATTGGGTGTAATTATTGCCCTTAGCAGTCATTAAGGAAGTCAAGTGTTTAGGGGGAGATAATCATGTGATTCATTAACTCCAAGAGCAAGTGAGTAGTGCCAAGAAGGTATGCAAAGACATGAAGATAGGTTGAAGAATGTGGCCAAGGCTAAGAGTATGGTGGATGTATGTGGAGTTTAAGTAGGGAAACGAAGATGGATAGTATCCATCATGGTGGCATCAAGGTACATGAAGGAAGGTGAGTGGTCTTGTGTATCTAAATCCTTTTGAAGGAGGTATGTATGGAGATAGGTGGAGCATGTTTGTATGATGCTTCATAGATTCATAATCCTGTGTGTTGAGTTTTTTGGTTACAAGAGGTGTGATCTAAGAAGTTGTAGGTGTGAGATAAGTTTCTAAGAGTGGTTTCCATCAATGATAAAAGGGGAGAAAGTTTAGAATGGGGGAAATATAGCCTATTGAGATAAGTTTCTAAGAGTGGTTACCATTAATGAAAAAGGGGGAGATTATTAAATATTGTCATTGATGTCAAAGGTGTATCTTGTGAAGGTTGATGTCAAAGGTGATTAAGGATAGTTGGTAGCGTGTGATGTGATAAGATGCATGGAAGAGTGTAGTCATGAGAGAAAGAGAAAGAGAAAATTTGAAGACAACTAATGTCTTATGTCTGCATGATTGAAATCATTGATAATGTTAGCATGGAAGGTATAAGTCATTGATATCATGTGCATAGGAGGCATAGTCATGACATGAAGAGGTATGTGCATGGTGAAATTAATGAACATAGGCATCTAATCGTTGTATGGCATTGTTTGAGAATGTAAGGTATAAAATCATTCATGAGATTTTTAGGGTGAGCCTATAGGGGTAGGACCTTCAGTCTAAGTCTACACCTAGACCACTCCTAGAGCCTACCTGGCCTAGTGAGGTATGAAGATCATAGTTCAAGGCAAGTATGCACATGAGAGCATGGATAGAGGTGAAATAAGTCTTTTTAGGTATGATCATGAACTTTGAAGTTATGGTTTAAATTAAAATGCATGAAAAGTCTTTTAGGCCTTCTCGAGCTCACTATTTAAGGGTCTCAAAACCTGAAGAAGCACTTTCAATTGTCCATAAGCATTTGTAACCTCTACATGGGAGTTTGAGTTATTTATGAGAGATAGGTAAGGGTCCTATATAAGATATCTAGGGATTAGTTTTGGATTCAAGTTGAAGTCCTTTATGAACAATCATTAACACCAAAACATGTGTTAAACCTCCCTTAAACCCTAATAAGGATCCAATGTGAAAGATTTTGTTCAAATAAGCTCAATATGGATTCAAATGCCTAGATAATCTATTGGAACATGTAGGCAACACTCCTAGGTACATCTAGATGGTGGTGGTTAGTCAGATGAGAGAGAAAATATACAGGTATAAGCTTATTTGTCAAGAAATTATTGTTGGTCTCAAAAGTTAAATTGGTCAAGAAGAGTAAATGGATGGTAGAAGAAGTTAGAGACTCATTTTACATGTTCATGATGTTTTATATATAGGTTATAGCCTTCAAGAGCTGTAAATTGGTCATCCAAGTAAGTCAGTACAAACATACCTAATGGTACAGATAATGTAAAACCCAAGCAAAGATGAAGAGATAGATTTGAGGGTTTGTACATGATATATTGATGCAATGAAAGAGCATGAAGAATTTATTTATGAATTTTAATTCATGATCATCCTTTGTAAAATATTTAGAGGTTAATGTATGTGGTGAAAATGTCGCTCACAAAATGGTCTGTTTGGTTCAGATAGGACTGTGAGACATATGATTAAGAAATTGGTCTATAAGACCAATATTTTCCATTAGACTATATGAATTTTATATTTTAGGATGTTATGGAGATCTCATGGAACCATTTATATGCATCAAGATTCATGAAAAGTGTCTACATAGGTGTTGGAGGTCTAATTCTTCATGACTGATTTTTGAGGTGATTTGGCAGTTCTGAGTGAGTTGCATAGATGTTCTTGAGCCTTTATTTCCTGAGTGAAGGTGTTCTAAGAATTTGGTGATGACCCTGAGGTCATGTATGATATTTATTCATGTTTAATTTTTAATGGTTAAGTATATTAAGGGTGTTTAAGCTTCATTATTTTAAGATAGACTTTTGAGGTACACAGGCCTAATAGGGCAGTTTGTCTTAAAGGAGCTTTCATGGTATCAATGAAGGATGCAAGCCTAATAAAGCATGGAGGAGATAAAAAAAAATTATTGGATAAGTTTTTGAATGGCTTTTTTGTTTTTGGAGAAGGCCATTTACGCCCAAGAAGATCAAGTTTTAGCATTAAGAGGGCAAACCTAATACAACTAGGTCTCCATGAGACCTAAAGGAGAAGTAAGGTCTAATTGAGTTATGAAAGAAAAAATTGGGTTCAAATTATGATTGAACCATGTTTATAATATATCTCAATACCTATTGTGTGGACAACCAAAGAGTTTGAAAGTGTGTGGTTGACCAAGTGGTGTGTGAACATGAGACTAGTATATATATAAGGTAGTTTAGACCTATCAAAAAGTGTGAAATGGAAGATGTATGCATAGAAGAATGTTGTGAAACTATTGTAAACCATCATAAGAGAGCATTAAATTATTTTTGAGAAGTTTTTAGGTTTTTTACAAATGAATATTATGGATACATGACCTAATTAGACTTGATGAGTTTTAGACAAGCGAAGAAGAGTGTGCATTGAGATTAAGGAGCAGAGAAGGAAGAAGTGATCATCATATGTTGATTGAGAAAAAAATTAATTAGATGATTGTCATAAATTAGATTTAACTAAGTTGTTTCTCAGTCACAAAGGGATTTTTAGCTTCCTAACAAGTGACTGCTTGCTAAAACATTAGTTAAGTAGGTGTTTAACAGTTTGGGGTCGGTGCTCCAAGTTGAATTGGTGATCATCATAATTTGATTTTTTGTAAAACATTTATAAGATTTTAGTCCAATTGCAGAGGTCATGGTGAGTTTTCTTACCTTCAAGGGTTTCTCACTCACATTGTGTTAAGTTTATTGTTTCATGTTTGTGTGATTGGTTCTTGATGCATTGATTGATCACTCCATTGTTTTGATGGTTAATGAAA